>OX155960.1:4320069-4791719 GCA_944548615.1 Micropterix aruncella
TTATGACATATTTTTTTCGAGATGAAGACGGATATATACATTTTGACCCCCCATGAGGCGGTTAAGAAACCATTTCCATACTGAAATCTATCTGTGTCTGTGTGGGTGTATTCCTCCATGATAGCGCGCATACGCATCATCCGATTGAGCTGAAATTTAGCATGCAAGCTTTTGTTTGGTCATGGCAAGAAGAGTTGAAATGATTGTTGTTGAAATCAGTCCACCAGAGGCGCGCTAGTCATACTTCAATCTCGAAATATTGGACTAAGAAACGAAATTCGGTACACATATACCTTGTTGAACCGAAATCAGGGTTGTGAAGTTTGGGTCGGAATATCTTGTATACAAGCAATATAAATAATATTTAAAGTCCGCCATATTTAAGAAAATACTACATATATTTTGCTACGAATACTAAAAATACTACGAATTGCCACTCGGGGTGAGGTCGGGGTGGTGTGAGGTGGGGGGGGGGGGGGGGGTTGGGCGGGGGGGAATTGTCTACTTGACGGGAAAGTATTGTGGTGACCACAACCGTTTTTTTTTAATTTGGGAATTACGAAGCTCGTTTAAAATTTTTATCAAATGCGTCAGTTTGCATCAAACATAACGTATAATATACGGCACAGCCAGATGCAGACCTTCTAGGTATGGTTGGTTGTGTGATTTCACCTCACTTCAAGTATGCTAGCATAACTATATGGATAGAGCTATATTTTTCACTTACCTTCCATTAATGTTTGCTTGTCACAGTTATGTATGTATAACTATCTGCACATCCAGGTCTTTACTCTTCACATTACTTAGCCGCTGGAATGCTATTACCACCGATCGGTGGTTTTTCCGTTGCGACAACTCGCGTGCCGCCGATTTCCTTATTTATGCAATTATACGCGAAAAAAGTCGCCTTCATTGAATAAGCCATCATTATACATTAGTATGTGTGCACTAAGGCTCCCAACAAAGAAAATTTTCGAGGGTTGAAAACATGCTGTCGTGAGCTTCATTCCATGGCTAGCTTTCTAAGGGTAATTAAAATAAATAAATAAATAAACAAACGTATGCTGTATTTATTATTTTGAATAAATAAATAAATATATTTATTGTAGATACTGGCAAGAAAAATGCGAGCACGCACCGGAAGTGCGACTAGAAATGGAGCGTCAAAGAGAACTAAAAAACCGCCTCCAGGATAAAACTAAAAAGACAGAAGGGGAGAAGCCCCCGCGTAGACTATTCGCACCGGATGGACGAGCTTTCAATATAAACGAAGGACAATTAAAGTTTCATTTCGACGATAGTGATTTCACACAATTTGTGTTAAGCGTCAATATATTCAAGGTGAGTATTTTTTATGATTATTGTTTACGCAATCCTAAAGCTTGGACCATTTAGTCCAGATTAGACCACCGAGGCAGGCAGCCCCGGATCTACAATTTTTCCGAGCCGGCGCAAAAACTTGTCCCGGCTCGGAAAAATTGACCATCATAGGTTGCCGATGAAAATGAGTTGGCGACCCTATTACGCAGGGTGGAGAAGGAAAGCAAGGAGTATGGACTGCACATGAACCGCAGCAAGACCAAACTCATGTTTGTGGACCGGGCTGGAACCATGCAACGCACCAACGAGCTGAGTGACCTTCAAGCTGTGAAAGACTTTGTATATCTGGGCTCCATGATATGCAACGACGGAAACTGCGAAAAGGAGGTCTGACGCAGAAGCCAGATGGCTAGATCGGCCATGAGCAAGCTAGAAAGGCTGTGGAAGAATCGGGGTATAAGTCAGCGGACTAAGGTCAGGCTGGTTCGAGCTCTGGTTTTCTCAATCTTTCTCTATGCATCAGAGACATGGACCCTGAAGGTTCGGATACGCACCAAAATCGATGCACTGGAGATGTGGTGTTGGCGTAAAATGCTAGGAATCCCATGAGCACCACGCCGCACCAACAAATCTGTACTGGAAGAACTCACCATCCAAGTGAGGCTCTCCACCGTATGCAAGAGAACGGTCCTGCGGTTCTTCGGTCATGTTGCCAGGAGAAACCCAGAGAATCTGGAGAAAATGCTTTCCGGGGGTCAAGTGGAGGGAAGAAGAAGCAGAGGCAGATCACCGGCCAGATGGAACGACCTCATCAAAGAAGTTACAAAAGAGTCAATACAATCTGCTACCCGCCATGCAGAAGACAGGTCGAAGTGGAGGAGCCTTATAGGCAAATTGTTGTCTTGTGGCCACGATCCTCAGTAATGAGGGAACGACGGAGAAGAAGTATTTGGCGCCCCCTTAAATTGCCGCCCGGGACAGGTACCCCAGTTTGCCCCCTCCCTAGATCCAGGGCTGGAGGCAGGCTTTACATTACCGAACCAGGCTTTGGTAGTCAAGAGCTACAAATGTAGAAACCTTCTCATAGCTCTGGTTGATTTCCAGATTTTTGATTTTCGAGGTTTTTCAGATTTTTGGGTCATTTATTATTATTATTCCAGATTTTTTAAAACAATATTATTTTTATGACTTTTTCAGTTTTATTATTATTATTATTATGACTATTTAGATTATTTTATTATTATTTTGATTTTTGTTAGAAATTCCATTTTTATTATGTAATTATTATAATTTCTAATAAAGTTCAAATTGGTTTTTAATAATAAAAAACTCTTCATTTTAAATAAAAAAGGCGAGCTTTTTGCCTTGCAGCAATGTCTATCAGCTAACCTATAAGTTTTGCATTTTTAATTGTTTATTTTTAGTAAACATAAGATTTAATTAAGATAATTGAATTGTAAGAAAGAAATGTATTAACAAACATTATAATTTGTACACCCGAAAAGAGTTTTCGAAATAAAATTATTTAGATATTCACTGTACCTGAAACCGACTCAAATTAAATCCTACTTAGATATTGGCATTCCTTTTAAATACCATACAAACTAACTTTATGCTGATTGACTGTTTACAAATAATTACAATTTATCTGCAGGCATCTCGATACCAGCTTACTAGAGGTAGACGTCCAGCCGACATACGTTCGAGTAATGGTCAAAGGAAAAATATTTCAAATTTGCTTACCGGAGGAAGTAGACGTTTCGGCTTCTTCCGTGGTTAGATCGCAGACAACGGGTCTACTCGTTATCCGACTACCGAAACCACTTGCCATACTCTATGGGAAGAAACCAAAAGAGGTACTTCAAGAAAAAGACAGTCTGAAATCAACCGTACCAGCAAGTCAGCAAACTCGGTATGTACGAAATCTTTCTATACAGAATGAAAATCTGATATTAAATTCAAGTATTATTATATTTACAGACGAGAATTTTTGGAAATTGGATCGAGCGTTCCATTATCGTTGGACATTGTTAACGGACCTAAAGAAAATAATTTAAAACAAACCAAACAAACATCCGCACAATATGAAAAGCAACCATCTGCAGATTTTATTGACGATCCTACCGTACCAGATCTCATATAGAAAGGTATGAAAAAAGAAGCTGCATGCCTATCGGATATATTTATTTAATATTATTTGTGCTCAACGTATTAACTAATCTTAGAATACATTCTCAATGTATGCCTATTTACAATAGGCACAGCGAGATGAGTGCCCGCCAGAAAAAAAATAATGGCGATACGGAAACTGCTTTCTGAATACTTAATTTTTTAAAACAAAACCATAACGTCAAATGTTTACAAGCATAGTGCAGAAGAGCTCTTCTAGTGAACGCCTTGATTTTACTGATCTTTGACTATAGGGACTGTGTATATGTCATTTGCCTATATATCCAGCGTATGGAAAATGCTTATCTCTTTGATCTTTGCTTTAACATTCATCTCGTCATTACGTTTCACCCTTCCTGCCAGGGTATCAATGCTAAATTAGATATTGGAGGCAACTTCATCTAGCTATCCAAGTTATGAAAGTTGACCGTTCTCGTAGTCACAATGAAACTCACGGAAGTTTACCACTATTTAGCCATAACTACTAAAAGCAAAGTTACTAGTTTTAGGGAAGGGTTGGGAGCGCGGGAAACACCTGGGAGCAGAATTGTGTTCAACTTCATTATATTTATTTAATACGTCGAGTACTGCGGTGTTGGCCAATGGGTGGCCACGTCTGCTGATCGGCATTTTTTGTATTATCCGTATTATATACGTATTTGAACAATTATTTATTTCTCCCTCCACTGCGGTAAAAGCCTGTCATTGAGGCTTGACAATGAATAAGCCACCGGTATATATTAGTATGCTTGCACACACCTTCTACAAACAAATTTTAGAGGACTTTGAAAATTTTTGCGAGGAATGACTGGTTTCCGAAAGGTTAAGAAGAAATAGTAAGATTTTTAAGGACATATTGGGCTCGATTGCGTTTCTTCATGAACTAATATTGAAAAATAGTTCATGCGAACGAGACAGAGAGGTGCGTTAGAGCAAATTGTAAAATGAACGATCGTATCTTTTCCCGTACAAAACCTACCTGTCGAACATAAAACCAAGTGATATAGTTTGAAAACATTTCGGCTTGGATTATGCCGCTGTATGTACATTGTTAGTTTCATGCTGGAAAAGTGACAATCATTTATTTCTTATTCCGCTTTAAGGTATTGGCCTGTCTCGCTCGCTTGAATTAATTATAATTTTAGTTGTTCACGAGAAACGCAGTCTGGCCCAATCTGTATGCAACATAACTTAACCCCTAGAGCCCCAATTGGCCGATATCGGCCACAACACAATTCAGCGTGACGGCCCCGTTTTAATTTTATTTTAATTTAATTTATTTTATGTTATTATGTTTTATTATGTTAATATGTTTTATTTTAATTATGGGCACAGTGGTTTGGCAGTAATTAATGTTTTGGTGAGACAGTGTCATAATTCAAATTTTTTACTAATTTTTACTAAAATTTTTTGGAACATCAACTTGTCAATCGGCTGAGGGGCCGAGGCCTGAAGGGTTAAGAACATCACCACACTTGCAGTATCATTGTGTGGTCGTTTTTGTTGCAAATAAACAATAAGAATTTAAAATACCAATGCATTTATTTATTAAAAGCTCTTTACGTTTTTGTCTAATTTTCCTATGATGTTTAGCTATGATTAAAGATTTTTGAGCAGTCCGGTCTCCCCAGCTGGAATATCAGCGAAAATCCTAGGCATCTCAGTAACGACCCGGTTGAAATCGTGAATATTACAACAGAATACCAAACCGTAGAGAGGAGTTTCGTAGTTGTCTCCCGCCTTCAAACGGTCGAGCCATGCGAGTTTACCGCAGACGCTAGTGCAGAATATCGTTTCGCGTATATCGCTGATCGCTAAGTAAGGATTGTTGACGACTGTAATAGCGACCGCTTTATGGGTTTTCTTATTGTGGATCACGGTCCATACGTATTTGGGTATCGGGAAGCGGTTGCCGGATTTGAGGAATATTTCCTGCGGGCCTTTGTCCGTGCGGAGGGATAAAGTTTTGTGCGTCCCGATGTATACATCGAGGGATTTGGTAGGGCCGAGCAGTAGTGCCGCGCTTACTACGTCACGCTGAATGTGGTCGTAGTTCCCCTGTGCGATGCTCTTCCACAGCGCGATTTTATTCGAGGCGAACTGAGCAATTCTTCCATTTTGATCCGCGTAGTACCTCCCGCATAGAAGACTTGCAGCGACCAGCTCCTGATTCGCAAAATTGAACTTCTTGTGCTTGAGCAGCTCTTGTAGTCTCTTATTAAGTTTCCGTTCGTCCGAGTACAGCTTGTCGGCTTCCAGCGTCGTCCCTTTATCGAACATCCTATTCAAATTTCCGAATAAACCCAGCGATGCCTGTTCCTGGTCAGAGTGCTGCGATTTCTGCATGGTGTTTTGAGACTCGAAAGTCATGTGGGCGAACACCGGCCGCGCGACGTCCTGATCGAAACAGACATCGGCCAGATGACGCGTCACCAAACTGTCGGCGTCTTGAAACTGATACGATCTCCCCTGCAAAGGCCTGTCGCAGTGCTCGACGCTGTGCATCATGTCGTCGTAGAAATTCGCCTGGCACCCCAAATCCATGAGGTGCTTCAGAGTTGTATCGACCAAAACCCTGTAACTGTTGTCTTCGCAGTACGCTTGAATTGTGTTTTTTTCTGGGTATAAAAGCAGCTTCGTCTTGTGGCATAGAAACGACACTCTATCTCCGCTCGGAATGATGATTTTGCCGTTTATCGCGCGATGAGACGTCACCGCCGGCATGTTGTCCGGGAGGCATTCTTCACAGTTTAAATCGATTTCGCAAGGAGCTGAAAATAAAAGTTTAAAAGACGTCACATCAAGCAACACATCGTCAATAATGGACGGATAACCTGGACACTGACATCAGGCACGTATCCGGGGTGAGGGGGGGGGGGGGTATTTCATAGGCAAATTTAAGTTTGATGTGTGCCTCACGCATTGTTTCAGTGAATGTCCTCTCCTAAACCTAAAATCTGGATATGTGTCTGGCTGACATTAAAATCAATTGAGCTCAGTATCTATTACACAAGGTGACATGCTCATCATATGAGTATGGCTTGCGGCTAAATAAAAGTAAGAATAAATATATGATGTCTAAAAATGCTGGCTGAGTGCCATAATATGGTAAACGTCTCGCGGATAACTAAATAGTTATTTTTTCCCTAAATATACAGGGCAAAAAAAACCACTCGGAAGAGAATGTGAAAAATGCCTTTAAAGCATTTATTGATCCAAATCTAAAAAGGTTTAACTGCAGAGGCTTTAAATTAAAATGTTAAAAAAACATTAATTTAAATTAAAACTATATTATGTATTATAGGGGTCAATATTTCGTTTTTTATTTTTTATTATTGGAATGTTACCATCAGGCACAATATTCACGCTCCGGTCTTCACAAGAAGTTCAAAAAATACACTGTATATGTCCCAATACTGCCTCCATCGTAATGTTATCCATACACCCTTCTTCTTTATTCGAACCTCTAGTGATTAATGAAGGAGCCCTAACACCAAAGTGTACACTTCTTCTAGTAAAGGTAGCACTCTGCTGCCCGCCTCTGGACAAGCTCATCATCCACTCCGCCAGACTTACAGCATACAGACTGAAGTGTTTGGGCGAGTGGAAGCGAGGAGGGCACAATCATCCTGAGGTAAACCTCCTCCACAAAAGCCCTTTCACTCTGACCCAGGATCGACTACGGAAAATTTTTTCGGTAGAGAAGTCCTATAAAATCCTAATCCCCACCAGGGAAGAATGGAAAAATCCGCAGTGGCTTCAAAGCCACAACGCAGACGCCTGGTTCACCGACGGTTCAGGAACAAATGGACGTTTTGGGGCAGGCGTGTATGGACCCAAAACCAACCACAGTATCAGCATCCCCCTTGGACAATACGCCACGGTTTTCCAAGCCGAGGTATTTGCCATATTGGAATGCATAAAACTACAAAGTCGACTTGAGGTAAAAAACAGACAAATCCTCATCTGCTCTGACAGCAGAGCAGCACTGGGCGCTCTGGCTAAAGCCACCACAGAATCTTCTGTGGTCTGGGACTGCATGCAGTAGCTCAAAAAATTGGGAAAATCCAATAAAATCACCATAATATGGATACCGGGTCACCAAGGCATACCAAGGCATACCCGGCAACGAAGAGGCCGACAGACTGGCAAAACTGGGCACACTGGAATGCCCAGTGGAGCCAGTTGTAGGGGTCCCCTTCGCTACAGGTAAGAAAATCATCAGGGACTGCTTGGAGCAGGAACATCGGGCTTCTTGGAAACAGAGTCAGGGATGTCGCCAGGCAAAAGCCATGATGGAGCAACCACTACAGAAGAAAACCAAGGCCCTACTTGACATGAGCAAGAAGAACCTTAGAACCACTATCGGTCTCCTCACCGGACACACGACCCTTAGAGCTCATCTATTCAACTTTAGCTTGACCGAGAGCAAGGATTGCCGAATATGTGGTGAGGAACCTGAAGACAGCATACACATTGTTGGTCGCTGTCCAGGGCTCGCCGCCAAAAGACACAGTTTACTGGGACGAGCCTTTCTCGAACCCAGCGATCTGCCCAACTTGAAGGTCAGTGATCTACTTGGACTGGTAAGAAGTACCGGGCTACTAGCTGACCACTGACCTAACCACACAGTGGGTAGTTACAAAAGACCTTACAGATCTAGGTGACATCAAGGGCTGGAAACAAGCCCCCCACTCTATCTACTTCTACTACTACTACTCATAGATCTACAACATCTTGCGGTGTCGACTACAACGGGCGAGCCCGTCACCACAGGACGTTTTAACGATTAGTCGTTCTGTCGCCCTGCAGTGAACGTAGAAGACTTTGGACAGTACAATCCTACGTCCAGCTACGTCACAACCCGTGAGAGTCCAACGCCTTACCGCGAGTGAGCCAGGAATAAACCCGGCGGGCTCGAGATACTCGCGCCCTCACTTCCAATTGTGACCAGATTTCTCCGGTCTCTCGATTGGTTCCGAGTTTTCGAGGTCGCTTGCGCGGTCCTCTCCCTTACGAAGCGGTGAAACGGAGTGCACCGAATCTATTGCGGACCAAGGCGTCCTTTGCCCGACTCTGAACCGGGATCGGATGGCCAATGGTCATTTCAAGAGCAGTCGCCGTAAGGTAGACAACTACCCCCGCTCTATAGGAAACAATACAGTACCCAGACTCCCCCGATTGTTAGTCGGAGAGCACAATCGATTGGCTTGCGCCGCTCGGTGCGCAGACCGTCCAGGAGCGCCAGAGGATTGATTCCCAGGGGAGACTGGTTGACCCAGTGTCCTACCCAGGCTCGCACCCCATGCGTGGAGGCCATCGGATGGGTGTTGACCCGTGAGTGTGACCGACCCTGAACACATGGAACACATCAGATCTACAACAGGATGGATGAAGTGGAGACAACTAACAGGCGTTATGTACGACAGAAAAATGACCCTTAAGATTAAAGGGCACATGTAAAAGACAGCCATTAGACCTGCCGCCTTGTATGGATCAGAATGTTCGGCGACTAACAAACAACATCTTAATTAACTACATATAACAGAAATGCGCATGCTATGCTGGTCACCGGGTGTCACACTATTCGACAAAATCCGAAATGAGTACTTAAGGGAAAGTTTTAAAGTTGCTCCGATAATTGATAAAGTCAAAGAAAGACGCTTACGGAGGTACGGTCATGTCTAGCGACGCCCTGATGATCACATGGTGAAGCTTGCCCTAGACCTGCCAACGACGAAACATGCTCTTGGAAGACCATCCGCTACCTGGTTACGACTGTTGAAAAAGACCTGAGAGAAGCTCAACTCGACGCCAACATGGTACAATATCGTGCTCAGCGGAGTAGAAGGACAAGGAAGCCTGACCCCAAGTAAACGGGACAGGGTCTAGGAAGAAGAAGTAATGTTCTTTTAAAATACATCTATAATTTTGCTATTTGTTGTTTTTTTTTACAGCCTTCGCTCTTAAAGACTGCTGCAAATTTTTGGACGATTTTCTGAATAAATACTGACAATATTGTTTTTTCATGAATCCCCTCTGGTTATCTAGTAATTAATCTTGTTAGTCGTGTATATTATATATTTATGTAATATATATAGGGATCGGCCGAAGCGGTTACGCGCGGATCTGTCGAACGACGCAAAGTGCCTATAGGCACTGTTGGCGTGTGCAAGGGTTAACCCTTTCGAACCTGCAGGTATGTATATGTCCCAGACGCTGTTAGGCTATTGGGATGTCCCATCAAAGTTTCTTACTTGAGGACCACTACTATATAATTTAAACCATACTGTCCCCGTCCCATCCGCTCGTTATTTATTTATGTAAATATATCGATCGGGTGTCAACTTGCCCCTAGTTCTTTATGCCAGTTATGTAAGGCAATAACGCATATTAACTAAATTCGTTGTCAGTTCTGGAGTGACATAGTATTGCTGGTTCGAAAGGGTTAAAGATCCCCCATAGTATAATCCGAATGCTTTGTGAACCCGAAAAACCCTGTTCGGTGCTTAGATTATCAAGGCTCTACTGTATTTGAAAGCGAAAGTGATACTAACCTTCTAGACATCGTGCGACCCCTATGAACCCAATTGCAAGTAAAACGGTACAATGAAAACTTCCCATTTTTGTCAAAAAAACACTAACACAACACGACCAAGGAAAATAATTTCCAAAGACAACCACCAAGCTAAAGTTAAAAGAGATAACCCTTAACCTTATTTACACAGAATCAACTACAAATAAATATTACTGAGAACAAATGTTGATAGTCGTTATCAGTATTCTCGGTTTAATATAAAATGCAGGCAGCAATGCAGAACTGTTAATAGATAGACCTGGAGATGTATAGGTTTTGTTTGTTTTTATTTGTGTGGGGTGTTTTCGGACAAGGTAAAATATAATTGCCTATTATATTAAAATATTGTATTACTATTATTAAATATTCAAAAAATTATCATTCTAAATTGTCAAGTTTCTAATATAGATTGTTATCAAAGCAACTCTGTCCATGAAAGTATGTATTATCATATTATAGAGGCTGAGTTTTTAATTAGTGACATCTTGTGCGGATGAATCAATAAGACAAAGTAAGCAAATTTGGATATATTTTTTTTTTTTTGGGAAAAACAAGATTATTGTTTTTTGTTAATATTGTACATTTTATTTATTGAAGAAAAGTTTGAGAAGCGTTGAGCGCGCTGTGCCATCTAGCAGTAGGAAAAATATCACGAATACTGCTTATTTGCAACCTGCTGCTAGATGGCGCAGCGCGCTCATCTTAAAAAAAAAAACACATTTTTTAATCAAAAGTTGTTTATTTGCTCGTACTGATTCACCCACTTCAAGGAAGCCGCTAGTAAAGAACTCACAGTATATTAAGGTTAAATTTATCATTTAGCTATGATTTAATTCTTATTATTTGTAACCGCGTCAACCAAATAGTTACAATAACCCTGTTGGTTTCGCCAGTAGATATTGCTATTATTGCAGTAGATAATAAATAAATTAATAGTTAAAAAAAAACACTAAAAACACGCTTTTGGGCTATGATACGATATTCACATACACACGGCTATGATACGATATTCCATCATGGAATGCCAGTGCCTATCTTCCGGCTTCATCACCAGACCTTGAAACCTAATCGTGGTCAAAGTTCATTCCAAGACTTTTCTAACAAGTCCAAACACAGCTATGATACGATGTTCCATCATGAAGTTCCAGTTCATATCTTCCGACTCCATCATCAGATCAGTTCGACAGTACCATATTATTGTATTGTCATCAGAACTACATACAGCTGCGAATTTTCATGACGCTACGATCCTTGGAAGATGGTTAAATTAGTTACCTTAGATTCCATTACATAGTTACATACAGGTCGACCTAATAAAAGCGTGTTAAAAAATTCAACAACCACCCTGCTTGGAAGTCGTGGTCTTCCACCGATCACGTCAAAATAACCTCGTTCTCACCCCAGTCATAATAATTCATTTTATTCTTACTCCTCTGTCCATGCAGCAGCTGCATGGACAGAGGAGTAAGCTGCATTGCAGCTTGAGCATGGAACCAGCTCCCTCCGAATTTTACGGACGTGCGTCATGCAATCGCTCCCCTCATTCAAGTTACTACTGAAAAAACATTTATTCTCCCGCCAATAATGTACTCTTCCTTTCCTCCTTTGTCATTGACTTGTGTTGTTTTCTTCATTATTGCTTTACATTGCTCATTTTGTTTACCGAGATATATTGCGGTATATTTAATTACTGAATTTCAGCTAATAACCTCAAATTCAAAGGCCGGCATTTGCCACTCAGGTCAAAATTGAGTTAGAAGTGAATTTTCAATAGTGAGGTCCATTCTTTTCAAAACCGGACAGGTATTGGTTTCAAAAACGCGCACCTAGCCACGAGTTTTGTTTCAAAGTCTTGTATTCTTGGATTTGTCTGCATGGACATCTGGATTAAAAAAATATATAATTTCACTTATTTATGAAATAAAAATATTATATACCTCACAATATAATTTCTGGAAAATTGAACAAAGTAAAGAAAAAAAATACCTAAAATATTAAAAGCGCACTTCACAAAAAAAGTGATTTTCTCTAATTTAAGTATGACAGATGTCCGCCATTGGTAGTAAGATACGCAACTAAACTGTGTATATACAGCATTCACATATAAAAATAAACCACGCGGCCAGCCTGAGTCATCGATAGAGAAAGCTGCATATCCCTCTATCCTTGTTTAGTATGGCAACGCTTATATATCTTATGGCAACTTGGGTTGTCGACTACAGCGGGCGAGCCCGTCACCACAGGAAGTTTTAACGATTAGTCGTTCTATCTCCCTGGAGTGAGCGTAGAAGACTTAGGACAAAACAGTCCACCATCTAGCTACGCCACAACCCGTAAGAGACCAACGCCTTACCGCGAGATAGCCAGTAATGTTACCTGGCGGGCGACACTCGCGCCCTTACTACCAATTGTGACCAGATTTCTCCGGTCTCTCGATTGGTTCCGAGTTTGAGGTCGCTTGCACGGTCCTCTCCCTTACGAAGCGGTGAAACGGTGATTACCGGATCTATCGCGGACCATGGCGTCCTTTGCCCGGCTTTCACCCAGGATCAGATGGCCGATGGTCATTTCAAGAGCAGTCGCCGTAAGGTACGCAACCACCCCCGCTCTATAGGAAACCGTACAGCTTCCAGACTCCGCCGACTGTTAATCAGAGTGCACAATCGATTGGCTTGCGCCGCACGGTGCGCAGACCGTCCAGGAGCGCCAGAGGTTTGATTCCCAGGGGAAACTGACCAAGGCCAGAGTCCTACCCAGGTTCGCACCCTGTGCGTGGAGGCCATCGGATGGGTGTTGATATGTCTGCTAAGTGATAAGATGATAAATCCACATGTGCGACTAGACAAGCATAGAAGGGGAGCCATATGCAGCTATCTCTTTCTATTCCGCTATCGCATTCACTCATAGTCCACCTTGTTACTGCCGCGGTCTATTCTAATATGTCAACGATGTAGTAATTACATTTAGTTAAGCATTTAAATATGACTGAACGCCCAGCAACTCTTAAACAAACACTGTGGTTCGCTGTAATAGTGTGCCTTTGTACGAATACTATTTTGTTCAATAAAAAGTTAAATGTTATTTATTATTATTACAGTTAATAATTATAATTGGAGAAACTGCATAAATTAAAACCTCTAATTTATTCATTTACCATCTAACATCTTATTGTTTGTTGCAGAGCCATGCCTCCTGAATTTGAGTGGTGATAAATCGCCACTGTTTCGTCCTTTCATATTCACCGACGATGGTAATTTCTTCCCGACCCAAAACGACATCGTCAAAATACCAAACGGACGCAGCGCCCTCTTCAGCTGCGAGAATAACTACTTTAGGGAACACTTGAAGAAGTCAAATTTGACAGTGTCGTGCCGCGACGACGATCTATACCTAAAAGACAAAGATGTACCCGTGACGTTCAAAGATTTATCGTGCGATCTGAGAATCATTGAAGAAGTCGGGCATACCGTATTGGATTGCCCTGAGAAATTTAAAGGTATTTCGTATCAGTTTTACGACAGCCGAACGGGTCTGTACACGCATTTGGCGGAAGCCTGCTACGATAACGCTTTGCTTCGAAACGTGTTCACGCATTTTAAAGCGTCAAAAAACGTCGAAGCCATCGAACACAGTGACCACGACGATTCTACTTTACAAAGCAACGCGGATATCCGCCACAGAATCTCCATCTTATCCACGTATCGACCCAGCAAAATAAAAACGTTATTCGATCGTATCCTCGGAGAAGACTTTTCAATGGGTGGCTTGTCTCTTGAACCTATTAAATTGCCTCCGAGGATATTTTTCAACGATCAACTGCAAGACATCCAGAAATTCCCAACGAATTATATCGGCGTCTGGAATTCGATCATCCACGGAAACTGGAAGAGAATAACGAACGACATCAAGGAATATTCCAGATCGCACAATCTCGACGTATACATCGGAACGCACGACGTTTTAAAAGTACCGAGCGAGAACGGCTTGAACGTGGAACTCTTTTTGGACGCAGGGAAATATCCCGTACCAAAATTCGTGTGGACGGTCATACAAGAAAAGTCAACACAGTCGAGCGTCGCGATAGTCACCGTCAACAAACCGTTCATCCCACTCTCGGAGCTAAACGACATAGTATTTTGCAACGACATATGCGCACAGATCAAATGGCTCAATTCGTTGCTCAAAAACAAAAACAACGAAGTGCCGCTGCACGGTTACACATTCTGCTGCGCTATCGATTCGTTTCCCTATTTACAATCTGTGAAAACAGCGACGAAAAAGGTGTTGAAATAAAATATAATTTTTGAGAAGGCTTTTCATTTTATTAACGCTATTTAAGATAAAACAAGCTATTATTTACATTTCTTTAGAAAAAAAGCATTTGAACACAGCGCATGCGCAAATTTGTATACGTTGTAAAAGCTTTTATAAGTTGTGAAGACTATCACAATAATAGACGAGAGATTTGAGGGGGGATTGCGGTAAAAAATCTGATTTTCAGTCTTTTATTATTCTGAAATAGGTAACGCCAAAGAGTCTTACGAAATAGGTATCCCTAGGTAATATATTGGTTAATTATTGTTATTTTACTGGGACAGTTTCCCAGACAGTGATAAATGCAAAAATATTTCCCTGTCTGATTTTAGAAAGTTTGTGATGCTTTGGTTCGTGCTTGCTAACACGCACACCGATACAATAACTACACTAATTTACAGTTTCCAAAAATATACACGCATATATTTATTTTTCATATAAAACTCCGAAGCGTAATCACAAATTATAAGCAGAGTTGTCAATCACCCGCTTTTACTAAGATGCCCTTTACATGAAAAAGAAACTAAATAAACCCACTGACTGTCACCATCTAGACCAGCGTTTCCCAAACAACGGGTCGCGACCCGGCACTGTGCCACAAAAAGAAAATACCGGGTCGCAGCATTGTCTCCTTGTTGTTTAAACCAATCATACTCGTAAATGATCAAATGGCGTGGCACGTTATTCATTGCCGCACGATACTTCAGCTCTTATCAAGGAACATTTGCTAGGACTGGAGACTAATTTGAAAGAATATTTTCCTCCAATCGTCGGATTTAAATATTGGCTCATTGATTGAAATATCATGTGACACAGCACTCAAAAAAATAATCGAGAGAATATCATTGATAGATTATGATGGACTAAAAAAAAATAGTATTATGATGGGCCCGACTCCGGTCGGTGAATTCCATGGCAGCTCCGTTTGTATTTATTTATTATTGGATATCTTATCGTCAGTAGATACTCAGCTTTAGCAGAACAAGCAATAACATTTCTAATGCCTTTTGTCACGACCTATTAGTGTGAAGCAGGGTTTTAAACAATGTTCCTGAAAAATAAATATCGAAACCGATTGGAAATTGAACCAGACCTAAGAATAAAGTTAACGTCTTTTCCAGCAAAATTGAAGTTACTTCTCACTAATATAAGTCAACTAATATAATTACAGTGTAACTATTACATTATTGTTAAAAGTAATTATTCATAATTAATTATATGATAAACTTCAACAGGTGAGTTTTTAATTAGTGACACCTTAAATTAGATAAATCATTACGACCAATAAGCAGCTTTGATAAAAAAAAAGAAAAAAAGTTTTTTTTTCTTTTAGAAAATTTAAAAATCTTGACTGATAAATAAGTTTGATATGCATTAAGCGCGCTGCGCTATCTAGCAATACGTAAAATACCGCAAATAAACAATATTTGTGATATTTTACCTACTGCTAGATAGTGCAACGCACTTAACTCTTTTTATAGGTACTATTTTTCAAAACATAAATATAAAACTTTTAAACAATATATATATATTTACGATAAATTTTCAAAATAAAAAACTTTTAAACAATATATATTTTTGTGCTTTATTTTCAAAAGAAATATCAAACGTTGCTTGTTTGCTTGTACCTATTCACCCACTTCAAAAATGTCACTAATTAAAAACTCACTCTGTATATAATCAAATGTGCTTTATTATGCCTATTTATAAATCAGAATATTAAAAAAATATATATGTGTCACGAAGGAGAAACATAAAAATAGCCAGGCCAGGGTAAAAATAGTTTGGGAAATGCTGATCTAGACTACTTATCCGCCACTTTTACCATTTGATTAAAATAAATATTAAAGACTGATTCGTTGGTTCAAAATTGTGCGCGCAATCGGTCCAGAGGAACATTTGAGATTCAGGGCATCGCCAGATGCAAAAAATCCACTTCGAGACTATTTTATTTGTGATTATATAAAGATGAGTATTTACCGCTATTATTTTTAATGCATATGGCAGCCGTTATTTACAAAATGGGTGTTGAAATATAATTGACATATCTTTTAATACATTGAATGGGATATCTAACAATGGCGACATTATAAAATTTAATCTAGTCTCAGCGTTGTAAAATACGTAACTTAATTAATTACAGGCTCGTTCCGCAAATGTCGACTTGTTAACCGTTATGCCTTATGGGGAAAGAGTATACAAGAGATTAATGCGGCGATTGTGCGGACCTTTCTTTATTCTTTTCGTCGACAGCAGCATCACTCACGGCTGTTAGCCTAACCGCGCACTGCATTGCAGTACGTTATTTACGCGACGAAACAAAAAAATGCATTTTTGCAGTATGCGCGCTACTGTGGAATTTTCGGACTTATTTCCGCAGTGCGCGGGATTACATATAGTATTGAAAATTCCATCCGGCGGCGCACCGCAGAAGATCTGTAGCAATCCACAGAATTTAAATCCAAACCATTTTCTCAGATTTTTCAATAATAAATCGCATAGAATTTTACTGCAGTGTACGGTACTCACTGATACATAATTTGGACTCCTTGATTGAGGTCAATCTTGCAGAGAATTCCAGGCAAAATCCGGTGCCCTGTTTTCCACGAAAAAGCGAGACAACTGGTCGAGCATGGCTTGATTTTTAAATCGATAGAAATAATGTCATAAACAAGATAATGGCACTCTTGAGTGGCAAAGCATTGCGCGGATAGGGTGCGAGGTATGCGATCAGGGGGATTCGATACGGCACACGCACTAGCTAGCGTTACGCGCAGGTGGGGGTTGTCAAATTTCTGGAACGTTTGAATATCTGTGAGTAGCAGCCATATGGCGGCCGTATGCGAATTTCATTCAACGGCGGCATGATTTGTGGTAGCCTTAAAACTCATGAAATCGCTCGCTTCGATTTCAATTTTGTTCTAAGACTGCCTGAATACTGTGCGCTCACAAAATAGCACAGAATCGTTGCAGACAAAATATGTTATAATGTTAAACCTTACTTGTGAGAGTATTCTAGCTGGTGACAAGCTGGACTATCACTTTGAGCTGAGAGAATAAAGACATTTTTGGGGTTGACAGTTCAAGGGACTCGGAGCATTCACCCTCCTGCACCACATTTTGAACGCTTTTATTCTGTCACCCTTTTCTCGAATGGTCTACATTTCCTTGCCAAAAAAGGGGGTTGACAATATGGCGGAGTGAACTATTATTATCTACAAGTCGCTCAACTGGCCTTCGTCAATTAAGTTTCATATGCAATAACCATGTGCTTATGTTTTGTCTTAACCCCTGGGTTGCCACGCCCGCCGATCGGCGTTTTTCGTATTATCCGTATTTATGCAATTATCGGCTCTATTT
Organism: Micropterix aruncella; assembly: GCA_944548615.1. Taxonomy (NCBI): domain Eukaryota; kingdom Metazoa; phylum Arthropoda; class Insecta; order Lepidoptera; family Micropterigidae; genus Micropterix; species Micropterix aruncella. The sequence continues at coordinate 4,337,810 of OX155960.1, forward strand.
CTCCCTCCACTGCGGTAAAAGCCTGTCATTGAATCCTGCCATTAATTATTTAATGCTATATATTAATGCGCTTGCACACACCTTCTACAAACAGATTTTCGAGGGCTTCGAAAATTTTGCGTGGAATGACTGGCTCCCGAAAGGTTAAGGGAGTTAAGGTAGTGAGAATCATTTGTCACTGCAATGTAGTAATTGTTGATTGCACCAGATCTAGACTTATTCCAATCTATTCGTTGTTTTAAAAATTGACATGGAGAAAAGGAGTGACATGGAGTGAAGGGTTTTGTAAATTAGAAGTGCATATCTCCGAATACGACAAAACCCCAAAGACCAACATCAAAATGATTTAAATCAGTGGTTCCCAGTCTTTTTAGGTTTAAGGTGCTCAAAGGTTATGCCGGAGGGGGAAGGGGAATTGTGAGAGCCCACTTATGTTTGTTTATTTGTTTCTACTCTTTCTTGTGCAATTTCACAATGGGCGGGTTTATTATCATACGACAATCTCTTACAAACAACCCTACTATGATGTGTTTATACGTGTGTGTGCCTGTACCGTGCAACATTCCATCGACAGAATAGAAACACAATTCCGTTAATTTTATCTGAACGGAAAATGATAGACCGGCCCCACCGCACCACAGACAAGTCATATTTGAATGATTAACTAGTTTTTAGTAAGTTTTTAGTTTTCAGAAATTCAGTTTCATTTGAGTTTTATTATGGACAAGAATAATAAATAGACATAACAATATTGTGGATAATACAACGACTAATAATTATTTTAGATCTTTGAGAGTTGAGCGAGGTGATACAAGATGGCTGGATGCATAGAGGTTTGTGTATGCACTCTGATGCCGGCATCCGTTAAGATTTTTTCTCCTGAATCAAAAGTCTATTGTAGCGCCCTAGTTTTAAAGTACAAAAAATAGGTTCCGCATCAAACCGCACTCTAGTTTCCTCGACTTCCCATAGAGATAAGGTTAACTAAGATTGCGACACTGACGGAAACGGCGTTGATGCGAAGCGTTTAAGTGGAACAGCAAGCGCGTGTGGGTGCTTGTAAACGGTCGGGCCGGCGCTCCACTGTGACTCGATCGGGCGCGGAGGCGGCTTCCCCTTCGCGGCCCGTCTTGTCCAAAATGGCCTCGGCCAAACTGCAAAACGCCTTCTCGATGTTCACGTTTGCTTTCGCCGAGGTCTCCATGAATCGTATCCCGTGCTCGCGACCGATCTGTTGCAATATTAAAAGACATTCATTTATCCATTGCCTTATATAGAAAAAAAAAACAAAACTAGCAAATATAATAAATTACTTATGCAGGAAAATCAAGCACCATGAACCAAATAAAATTAAGAAAAAATATGTTTTCATTATTTGACTATATTGCTTTGATTAATATATAATATAAAGTAATTTTAATTAAAAAGCTGCTCGGATAAAAGTACCTTTTTTGGTCATTTTTTAACATTTTTAAATATTATTATTTGGATTATTTTTCCATTAGTATTTTAATTAGTTGCTTTTTTTAAATTATTTCAACTATTTATATGATCTGATTCACTTAAAATCCACAATATATTTTTTTTTTGTTCAGTTGACACATGAAAAATTGTGTTATTTTATGTTGTATATACTTAAGTCATTAAAATGCATAAAAACTTTGTATTACTTCTAAAATTCTTATGGTCCTGAAAGGGTTAAACGTCAGTTCATTCCTTCAATCGTTACAGTATTACTGGTAGTATTGCAAATGCAACGCAAACGAACAACTTCCCGGTAAATGTTTCAGAAGGAGAAGGGCCGTATTGTGCAAAATCATCGGTCGAGCACAAGAAAATTGGCACAGAAAAAAGTCTGGTTGGGTCCCAACCAGACATTTTTCTGCACAGGATTTGTCTTGTACTTTTAGTATCTTGTAGAACTGGAGGTGGAGGTATTTTTCAATATTTGACAAACACTTTAGCTCGACACTTTCAGACGTTTTGCCAATTTTCTTGTGCTCAGCTGAGGATTTTGCGCAATTGAGCCCTTCTCCTTCTGAAACATTTACCGGGAAGTTGTTGTTCGTTTGCGTTGTATTTGCAATACTAAAGCTGCAATATTGAGTTCAGTGAGATCCGTTCAGCTTTTTTAAATAATGTAAATTTGCAATATTATCCGAAATTTTCAAATAAAAATATATAAAATTGTTAAATTATGGCATTTATCCTTAGTAACACTTGGTCCCTTGCACCCTGTATGTATTTATTTTAAATGTTACTGCAAAAAGCCTTCATAGCTATCATAACTTTTTGACATTATTACTTTTTAAATACCCAGCCTACCAACCGAAAAAGAGGGAAAGTGCAAATTGTGAACGGGCTTTTTTTTTTTTTCGAGATGAAGATATCTGTTATGAACCCCCCCCTAAGACGATTAACTCTGTGAGGACCATAAGCTTTGCGGTGGAGTATGGAAATTTTCGATACATAAAACTGTTAAAGGGCGATGTAGATAACATATATGTGGAGTTTTGTGAAAATCGATTCAATAGATTCTGTAAAAATTAATGCGATATAAGTGTCCCTGTGGTCCATAAAGATGGAAAGTTACAACTTTTTCCAAAATTATTAACTCAGAAATTATTTTTTATTATTTAACTTAGAAATCATACGTACTAAAAAGCATACTTAAAGAAAATAAATAATAAATAAATACAAACGGAGCTGCCATGGAATTCACCGACCGGAGTCGGGCCCATCATAATACTATATATATTTTTTTTTTTACACTTCTGGGGGGTGAGCAGTGGATTCCGGACTTACGAACCGGCTGTGGTAGGTTTAGGACAGCTATCTTGCCACATGTGAGCGTTCACCTTACCACCCATTCACTCCCCCTTCGAAGCCATAGAATTTGAGATGCGCAAATCGCAGTTTTAGATAATTTTTCTAAGAAAGAGTTGATTATTTTGTATGAAATTTATAACGAAACATAAACAATATGAAATTTATAACGAAAAATATTCTATTTATTTATTTAAAACTACCAGAGTTCCTTGGTCATTTGTGATTTTTTTTTTGCTAATATTAGGATTCTGATGTCTCAACAACATGGAAAAAATATAATTTATAAATTATTCGTATTAGATAATTATTAAAATGATTTTTAAGCTATGGGACACATGTGTGCTATGGTCCATACTCCAGGTTCAATACCATTTTGAGATGGAAGTCTGTCTGTGTGTCTGTAAGTATTCCTCCATGATAGCGCCCAAAAGCTTAATCCGATTGAGCTGAATTTTTGGTATGCAGGCATCATTTGGTCATGGCAAGAGTTGAAAAGATTGTGGTTGAAATTGGTCCAGCAGTCTCGAAATATTGGACCTTAAAACTTGAAATTTGGTACACAAATGGCCTTATTGGGTCGCAATCACATTGTAAAATTTTGGTTGGAATATCTTATATGCAAGCTACAATAATAATATTTAAATCCCGCCATACATTTTAATCAAATATTAACGCTGAGCCGCCCGAGGCTAGTTGTGTAACGGAACTCAAACGGGTTCGTCCGCCGGCTGAGAGCGCTCATCGATTTTATTTATGAAATTAATATTCAGATGAAATCAGTACTTGGCTTCTTGCCGGGAAAGTCTTAACCCCTCAGGCCCCGATTGGCCAATATCGGCCACAACACGATCGATTCAGCGTGACGGCCCCGTTTTAATTTTATTTTAATTTAATTTGTTTTATTTTATTATATTTTATTATGTTAATATGTTTTATTTTAATTATGGGTACAGTGGTTTGGCAGTAATTAATGTTTTGGTGAAACAGTGTCATAATTCAATTGTTTTACTAATTTTTACTAAAATTTTTTGGGACATCAACTTGCCAATCGGCTGAGGGGCCGAGGCCTAAAAGGTTAAGTTTATATCAGTGATACAAAGAAGTAATGCTACATTCCTATTCGTTTAATAATAATAATCAATCATAAATAACACTTACAGCTTCGCCTCTGGATTTACTAACAACACGTTTCTCTTCCATATCACATTTGTTACCCAGGATCATCTTTTCGACATCCTCATTGGCATGCTGAAAAAGAAAAAAAAATATTAAAAAATATATATTTCACAGATGATTGAATTCCATGGAATATGTTCCCTTTTATTCAATCGCTGTATGGTTTTCTTTTACTATAAATAAACAAAAATTTTTTGCCATTTTCTATAACATATTTTATATGATATGCTTAAATATCTATTGGTTGTTTATACATCACACTGTATACAATGTGTGATATGCCTACAAAAGTCTGTCAAAAATAACTCGCGCATGGGTCGATGCCATTAACCTTTCATGTAACGCAGGCATCAATAGTTGTCAGAGTTAGTGCGCACTTCCATTGGCTCTGTGTTTTTTATTAAGTGCCAATTCAATCGTATGACTGACGTATGGGTAGCCAATATATTTGTCACCTACAAAAAAATACTATAAGTACCTGACTGGACAGCGGTAATGTTATTACTATTCAAAAGTTATTATTTTTATCAACTAATCACCATTGATATTGGGTCCTTACCTATGTAATTGCTCTTTTTTCACACTAGCCACTTTGAACTTGGATAACTTGGGTTTGAGTTGGAATTTCAAACTCGAATACATTTTAATTCAAGGCCATGTTATTCCTTTTAAGGAATCAGCTGTTTATTTGTCTTTCCGTCCTTTGTTTTTGCTCAAATATTTTCGTTTGTGCAACTATGGTATATAGTTGAAAATTTGCATTACTTTTAAATATGAGATCCTGTGCCGGTGTTTTCTATTACAGCTTCTTGCACACTGGCTATACAATTACCGTAAATGTGTACTGTTAAGAACTGCATACAATGATGGAGAAGCTCGTGATTAAATAACCGAGGCTGGTCAATCGCTCATCGCCACTGCTTCTGCATGACAACGTATAAACACAGATTTCACTGGAAACAGTCGCAAAGTTGTAGGAGTTGCGGCTAGAGACACTTGGTCACCCACCGTACTTGCCAGGCCTTGCTCCAATTTTTTTCAGGATTTAGATAACTTTTTACAAAAGAAAAAAAACAACTTTGAAGAGTCGGTGAAAACCGCCTTCAAGGTATTCATTGGTTCCTGTCCACGAGTTTTATAGCAGAAAAATTAAGCAACTCCCATTAAAATAACAAATCTGCATTAAAATAATAGGGGTCAATACTTCTATTAATTAAATATATATATTTCATACATAATTTTTGGACCTAAATTTCCTTCATAGAACAGCAACTTCATAGGAACCTAAAAGTAACCCAGTAAGGACCCAAAACGTTCTCCCTGCCATTGTATTTTTTATTATATTTTTGTCATTATATTATGTCCTTTTCATAAAACAAGACATTTGTCATTTATTTATTCCAAATATTATTCAAGAGCCTTACAAATTAATCCAATTCATCTTGAAAATTAAATCTAAAGTGTACAAGTCCATAATAACTGATTTACAGCGTATATCGATAGCGTATTAGATTGATCAATGTCGTACTACAACTTACAGCCAGCATTTACTACAAAATGCAACAAGTAGATGGCACTCATAGTTTAAAAAAATATTAATTTACTATTGTGTTTAATATGGCGACTTTCTTGGTATAACAGTATAGTAGCGCACTGTAGATGGCGCTCTGAACACGACTATAAAGTAAAAAACAATAATATAATCACAAACGATTCTTTACATTATAGCTCTTATTATTTGAATATTATTTACATAAACCTGTCAATTTTTAATTTGGTATACAAGTTTCAATACGTAATAATTACGCACTTTTACTGACTTTCTACCTCCGTATTATCACTGATTATAATGGTATTATTTCTGTGATGTAATCAGCCTATATGAAAAAATGCGATAAGACGGCACAAATAATTAAAAGTTAATATAGTTATCATTGGTTAAATTATTGGGTTTTTATAATCAATCGGTCTAATGAAAAAGGTCAGAAAAATGAAAAAGGTCCTTTGAAATTGAAGCACATCAAATACGTCTTCTCCAGTGCTACATCTGGCCCATACTTCTATACGGATGTGAGGCCTGAACTATAAAGGAAGATCTCAGGAAACGTATAGAAGCATTCGAGATGTGGGCATACAGACGCATGATTCGTTATGTTGGACTCAGAAAGTCACCAATAGGGAAGTTCTACGGCGTGTCGGCCAAAAACGCAAGCTTTGGCAGACCATCAAACAGCGCAAAGCTGCATACCTGGGTCGCGTGCTTAGGCACGACAGATACGAACTCCTGCAACTCATTATGATGGGAAAAGTTGCAGGGAAAAGGAGACCTGGCCGTAGATGGAAATCTTGGTTGCGGAACATTCGAGAATGGATTAGGATTACGAGTGTCACTGAATTGTTTTGCCTGGCGAAGGACAAAAAGAAGTATGCAGAGCTGACTGCCAACTTTCACTAGTTGGAGAGGCACCCTAAGAAGAAGTCTATGAAATTCCATTCATTATACGACGAAATAAATTGCTATTAGTTTGGCCGTCAGTGCCACCTGCATTTCGCAGTCTCGGAAGGATTGCCGAATCGTTCTATTGAGCTTCACAATCTTATACCATATATAGTTAATGCCCATAGGTAAGTGGTTAAGCTCAAAAGAAGAGACGACAATAGCGCATATCATTCTAATCAGCCAGCAGTTGATGTCATTTCCTAAAAAAGCTTTTTTTCCAATCCTAAAATCGTAATTGCGCTCTTTTCATATATTTTTTTTAATGTGATATTTAACTGAAAATAAGATAATATCTGACAAAGGCCAAAGAGTCCACTGTTTTACGTTATCAGTATTTATGATGAATTTCAAAGTGATTCACGGACAAAAAAATATTTATAATCAAAGGCACTCTCTGAAATGGCTGAATAACAAATTCTTAGAATATTAGAAATGGTTTCAGTGAAATTGATTATTAATGTGAGAATAGGCAATATTACAATGGCAATGAGTCATGGCTATCTTGCCTGTTTGATATTGCTTTAATGTGATCTACATGTCAAGAAAAAATAGGGTCATGTTTATGATAAGAAAATAGGTGGGTGTCATTATCACTGCATTGCCGGGGAAACTCTAGGGTGCCGCTCCACGTTTTATCTACGAGGACAACTGAGATGGTTTAACGGTGACGTTTTTACGCTTTATAACCAAAAACTAATTTAGAAGGTTATGGTCATATTTCTTAGTGATGGGAATGCTAGGCGTTTGCTCACACTCAAGCAGGGAAGCGATGGTTTATTCCAATTTACGCTTCTCCATGTCTGTATAGTGGGACACTTCATAATACGTTAGTATACTGAGTTAGAATAGTAAGCGCACTCTAGAGTGGCGAGGCATTGCAGGGATAGGGTGCGAGGAAAGAAAGGATGCGTTACGGCACACGCCTTTAGTTGGGTGAGGGTTGTTAAATTTCTGTAACGTATGAATATCTGCATCGGCACAATGATGACCATAGGTGAACTTCGTCCGACGGCAGCACTGTCGACGCGGACGATGCTTGTAGTAATATTACGATTTTTGGTAGCCCTCAGGACTCGTGACGTTGCTCGTTTTGTTTTCAAATTTGTTCTAAAAGAAGCTACTGTCTGTATACTGCAGTAATACGGTGTTCTTACAGGCTCTTACCTGTAGCTCCATTTTTAAATTCATAGAGAAAATTTTGTATAAGAGATGATTCTCAATTTAGCCCCTTGAGTATGATACGACCAAATCTGGTTCTGAAACAATTATCCGTTGAGTATGATACGACCAGATCTGGTTCCGCGTTTTTTTTCACTTCTTTGACGTTCTCATATTTATTCATAATTATCTAATTGTTTTACAAAATGATATTTCAATATTCTATTTTCGAAATTTCAATGCAATCATTGTGCAGTTGTTCTTTTTATGATTGGTGTAGTAGTTTCGTAGTTATAGTACTTTAAGGTCGATGTCGCCGAAAATCCTGCAAAAGAGACAGATGCATCCATGAAAATACCCATTTACTCCAAGGGTTAGATTCGAACATAGAATGCGAAAGGGATAGAGATATGACATCCTGTCGTTTACAACGTTTTCTCTATTGGTTCAAAGATCATCCTCCAGGAAGAATGTGCACATTTTTGATAAAATGAATACGAATTTGCAAAAGGATATATAAAAACTTAGAAAAAATTAAGAAAGTATTTTTAAATAAGTTCACGCAGGCTGTTAATGGTGAATTGCGATATATTTTTAACTAATGATTGACATGCAAAAGAGGAGAAAAAAAGAGCATTAGGAAATTCACGCAATGACGAGGTATAAAATATAACATTGATACGAGTTCATGGTAACACCCATGAAGAGTCAATGATTAACGCAAATAATTTGTGAAAATATTAACCCTTGGAGTAAATGGGTATTTTCATGGATGCATCTGTCTCTTTTGCAGGATTTTCGGCGACATCGACCTTAAAGTACTATAACTACGAAACTACTACACCAATCATAAAAAGAACAACTGCACAATGATTGCATTGAAATTTCAAATATAGAATATTGAAATATCATTTTGTAAAACAATTAGATAATTATTAATAAATATGAGAACGTCAAAGAAGTGAAAAAAAACGCGGAACCAGATCTGGTCGTATCATACTCAACGGATAATTGTTTCAGAACCAGATTTGGTCGTATCATACTCAACGGGTTAATACTCAGCCAATAGCCAGTCTAGCTAAAATTAACGTACTGCCATGATAACGTCATATTCCGTGGTAAGTTACAATTGTGCGATTTATAACGATGATGAATATGCAAACGGGAACAAATATAGACTAAACAAGTATTCGAAACAATCGCAAACATTCACCTATATCATCCTAAAAATAGCAATGATTAAGCGCACAGGCTTCCGAAGAAGCTATGATTCAGAAAGAGAGTCAGTAAAAGATGACGTTGAGCTCAAAAACCATCTTACACTTTAGTCTTTACTATGAACGATCGGAAATACATAGTGCATAGTGTTTATTGCCAGCAATAGCTAGCTAAATGACAAACCACAAAGAAATTAAAGCAACTCCATTCTAAAAGCCACTCTGAAATTGACTCGAAATTGCTTGCTTCATTGGACACAACACCAGGGATCTAATGGGAGTATCTTTGACCCAAAGAATTTGACATGTCTTTGTGCAAAACCAGTTTTTTTTCCCAGTAGGAATATGTTTTATCTTTTACTGCAATTTCTTTATTTTGATTATTTATTTGATTAATAAATTTTTTATATATTTTGATTGCTTTATTCTAAAATTTACTTTTAATATTATTTCCCGATTATTAAATAAAATCCCCAGTATTAGATGCATACCTACCTATACTGTATATAACCGTATATAGTAGGTACATAGAAACACTATCATTATTTGATTCTGGTTTTTTAATATTGATATTATTATTAATTGGGTTTCTTTATTTGTATAATTTGCTATTAATTCTATTGCTATAATTTGAAAATTTCACACCTTGAGTTATGTTGTTCATTATTACCTACTAGTTTCATTCTTAACAAATGTGTTCATTATTACTAGTTTCATTCCAAACTCTGTTTGGATTTTAGTTTTAAAATATTTGAATTTCTATTACTCTCTCTGCAGAAGGAAAGTAATAGAAGAACACACTTCTGAGTGTCTGCGACTGTGTGTATTTCTCCACGATAGCGCCCTAACGCTTCATCCGATTGAGCTAAAATTTGGCATGGAGACATCATTTGGTCATGGCAAGAGTTGAAAAGATTATGGTTTAAATCGGTCCACCAGGAGGCGCGCTAATCATACTTCAATATCTAAATATGATATGAAATTTGGTACACAGGCGTCTTGTTAAGCTGAAACCACATAGTAAAATTTTGGTTGGAATATCTCATATACAAATGACACAAATAATTTTAAACTCTCCCATATCTAAGAAAATACTACATCATACTGGAAAAAAAAAACATTTTAATATCACGGAAAATACCACAAATATATTACAAAAATTCTACTAATATTCTATGAAATTACTACTAATTGACGACAATTTTAATCGAGCACATTCATTATCGAGGAGGGGAGGGAGGGTTTGCACGTGGGGGGAAGGGGGTGGGGGGGGCTTAGCAAGGGGTGGGAGTAGGGGGGCTTGGCGGGAGGGTGGGGTTTGTCTACTAGATGGGAAAGTCTTGCATTCTTATTTTTTAAAATTAGATTTGTATCGAAAAAAAATATTTGAATTACAATTTTATTTGTAGGTTTAACATTAACTGGAAATGTCCTTATACTCAGATAGGGTCAATGAAAATAAATACCTTGGATATGTTGCCTTGCACTCTACATATCTGGTGGACGGATGCTGAGGCCTTTTGTCCACGCACGGTTTTTTGCCGTGAAAATCTCAGGTTAATTTGTCGTGTCTAGGCACGGTCGTCAGTTTTGTATAGATCACTATGGAAGCTTGTCCAAAGACATGGCGGCAGCGCCGTCCATTTTTCCACCGAGTCCGTTGACAAGCTTCTATAGTGATCCATACTACACTGATGACGCCTACATACAGCGAATTAACTGGTTAATTATTATATTTAATCGATAGGTTTTAAAGGCAAAAAACGTGTGTAGACAAGAGGGCTGATACTCGCTTAAAGAGGGATCTGATAACTTCTTTGGCGTACCAAGCAGCATATTTTATAAATAGCTGGCGAATATCAAGCTCTTATATTTAGAGAATATCAGATCAGAGTTTTGGCTGAATAGCTTCCTCAAAATAACTTTAAGGACGAATTTTTGAGCTTCATTACAGGATTAAATGCCGCATCCGAATTACTAACTGTGGGGATCTGTCAAAATCCCCAAGCCGACTTCAAATCACCAACTGTACTCGTACATTCACACTCTATATCATCAACAGCGATCGTTTTAAACGTCCTTCAGAAGAAAATCCATAGACAAAGAAATGTTAAAACTTACCTCGTCTATGTTCCGCAGCCACTTCACTATGTTTTCAAATGTCTTTTCGTGCGTTATATCGTAAACTAGCATAATGCCCATGGCTCCTCTGTAGTAGGATGTGGTGATTGTGTGGAACCTCTCCTGGCCGGCCGTGTCCCATATTTGTAATTTGATCTTTTTACCTTTGAGTTCGACTGTCTTTATTTTAAAATCGATTCCTGTATAGATAAAATTAAGAGCTTATTTTTAATTATATGCATCGAAAGACATCTTGTTCTGAACCATCTGTCGGTCGAAAATGATATTTAATTAGTTACTAGATAGAGTACTTTCTGTAATGAATGAGTTTTGACGTGAAGTCTACTGAATTCTGTTCTGGGGAACCAAAATGTTGAGATATATTTTTCTGTCAGAGGGTTTGAAAATATCATGATATTTATATAAATATCAAAATATCTGATATATTATCGATATTTATCCATTGGATATTTATTTTTCTAATAATAAACATTACAGGTACTTTGGAGTTGTCAAATACTAGCGAACCTGATACCCCAGGAAGGTATGCTCGTTGAGCGACTTTGAGCTTGTATATGAGAACAATAGTTAACGGCACCTAAAATTATACTGATGAAATACAGCACATCAGCGAACTAGCTCAATACGGAACAGACTAGCATAAGGCAGACGAAATAGACAGTACATCGCGCAAAACGGTCGTTGACCCCGCAACAAGCAGTCACTTGCCTCCAATTCTCTCTCAAAATTACCAAACTCGGTAGCTGTCTGTATAAAAACGCCGGATTACTGGCAGGGCCAGAGAAGTAAAGTGCTGGATTATAGAGGGATGCTGTACTTTCACATATGGTAAAATTTCAGTTCGTCATCATTCCCCATACTAGCAAACTTATGGGGGAGCTTGAGTTTGCATCCCGCCGAGTGTGCAGGCATCAAATTTGTACCGCTGGTCTCGCGAGCGCCAAATCCTTGCCCTGTCGGAACCCGCCGAGTCTGCGAGTTTTTTTTCTGGCTGCAGTATCGGCTGCCTAACACTGTAGGTTGTGTGAAGGTAAGGACAAATTGAGCCCACATACGCAACGTATGCGATACAATGCTCCCATGTTGGTAGGCACACTTGTCTCACATATGCAATGTATATATATATATATATATATATATATATATATATATATATATATATATATATATATATATATATATATATATATATATATATATATATATATATATATATATATATATATATATATATATATATATATATATATATATATATATATATATATATATATATATATATATATATATATATATATATATATATATATATATATATATATATATATATATATATAGCATCAGAAGGTGCACTTGTATTGTGTACAGCCGCTGTACAATTCATTTTTTGAATCTGAGAACGAGTTTGAGAATAATTTACTCAGTTTGTTATTTTGTATATGTCCGCACGATAAAAACAAAAGAAATAAGTTAAGAAATGAAGATATTAAATTCATGAGATTAATAGACAAAGAGAAAAGTTTTGAAAATACAATATTTTAATGCAGAAACTTTTCTCCGAGCATGCACCGACATTCTATAAGTGTCGCGTCGCAAAAGTACATTCTAGAAACACTGGCTTTACGCGTGGGACAGCATACTATCATCCCTCCACCTTCCCATGCCGATCCGGAAATCGCAGATCGGCTTTGCGTCGGAAGCATGTGACAGTGTTGCGTGTGATATGTATATTTCTGTCCTCTGTTTTTATGCAAATACAAGGGTCCATATGTCATAATGCAATGCATATGTTGCGTACGTGGGCTCAGTCTGTCCTCACCTTTATGGTTTCTATAAGTGGGATGAAAGAAGACCTTAAGATTAGGTTATCTGGTGGGGTGTGAATCCGGCGGATGCATGGTCGGCAGAGTGCGACTTCGGTGGGTGCACACTCGGAGCTCTTGAAAATGCGGTGGATGCAGTCAGAGGAACGCGGGCCTGATTAAAATACAAACGGAGCTGCCAGGGAATTCATCGACCGAAATCAGGCCTATCATAATGCTATTATTACTCTTCCGGGGGGTGGGCGGTGGACTCCCGACTAACGACCGGCAGTGGTAGGTTTAGGACAGCTGTCTTGCCACATGTGAACGAACACCTTACCACCCATTCCCTATCCCCTTCGAAGCCATAGAATTAGAAATGTGGAAATCGCAGTTTTAAATATTTTTTCTAGGAAGGAATTAATTATTTTCCTGGAGAGATGAAGATCTTTAAAGAGGTGAAGCAGTGATTTGGCTGGCAGGCCATGAGCGTCAACTTCCACCGCGTGAAGGTGCAAAGTGAAGCCGTTCCAGGTATTTAGTTATTTTGTACTTATCTTTTGGGATATTTGATTCCCATAAAACAGTTAATTCTTTAAATAAGAGCTATCTTCTGAGATAGACAGGAAAGAGGTATATCTGGACGAAGGGCTGTGCATTTAGGGAATTTAGCTTAGAGACCAAATTGGCCTCCAGATTCCAATCTAAGGCTTTCTCGATTATTGATAAAGGATTTGTAGGGGAATGTTTTTTGCCTTAACCCCTCAAGCCCCGATTGGCCGATATCGGCCACAACACGATTCAGCGTGACGGCCCCGTTTTAATTTTATTTTAATTAAATTTGTTTTAATTTATTATGTTTTATTATGTTAATATGTTTCATTTTAATTATGGGTACAGTGGTTTGGCAGTAAATAATGTTTTGGTGAGACAGTGTCGTAATTAATTTTTTTTACTAATTTTTACTAAAAATTTCTGGGACAGCAACTTGTCAATCGGCTGAGGAGCCGAGGCCTGAAGGGTTAAGAGCCATCCCCGCACAGGTTTTGAGGGTACTGTCAGAGGTTTTGAGGGTACTGTTTTGGTCCGTTACAAATAAAATGAATGAGTTAGGTAGGTAAATACATTGAATTAGGTTCTTATTTAAAGCGGGTGCTGCATAGTTTCATGAAACTAACGAACCAGCGGACTCAAAACTAACATTAGCTTCGATTCTAGCAGGTTAGAAACCAAAAGAAGTTTTCTTTTTATCCCACTTAAATTTAAAGAGCGGATAGCCTTACTACGAGCAATTAGAACAAGGGCAACCCGCAGAATCGGTCAATGCGTTAGTTTCAGCAGAAAACCCGGAAAAATATTGAAGCTTACTCACCGATGGTCGAGATGAAGGTTGATGTAAAAGCATTATCCGAAAATCTAAATAAAATACACGTTTTACCGACGCCCGAATCGCCGATCAGCAGCAGCTTGAACAGTAAATCGTACGTCTTCTTCGCCATTTCAGTATAATAATCAGGAAAAGCGATAAAAAATGTAGACAACTCCCAAAACCGTCGTAATTGGCAAAATTGGCGAGGAAGAAGAAAACGGATGAGCGAGGGCGACTTTGACAGCAATGGTTGCCATTAAGCGAATTAGGCCTTAAATAATTTATCTTAACGGCAACACTGACTTGAACTGTCATTCCAAACGTCATATCAACAAAAGCCGCAACTTTGAGGTTAAGTTGAAAATTACGGAAAACATGGTTGTTTCTATTGGTTTCGAAGGAAGTGCTAATAAATTAGGGATAGGAATCGTTCGAGATGGCGAAGTTCTATCAAACTGTCGACGCACATATATTACACCACCAGGAGAAGGTATAAATTCAATCTTATATTATATGACTTAGCTGGTATACATATTTAAATAGGGATGTTTATTGCCACTTTTTCCCCGCTAGAGGGCGCAGCGGTCGATTGACCCATAAAGGTCGATCGACCCATAAACGGTGTCGACTACAACGGGCGAACCCGTCACCCCAGGCCGGTATAACGATATGTGATCGTTCTTTCAGCCGTGGGATGAGCGTAGAAGACTTAGATAATACAAATCTACTGTCTAGCTATACCAACATGCCCATCGGAGACCATCGCCTTACGGTGAGGCACCGGAAAAGATACCCAGCGGGCAGCCCCCTGACTATCAGTTTTGGAAAGATATCTCCATCTGATATTAACCATCATGATACCCCCCGACTGGTCACGGGTGCGAAGTCACTTGCGCGGCCTTTACCTACCGTGTGTTCAGCGGTGATTCAATTTGAACCCATCGCGGATCAAAGGCATCATTTGCCCGGCTCTGAATTCAGGATCAGGTTGCCTAATGATCATTTCCAAGAAACTGACATCCTTGCAAAAAATCTTGACAAAAAAGATTTTTATATTGTATTCGGAGGTATTCACCATTCCTACTTTCACAAAACAAAGCCATTATTATTGATACAGTCAACAAAGACAAATCTGTTAAGCATACTAAATGCTACGATACACACTAATGTAATAATAACATCAATACCATATAGACTTGACAACACGAGGGCAAACGAAGATATATATAAATTGAACATAATGATGGCCGAGCAGATTGCTAAATTTACACATGCCAAGCTAGTATGGCTAACTGACTACTTAGATGAAAACGACTATTCTAAAAATGGCTCAGTGCTCAACTCGACAGGAAAAAATAAATTTTCTGAGTGTATAACATATGAGATCACAAACAGTAAAACCAGAAAGCCCTTTCTATATTAACTCCTCGGTGGAGGAGAACATAAACAAGGATAGTATAGAAATGACGATATGCCAAACACGACACAAAACTTTTAGCGAAAATCAAGGGGTCAAAGAAAATGAACATTTTACGATGCAAGCAGATGATAAGGAATTAAACAGTAAAAAGCAGCTTGGAATCATGCATTTGAATATACAAGGAATAAATAAAAAACATCTAAGCATAGAGATCGTCCTTGAAAAATACCATATTCACGTAGCCTGCCTAACAGAGCATTGGATGCAGACAAATAACATCAATTTACTACATATTAACCGTTTCAAACTTGCAAGCTATTTTTGTCGAAAAGATCACATAAGAGGCGGTAGCTGTATCATGGTCAAAAATGAGATAAATGTCAAAACCAGGGATGATATAACATCATTATCCGTAGAACGAAACACGGAAATATCCTGCGTAGAAATTACACAACAGAAATGTGTCATTGTTTGTATTTATAGGGTACCAAACAGTGACTTTAACGTGTTCATGTCTCGCCTCGAATCGATTATGGACAAACTCTCAAACTCCTCCAAGCAGATTGTGGTGTGTGGTGATTTTAACGTTAATATCCTAGAAAACTCAGGCAATAGCAATAAGCTAAGAGACTCTTTTACATCATGTGGCTTTACGATGGCATTTAATACTCCAACCAGGATTAATGGACTCAGTGCGACCTGCATCGATAACATATTTTATAGAACGGCAAATTTTTGCTATATTGATAATGTAATTATACCCTTTTCTGACCATAATGCTCAGATGATCCACTTAGAATCAAATTTGACGAACCCAAACAGTAAGCATGTGTGGAAAAGACAATTCGGCTTTAACGCTATTAACTCATTTATTAGACTATTAACTAAAGAATGCTTTACTACTGATTCATTAGACCCAAATTCTGACTATGACAATTTTATAAAAGTTTTTAATCGTCATTTTGAAGCTTGCTTTCCCTCGAAATACAGACTAGTGTCAACAAAAGGCGGTACGCCTTCTTGGATTGATAATGAGCTTAGAAACGATCTAGGAAAACTTCAAATTCTGCAGGATAATTTAAATCAGAACACAAATTCATTACTTAAGGACTATTATACGAACTGTAAACAAAAATATGACAAAGCAGTAGTAGCGGTTAAGAAAAATACTATAGAAGAAGAGATTAAGCAGTCGAATAACAAAACCAAAACTATGTGGAGTATCATCAATAGAGAGGGGAGAAATATTTCAAGTAAGGCAAATGAACCTATTCAATTACTTCACAATGGTTCTAAAGTCTCTGATCCTACAAAAACGGCAAATATACTCAATGAATATTTTATAAACGCTGTTAAACGCATGACAAATTCTCCTAGTTTATCCTCTTCAACAATTGTAGGTGAGATACCAGCATCAATACTGTTGCATCCTATAACTTCCATTGAATTTGATAAGGCCTTGAATGGTATCAAAACAAAAACATCAATGGATATCTGGGCACACTCGATTAAATTAATAAAGAATATAGCACCAACGATTTCCAACACCTTGAGGTCTATTTTTAATAATTGTATGAAACAAGGTGTGTTCCCAAATCTAATGAAAATAGCAAAGATAGTACCAGTTTTTAAAAAAGGGAACAAAACTGATCCTGAAAATTACAGGCCAATTTCACTGCTTCCAGCTTTCTCTAAAATTTTCGAAAAAATTTTATATAACAGGCTATATCTATTCGCAAATAAATTCGATATACTAAATAAATATCAATATGGTTTTAGGAAAAATATGTCCACCACCTCGGCGATTTCGGAGATGGTAAATTTCATTATCGACACTTTTGAAAATTCTTCCCAACCCGTGGCAGTTTTTTGTGACCTATCCAAAGCGTTTGATTCGGTTGACCACGAAATACTGCTCAATAAATTAAACAGTTATGGGATTCGGGGCAAAGCCAATAATATGATGAAGTCCTACTTAACAGGCCGGTCACAGGTAGTAGAAATAGATGGATTTAGATCTACACCGCAACCGATATCCTGCGGAGTTCCCCAGGGATCGATTCTTGGTCCATTATTATTTTTATTTTTTATTAATGATATAGGCAATTGCTTGCCAGCCTACACCAAAACGTTACTCTATGCGGATGATACAAGTTTCCTGTTTCACGGTAACAATCCTAACGACCTAATGACCAATGCCAATCATGCGTTAAACCTAGCAAGTTCATGGTTCACAGAGAATAATCTCTTGCTTAATGCAAAAAAAACCGTATCTATGCACTTCTCCTCAAAATATAAATCGTCTGCTATACCATTTAATATAACTCTAGACAACAGTACTCTAGAATTAAGCAAATCGACAAAGTTCCTAGGTATCATGATCGATCATCATCTTAGCTGGAACATCCATATTAATGAACTGTGTAGTGCGCTTTCTTCGGCAATATATGCGATAAAAAAGATTAAATTCTTAGCTGGTGAAAACGCTGCATTAACTGCGTACCATGCCTGTTTCCATTCTAAAATGACTTATGGTATACTGATATGGGGGAATGCCACAGACAGTTCTAGGGTTTTCATTTTACAGAAAAGTGCACTAAGAGCAATTGCAGGAGTATCCCGTGACACGCACTGCGAACCATATTTTCTTAAGTACAAAATACTGACTTTTACGTCTCAATATATTTTACAATGTCTACTCTATGCTAAATCAAATATTAACGAACAAGAGGTAAACGGGAATATGCACTCCCACAATACACGCAGACGTGATGACGTTATCCTGCCTAAAGTACGCCTTACGCAGACACAAAAGTCCTTTGGATATTTGAGCTATAAGCTCTTTAACCAGCTACCACTCTCCACAAGAAAGATGGAAACAAAGGCGTTTAAAAGATTTATTAAACAAAAGCTACAATCCACACATGCTTTCTATAAGCTGGGTGATTTTTTTGAGCTTGCCAATTCCTTCAAATGGGAATAACATTAATATGTAACTTTCAGGTACCTCATTTTAGTTCTTATTGTTTAATAATAATATTATGAATTTAATATTTAATATGTAGATTACAATGTGTAATGTAACATACCTGATCATATACATACGTTGTTTTTTCCAGTTTTGATACTTCCTATTGTGTGATTATTTTTTGTATAAAGTGCTTGATGACTATTAATATTCTTATAATAATCTATTTTATATGTATACTCATGTACATGTATTCAGCTCAATTTTTTTTTTTTTTTTTATTTGTTTGCCGTGTAAAGCCGACTTTAGTCAACGCTATTGTCGAATTAATATTTATGCTTTAATCGTTTTATATCTACATTTAAACTGACGAATTCTAATATGCGATAATTAGCTTTAATTCATAATTCATGCTTTTATTGTATATTCTGAATAAATAAATTGAATTTCCAGAGTGGTTGACGACAGGTCAACCCCTGATGCTTAGCAGGCAGTGTATTTCCATAGTCACCAGACTCCTTCAGCAGTTTGTCAGATTGCACATCCGATTGGCACCGTCGAACGGTTCACAAACTATCCAGTAGCGCTGGGAGGCAATCCCACCAGGAGAAACCGATCCACCAGCCGTGAGGCCTGAGACGCGAGAGTCTTACCCGGGGTAGCCTTCCACACGAGGAGGCTTCTGAATAGGAGCTGAAACGTGAGTTGGACCGATCCGAGAACAAGATGGATCTTATGGCCCAACGCACGAAATCATTCGCTACCGCTAGCGTTCCTGACAGGTTAAGTCCCTCTACGAGGAGGATACCAGGTAGGAGTTAAATTGTGAGTTGGGCAAGTCTGATGACATAGAAATACCAAGCTGCATGGAACTATTAGGAACCAAGTTTAACCCGTTGAGTATGAGTCAACCAAATCTGGTCGCAAAACAATTATCCGTTGAGTACGAGTCGACCAAATCTGGTCGCGCGTTTTTTTCACTTCTTTGACGTTCTCATATTTATTCATAATTATCTAATTGTTTTACAAAATGATAATTAATCGCGGTTGTTTGACATTATAAATAAGGTAAAACGAATTTACCGCATAAAGTTTGTAGCACCCGACGTCTTGGCGATGTTGCAACCGCCGTTGTCCAGGTAGACTAGATGATAGTCTACCCTGAACAATGGCAGTTGCAACATCGCCGAAACTTCGGGTGCTTCAAACTTTAAGCGGTAATTTCGCTTTATATTATTTATAATAACCCACTGCTGTAACTAAACTTAACGACAGCTAACGTAAGTTGGATATATGAACACATAAAAACAGGTCAAATAGTTCAGCGATCTACGGAATATCTATCTATCTTGGAATAGTAGAATTAGCAGTAAAAGCTATGAAATTCAGCAGTTTTTATACATATATCTGAATATGTAATAAACATTTTCTCCTTTGTGATTTCATTAACCCCTTGAGTATGATACGACCAAATCTGGTTCTGAAACAATTATCTGTTGAGTATGATACGACCAGATCTGGTTCCGCGTTTTTTTCACTTTGACGTTCTCATATTTATTCATAATTATCTAATTGTTTTACAAAATGATATTTCAATATTCTATATTCGAAATTTCTATGCAATCATTGTGCAGTTGTTCTTTATATGATTGGTGTAGTAGTTTCGTAGTTATAGTACTTTAAGGTCGATGTCGCCGAAAATCCTGCAAAAGAGACAGATGCATCCATGAAAATACCCATTTACTCCAAGGGTTAATAGACAGTTTAATTTCAGGCTTCCTTCCTCGGGAAACGGCGGAACACCACCGTAAAAACATACTAGAAGTGTTGAAAGAGGCAATAGCGACGGCCGGAATAAAACCCGAGGAGATTGACGTCGTCTGCTATACAAAAGGCCCCGGAATGGGGGCTCCCTTGGTGGCCGTCGCAGTAGTAGCGAGAACAGTCGCCCGCTTATGGAATAAACCTATTTTAGGTGTAAATCACTGCATCGGTCGTATCCTTTATATACTTGTAATCGATCTTTTAGAGGTCGTTGTTGACCTGATGTTGTCACCTTTAAAACGATTCGTTGTCCACCCGATCCCAAGTGATATTGAGAGGCAATGGGCACCACGGTCCACAATAAATTCGAACTGAATTACCGCTAACATCCGATAAAGGGCGCCGCAAGCGACTTCGAATCTGGGACCAGACTTGAGAATGGAAAAATCCATCCAAATCTGGTAATAAGGGATCCGTCCAAATCTTGTTGGCACACTGGTTCACCATCCCAATGCCTTGCAGTGAGTCGTTGGACTCTTACGTGCTATCGGTGTGGTTAGAGAGTGGATTGTTTCTGTCCGCTAAGTCTTTCACCTTAGGAGACAGAATGACCCAATGTTGTTATAACTCCCTGAGGTGATGGGTTCGACCGTTGTGATTATATATGTATAGCACAAAGTGCTATTGTCAATCGTTATAAACACCTATTAAAGATGTGGTTTCAATAAGCTTTCAAAATTTTCAATCGCCGACCGACTAGAAAATTTACAAAATTGCTTACAATAATAATTTCCTAGACGTGTAATTACTGCGGCAGTACTTGGTTGCTTGCCTTATTACTAACCCAAAAATATATAAAAACAAAGCAGTGAAATTAAATGTCTGTAAATGTATTACTTTAATTAAAATATTATAATAATATTAACTCTAATATAATAAATCTAAGATAAAATAGAATGTTGACTGTCATCTATCGGCAATCGCTATTACTGTCTACTCTGTTTTCTGCTCCTTCTTCGATTCAAGTAATTATTAGGGTAATTCAGGACGGAGCCAACAGAGGGAGATGCAATGAATCCCTAATCGCGTGTATTGACCGCGCGCTTGCTGTTTCCACTTATTTGTGTGCCGCCTACTACTAAAAATTTGAACGCATGCTGCTAAAATTGCACCCCTTTATTCTACTACTTTTAGACCTGTCAATTTAGCTTAGTTTAGAGATATGTGTACAACAGAATCAGCACCACTGGCATTTTTAGGGATGGTTAGTATTATTTTTATTATCTGATTTTATTAAACTGTTAGAGAAAAGTATCTGTAATATTAAACGTTTTGTAGACACTGTTTTGTTAAAAAAAACAACTGAAATTGACTACTTTGACGTGCTCGCACAACTTTGAAACACGTAATTTAAGTACACTATCAACCTATACCCCTATACTCATCTTAAGCCCGTTAAAACCCCTAAATTAACTTTTAAAATAGATAATAGGTTGCATCTGTTATCATTTTTTCAATATGTGGCTGACTCCAAAGCCTCAAAATATATTCATTTCATTTTGCTAACATTTCTGAAATGCGCAAACCGTTTTTGATGTAATTTTCTACAAAGACTCTGATGATGTCATTGAATAGATAAAACGGCATTTGAAAGATATACAAAATTTTTGAAAAGAGTAAGTTGTTCATACTAGAATAAGCATTTCTACTTTAAGGCTCCAAATAGAAAGATGACAGTCCACTTTGAAAACTTACTTCAACAATTATTTTCAAATAAACCACTAATTACTTTAGAACAGGTCCCAGCATAGCTAGGTGACATTGCCACTGAACAATGCGATGTATTCATATTCTGAAACTGACTCAATGTTATAAATATTTTTGTGCATAATACTGTTCTGAAATTATATACTCTCGTAACATATTTGCATTACTACAATAAATTAAAAAAAATAAAAAATAATTTAATAGTAAACAGTCTTATTCAGTAGGATATTACTAGGGAATTCTTTGGTAAATAACGTTTTTCAAAATATACCGCACGCTCACCTAAGCAGGTATAAATAAGAGGAACAGAATTTCTCAGAAGTGATATGTACATTGAATAGTCAGAACATGATGATTATTTAATTGCTTTTTAAAGATATGTTAGTCGATTGAAAATGTGACGACTGTACATATGAGTAGTTTTATGTAATTGTGGATAATGCGGGGCACGCACAAATGCTTCGCTGTCCTCTTACATTTTACAACTCTTCTAAATTGATCTACGATACCTAGAATGTGTCGATACTGTTATGTTTACAGTGCCTGGTGAGCACGCCCACTACTGTCCTAAAGAGGCGTTTAGGCCTCTGTAAATGTAAATTAGCCTTTAAGCTAATTTACTTTTTGTTAAGTAGCAAATGCCGGTGAGAAGAGCAGGTGCTTAGTAAAATCAATGTGTAAACGGCTACGCTTTTGATTGATGAGGTTGAAGTAAAGTATTTAGAAGCACGTTCTATTTTTTTCTATTAAGTAGCTTCCCCCGCACAGCCGCGTACTCCCCGCAATCGCAGCGTCGCCAGAACCAAACACTGTGTAAAACAGTAATGCTTTGACAATTGCATAGTAATTTTATATTTTTGCAGATAGTGAACTTCGCATAAATGTGTCCGATTTTGCTATAGTTTATTAATTATAGTCAATTAGTTTATTAATTATGGTCAATTAGTTTATTAATTAGAGTCAATTAGTTTATAGTCAATAAGTCATTAAATGTATCTTCTGTCATTCACATTGAATTACAAAATTCAGTTGGATCCTTGAGTTCCTGGAAAGTTCATCACTAATTCCGTACTGAAATCCTCTGCTTATCCATTTTCTTTGCTATAATCTTTAGTTTTTCGATTTCAACTAACAATTCATGTTCGATTTCTGATGCGATCTTTTACTTTCCCGGATCACCAACCGACGAGGCCCTCCTTTTCAAGTATTGATGACTTTTCTTTTCTTTTCTTACTTTATTTTTCTCTTTATTTTAGTTTAAAGACTATTCTGTTTGTCATTCTCGAATGTTATGTTTAATGTTTAACCCGTTGAGTATGAGTCAACCAAATCTGGTCGCGAAACAATTATCCGTTGAGTACGAGTCGACCAAATCTGGTCGCGCGTTTTTTTCACTTCTTTGACATTCTCATATTTATTCATAATTATCTAATTGTTTTACAGAATGATATTTCAATATTCTATATTCGAAATTTCAATGCAATCATTGTGCAGTTGTTCTTTTTATGATTGGTGTAGTAGTTTCGTAGTTATAGTACTTTAAGTCGATGTCGCCGAAAATCCTGCAAAAGAGACAGATGCATCCATGAAAATACCCATTTACTCCAAGGGTTAACGATGAGAGATATATGATTGAGTTCTAGAGAAAAGTTGTAGAGCTTGGTAATGCCGACAAAAAAGTCAGTGACAGCATATATCTAAACTTTATATTTAAGTCACAAAAAGTAGTTTTTTATATTAAAAAAAAAAAATTTATCGTTAGGTAATGTTTATTGGTCATATTATCAACAATTATGAATTCATATCAAAATAAGTAAATTTATCGTCTCAAGTGTTTAAAACAAAAGACTTTTCCGTTTTACTGCATATATTTTCCCTTTTACTGCATAAATGGTTAAAGAGATAAGACCCTCATAAATAAGACACTCACAAGAAGACACTCACAAATAACGGTAATATAGTCAAATTGGCATGCAAATACATACATACATATGAATTTACATATTTTGTAAAACAATTAGATAATTATGAATAAATATGAGAACGTCAAAGAAGTGAAAAAAACGCGGAACCAGATCTGGTCGTATCATACTCAACGGATAATTGTTTCAGAACCAGATTTGGTCGTATCATACTCAAGGGGTTAAGTAGCAAATGCCGGTGAGAAGAGCAGGTGCTTAGTAAAATCAATGTGTAAACGGCTACGCTTTTGATTGATGAGGTTGAAGTAAAGTATTTAGAAGCACGTTCTATTTTTTTCTATTAAGTAGCTTCCCCCGCACAGCCGCGTACTCCCCGCATTCGCAGCGTCGCCAGAACCAAACACTGTGTAAAACAGTAATGCTTTGACAATTGCATAGTAATTTTATATTTTTGCAGATAGTGAACTTCGCATAAATGTGTCCGATTTTGCTATAGTTTATTAATTATAGTCAATTAGTTTAATAATTATGGTCAATTAGTTTATTAATTATAGTCAATTAGTTTAATAATTATGGTCAATTAGTTTATTAATTATAGTCAATTAGTTTATAGTCAATAAGTCATTAAATGTATCTTCTGTCATTCACATTGAATTACAAAATTCAGTTGGATCCTTGAGTTCCTGGAAAGTTCATCACTAATTCCGTACTGAAATCCTCTGCTTATCCATTTTCTTTGCTATAATCTTTAGTTTTTCGATTTCAACTAACAATTCATGTTCGATTTCTGATGCGATCTTTTACTTTCCCGGATCACCAACCGACGAGGCCCTCCTTTTCAAGTATTGATGACTTTTCTTTTCTTTTCTTAGTTTATTTTTCTCTTTATTTTAGTTTAAAGACTATTCTGTTTGTCATTCTCGAATGTTATGTTTAATGTTTAACCCGTTGAGTATGAGTCAACCAAATCTGGTCGCGAAACAATTATCCGTTGAGTACGAGTCGACCAAATCTGGTCGCGCGTTTTTTTCACTTCTTTGACATTCTCATAATTATCTAATTGTTTTACAGAATGATATTTCAATATTCTATATTCGAAATTTCAATGCAATCATTGTGCAATTGTTCTTTTTATGATTGGTGTAGTAGTTTCGTAGTTATAGTACTTTAAGTCGATGTCGCCGAAAATCCTGCAAAAGAGACAGATGCATCCATGAAAATACCCATTTACTCCAAGGGTTAAAGACTATTCTGTTTGTCATTCTCGAATGTTATGTTTAATGTTTAATGGTGATTGTATTATAATGGAATCGCGTTTTATTTATATATTTTTTTTTTGACTACCACATTTTAGGGTAATTTAGTTTTATTAGCATGTTATTAAAACTTTTATATAATTTATTTTTAGAGTCCTGTCCACCTTAGAACGGGCTAGTCCCAGTTGGGTGACAGAATCAAATAAGCAAAACGGTAAGGTTTTGCCATTCGGTTGCTCTTATTTTTGTAAGCAAAATCAATGTTTTATAGTAATTAATCCCTAAATAATAATAATAAATAATTGCAAACGCGCATTTTTTTTTCGAGATGAAGATGGAAATATTTATTTTGAGCCCCCACTGAGACGATTAAAACCATTTCCAGATGGTTCCAGTCTGCTGTGTGTCTGTGTGTATTCCTCCACGATAGCGCCCAAACGCTTAATCCCATTAAGCTGAAATTTGGCATACGAGCATCATTTGGTCATCGCAAGAGTTGCAAAGTTTGTGGTTAAAATCGACCCACCAGGAGGCGCACTAGTCGTATTTCAATCTCAAAATATTGGACTTACAGACTTGAAATTTGGTACACACATGCCTTGTTGGGCCGAAATGACATTGCGAATTTTGGTTGGAATATCTCATATACAAGCTACACTAATAATATTGAAATTCCGCCTACATTATAATCAAATATTAACACCATCTGTTAGCGCTTGGCCCAACCCTGCCCTTAGCCGAAAAACAAACTGCGCCGCCCGAGGCGGTTGCATTGGAACCCAACCGGGTTTGTTCACCGGCTCATCGATTTTACTTATGAAATTAATATTCAGACGAAATCAGTCCTTGTCTCCTTGCCGGGAAAGTCTTGGGGTGACAACCGTTTTTTTTTAATGTTTCGTATTTCTAACCGTTGTTTGACCTCGATGTTGCAACACGGACAGACACATTGATCTGCAAGAAGAACTAAACACTGTGTGAACGTTCTGTTTACACTTATCATAAAAACATGACATAAGTAAGACTTTACATGGTTCTCTTTGGTTGCCTGTTTGTTTGTCTCTTACCCAGTGTCTCCTTTGATTCGTCCTTTGTCGCAGTACTTTATTTTTCTATTAGAAAATAGCCAAATTATTCCTTAATATGGATACCAGATATTGAAATGGGTAGATTGATAACGAAATCAAACAACCCTACTGTTTTATACGTGAGTGGCGGCAACACGCAAGTTATTGCATACTCGAGAAAACGCTACAGAATATTCGGAGAAACTATCGATATAGCTGTCGGAAATTGCTTGGATAGGTAAGGTCGAAAATTGCTAAAAACAAGTTAAAGATCATTGGTAGATCCTCTAACAAACCTGGACCAGAAAAAAATAACATTTCTAACTACACAGTCTGAACTACACTCAGGAGAAATAAACCGTGTCACCAACATAAACCTTAATATCTCGGAAACTAAGAATGCTAGCTTATTCAAATAAAAAGTATTTTATAGGCTGTTTAATATTACTCAAATTAAATTATTAAAACTTCTTAGTTGTTGAAAAGTATTGTCATTAAAAAGGTTAAACAAAAAAAACTTTTTTGAAAATCAAACTACGAGTTCACGGCATTTGGTCTATAACAAAAAAAAAGAAGCGTTCCTGGTATTTAATATCCATTATTAATCTGATATTTATGAATAAGCTAGCATTCTTAGTTTAGTTAGTTTAATAGGGAGATATTAAGTTTTATGTTGTTGACCTGGATTCATTGCTCCTGAATGTGTTTTGAACTACTTTGACTACTGAAGAACGTCTTTGAAAAGAGTCATGAAAATAAAAAGTACTTTCTTTTGCAGGTTCGCTCGAGTATTGAAATTATCCAACGATCCAAGCCCTGGATATAATATAGAACAGATGGCAAAGTTAGGAAAGAAATTTGTGCCATTACCATACGTTGTCAAAGGTAACAACATTGATTATATAGCGTATTAGATTGCTCAATGACGTACTACGGTTTGGAAACCACTATTTTACTACAAAATGCAATGTATAGAGTTCCAAAAAATAATTATTATTATGTTCATCTTGCGGTGTCAACTACAACGGGCGAGCCCGTCACCACAGGACGTTTTAACGATTAGTCGTTCTGTCGCCCTGCAGTGAACGTAGAAGACTTTGGACAGTACATTCTACGTCCAGCTACGTCACAACCCGTGAGAGTCCAACGCCTTACCGCGAGTGAGCCAGGAATAAACCCGGCGGGCTCGAGATACTCGCGCCCTCACTTCCAATTGTGACCAGATTTCTCCGGTCTCTCGATTGGTTCCGAGTTCGAGGTTGCTTGCGCGGTCCTCTCCCTTACGAAGCGGTGAAACGGAGTGCACCGAATCTGTCGCGGACCAAGGCGTCCTTTGCCCGACTCTGAACCGGGATCGGATGGCCAATGGTCATTTCAAGAGCAGTCGCCGTAAGGTAGACAACTGCCCCCGCTCTATAGGAAACAATACAGTTCCCAGACTCCCCCGATTGTTAGTCGGAGAGCACAATCGATTGGCTTGCGCCGCTCGGTGCGCAGACCGTCCAGGAGCGCCAGAGGATTGTTCCCAGGGGAGACTGGTTGACCCAGTGTCCTACCCAGGCTCGCACCCCATGCGTGGAGGCCATCGGATGGGTGTTGACCCGTGAGTGTGACCGACCCTGAAACAGAATGGGTCTTCGTGGCCAACTCAGCAAGGGCCCATTAGCTCCCAAGCAAGGGCCCATTAGCTCCCATTATTATGTTCAATATGGCGACTTTCGTAGTGTAACAGCATGGTGGAGCACTGTAGATAGTGCCTATACGGTATAAAATATTAATATAACTAGCTGACCCGTGCCCACTTCGTTGGGCGGTAAAACTTTTCACTTGTGATGAAATTATGAGTGTGGTTCGGTTAGTACTGAGTGCTATGATTTATTTCCTGACTACCAAAAGAAGGTTTATAGTTTTACTGCATATGTATGTATGTATTTGCATGCCAATTTGACTATATTACCGTTATTTGTGAGTGTCTTCTTGTGAGTGTCTTATTTATGAGGGTTTTATCTCTTTAACCATTTATGCAGTAAAAGGGAAAAGTCTTTTGTTTTAAACACTTGAGACGATAAATTTACTTATTTTGATATGAATTCATAATTGTTGATAATATGACCAATAAACATGACCTAACGATTTAAATTATTTTTTTAATATAAAAAACTACTTTTTGTGACTTAAATATAAAATTTAGATATATGCTGTCACTGACTTTTTTGTCTGCATTACCAAGCTCTACAACTTTTCTCTAGAACTCAATCATATATCTCTCATCGTTAACCCTTGGAGTAAATGGGTATTTTCATGGATGCATCTGTCTCTTTTGCAGGATTTTCGGCGACATCGACTTAAAGTACTATAACTACGCTACTACACCAATCATAAAAAGAACAACTGCACAATGATTGCCTTGAAATTTCCAATATAGAATATTGAAATATCATTTTGTAAAACAATTAGATAATTATGAATAAATATGAGAACGTCAAAGAAGTGAAAAAAACGCGCGACCAGATTTGGTCGACTCGTACTCAACGGATAATTGTTTCGCGACCAGATTTGGTTGACTCATACTCAACGGGTTAAAGTAGCGTTCGTAAGAAACGTTTTCATTCGACCGTTTTTTCTACGACTTACTTTGCAAATCCAACTACCACGAAAAAGTCTTCATTTTTTAGATTAATATATAGCCCTATGACACTCACAAATAACGATATTTTAATAAACGTATTCTTTTATTTGTTCTAGGCATGGATGTCAGCTTCTCGGGTATTCTTTCGTATATTGAAGATAGAGCTAATGAAATTGGAAGCAAATGGACACCAGAAGATTTGTGTTTCTCGCTGCAGGAGACAATATTTGCAATGTTAGTCGAAATTACAGAAAGGGCAATGGCACACTGTGAATCGAATGAGGTAATTATTTGGAAAAAAAGTTAGTATAGATCGACCTTAGATAGGGTTGCTATAAAAGTCTGGGAAGATAGAAGACATGTGTTGAAAAAAGGGCAGTGACAGCTCCTTATGCATCTTTACATTTGGGAGCTAATGGGCCCAGTGCAGTCGGACCAACTCATAGGTCAGCACCCATCCATTAGCCCGGGTAGGAATCTGTATCTGCAGGCCAGTTCCCCTGGAACTGGGCACTCTTTGGGCGCTCCTGGACGGTTTGCTTACTGTGCGGCGTCAGCCAATCGACCGTGCATTCCGACTGATAACCGGGGGCGCTGGAAACGGCTTTGTTTCCTATAGAGCGGGGGTGGTTGTTAACCTTACGGCAACCGCTTTTGAAACGACCATTTCGGCCACCCTATCCCGAGTGGTAGGCAGGCAATGGACTACGTAGTCCGCGATAGATTCGGTAGATATCGAATCATTGCTACATAAGGAAGCGACCTCGAACCCGTAACTAGTTAGTTAGTTTTCCTGGGCTATTTCCCGCACTTGGCCTCTTGATTGGGCCGTTGTGCGTGGCTCATGTTTCTATTTATGTTACTCCAGCCAACCCTGGCTGTCCCAGAAGGTTAGCAGCCTGTTTAGGTTGCTACAGGCCTCCGGGATAGATGCTGGAGATTGTAGTATTCTTGCCCGTTGCTCTGCCACGCTCCTGCATTCCATGAGCACGTGCTGTGGCGTTTCTTCTTCCTCCATGCATCCTCTGCATAGAGGGCTGTCTGTCACACCTATGGTAAACAGGTGTTTGTTTAGGGGGCAGTGGCCTGTCATAGTGACTTTACGGATTTTGTCCCTTTTTAATCTGGTGAGGTTGCGGACAAGTTTTTTAGGCGCTTCCGGAACCGCGTTCTTTGTTTGCCTGTATCCTGCATTTTTTTCCATTCTTTAAGGTGGGTTTCGTCGGTGTTCCTGCATAGCCATGTTTTTATTTGGGCCTGAGGTATGGGCATCAAGGGTTCCGGTCCATATACTATCTCCTTTGATCCCCTTTTGGCCAGTTCGTCTGCCGCGTCGTTGCCCAGTGAGTCGCTGTGCCCCTTAATCCATTGCAGGGTCACTCTATTTGACCTTGCAATGGATTGAAGCGCATTGTGGCATTCCAGTACAAGGACAGAGGTTATAGTATTTTTTGCTAGCACTTGTAGCACGGAGGCACTGTCGGAGACAAATTTGAACCCGTAACTAGTCGGGAGGTCGGAGAAATCTGGCCGAAACTGGAGAAATCTGGCGCGAGGCTGCCTGCTGGGTGCAAACCCAGTGTCTCGCGGTAGTGCGTTGATTTCTTGCGGGCGGGCGAGTGGCCTAATTAGACAGTGGACTATTTCGTCCCAAAGTCTTCTACGCTCACCTCACGGGAGACAAAAACGATCAATATCGTCAAAACTTCCTGGGGTGACGGGTTTGCCCATTGTAGTTGACATCTCTCGTCAGAGTCCCTTAAGAACCACCAATGCAGGTGTTTTTTTTCTCTTGAAGATGTTAAATATAAATACACTTTCAGGATTTAAACTATTGAATGCCGCGTATGTATACCAAAACATCATGTATACAAGGAAAAAATATCTACTACTTAAGCATAATACTCGAAAGAAACAGGACTTGCTTTATTTCAAAGTGAACTTTTGTTAAACCACCGAAATTTTGACCGGAGTCTAACAATCATCCCCAGAAGTATAATATCCCAATGGTCCCGACTGGCCGGTTAGTTCCATTGTCGAGTTATTTATTATTCTTGTTAACTTTCAGGTGCTGATTGTAGGTGGCGTCGGTTGCAACGAACGTCTACAAGAAATGATGGGCGTCATGTGCTCCGAGAGAGGAGCCAAACTATTCGCGACGGACGAACGATTTTGCATCGACAACGGGGTGATGATAGCGCATGCCGGCGCCGAAGCATTTGCCAGCGGCAGTCGAATGCCCTGGGACCAAGCCACCTGCACCCAGAGATACAGAACCGACGAAGTATACGTCACGTGGAGAGATGATTAAATTTCATAAGCAAACAAGTTCATATTGCTTTATTTTACCTCGTAAAACATAACATTTATATCAATTTCAATAATGAATCACTGAATTATAAATAAATTAACATAAACAGTGGGTAATCCGAGTATTGAATAAGATATACATTATATGGATGCTGTAACTCTTATACAAAATTACTTATTTCTCTATTTTTATTTTTCATAATCTATCTTCTTGATGAAGTCCAGTGTATATGATGATCCAGGTTACTAAAAAACCTGCGAATGAAGTCATAAATCCCTCCTTGGCGAGCTCCCAGGTTCCCCCATATTCCTCTTCGTCAACATTTTGGAAATTTGTTGTGTATAGATATACAATACCAGCGTTTATTGCCACGAATCTGAAATTCAATAATTGATAAGTAAACTTATAATAACTACAGTCATGTAGATGATACCATTGATTATATAGGGTATTAGATTGTTCAATGATGAACGTTTCGGCAGCTAGGATTTTAATATGAAATGCAGTGTAGATGGCACTCATACTTTCAAACATTAAATGTTCCTGGTAGACTGTAACGGCCCTTAAGTACCGTCACATGCAATCAACAAATGCATTGATTTCCAGTGAAATACTCTGACACAATTCAGCTATTATTTTAACTCGTGCAGCGATGAATCAGCACGATGAAACAATACTTTTACTCGGAATATTTTGGATTGCATCATTTCCCAGACTAAATAAACCGGCGAAAACGCAACCAAAGTATCATTCCTGGAGTGATCACCTCCCCCAAGGTTGCTACGGCATACTCGGTACCCCTCTCACGAGGTCGCTCGACGAGTCCGGCTCCTTGGTTACCTTTTCCTTCCTTTCCTTATCGCGAAGCATCAGTCTGCATTCCCACAGACTCGAGCAGTGCCCAGTACGAGATACTAGTAGCACAAGTACAATCCTCATCCACACATCCTCGTAACTTCAGTCGCGTATCAATACACTCGCGACAACATAACCTATTCGGGAAACGTTATACCTGGCAATATCGAACTCTCAATCAATTCAATAAATACCTTCTGATTCCATCAAAATCGCCTTTCAATACGGAGATAACCTGCAAGATGATACCACCGCTTCACACCGCACAACCTGGAGTCTAGTGAGGGGTGGTCCCTCACAAGACCAATAAATGGCGTTCTAAGCACACTTTTGGTATCAAAATAATAATAAACGAATGTTTAAATCATATCTCTTAGGGTGTGTTATCTCTTAGTGACTGTGTGTTCTGGCTCTTAGTGACTCTGGCTGTTCCCATGGGAATCGTCCTTCGGGCGCTCCTGCACGGTTCGTGCATCTTTGCTGCGTCAGCCAATCGACTAGGCATTCCGACTGACAACCGGGGGAGTCCGAAAACGGCTTTGTTTCCTAAATAGAGCGGGGGTGGTTGTTAACCCCTTATGACAACCGCTCTTGAAACGACTAATCGGCTACCCGATAGCGGGTGGAGAGCCGGGCATAGAACGCCTTGGGCCGCGATAGATTTGGTAGACACCGAATCACCGTTACTTAAGGGAGAAGACTGCGGCAAGCGACCCCAAACCCGTAACCTGTAGGGAGGTCAGAGGTAACCTAATAGTTACTCTTGACGGAGATATCCTGCTAAAATTAGTAGTCAGGGGGCGAGGCTGCCCGCCGGTTGACCTCTAGCCGATGCCTCACCGTAAAGCGTTGGCCTTGGCCTCTGACGAACATGTCGGCTTTGCTGGACGGTAGATTTATACTCGTCACAAAGTCTTCTACGCTCGCCTCACCTCACCTTCTGTGCGTTACATGGGGGGAAGGGAGGGTCAAAAATCTTCAAAAATTGCATTACCTAATACTTGAATGCCTCCTTATTTCGCCTTTTATTATAAATAAAGCGTTTTATTATTATTATTATTTTAATATAATTTACATAAAGATGTCAATTTTTAATTTCGGATACAGGTTTCAATACGTAATAATACACAAGTTCAAATACACTAATAGTTGGCATTCTTATCTCTCGGTATTATTTCTGTTATGTAATCAGCCTATATAAAAATAGGACAGCACTAATGTTATATTTATGGACTAATGTTATTATTGGTATCATTGATTAAATATAATTGCTAGAGTCAAAATAAATTGCTATTAGTTGCGCCAGCCAATGCTATCGACTTCACCTGCATGTCGCCGGTGCAGAAGGATTTCCAAAACGCATTGGGCAATCTAATAACCTATATAATCAATGCTAATTTGGACAATGTTTACTGTCCGAGTTATATTCTGCTATTTTCAATGTAAGTACTATAGGCCAACCAAGGCAGTTAGACCATGGTAAAGAAAGAACGTTTATCGCTTCGCTCTTTGCACCTTTCGCTGGCTTGCTTAGACATTCAAATTAGCGACAATAGTGACTTTGCGTCCTTATAAAAATAAGAGAAAGGACAACAAAAGCAGCGACAGCTCGACGATTCCTTCAAAGGGAAACTGAACAATAAAATTTAAAAAACCAACTAGAGAATCTATAATGCAGGAATAACTTGATAAGAAATTATTCCATTCACAACTGCAATGATGAGGGCACAACTATTTCATAAAATAGAGAAATGAAGACATGAGCTGCAATATGCAATCAAGTAATTACTTTAGTCTCGTGGTCATGGGCATGAACAAATTGCCACCATACCGTGCAGATTTGAACCCAATTAGTTTGTTTCAGGAGATACTCTCCCAATCAACAGCATTCTATCTCCACGAGCTATTCCAACCATTAAGTTCCGACGGTCTCGTACTTTGGTCAGCCTCTGACAGTGGTTGAAAATTGCTTGTCATAATGCTGATGTCTACTCCTACTCTTTCCGTGTCCAAGGTGCAAGACTGGAACGATCTTCCAGCAAATAGACAAAACCCCTTTTTTAGAACCATCTAAGTCCCACCTCAAAAGTACTACTTTTCTACGATACTTCCTACTGATACTCAAGATGGTTACTACCAGTTCCTCCTTTTATCTCCCCTTCCTCTTTCAATTTCCTTTCCTCGGGCATTCTTAGTTTTAAATATTTGTACTAATAGTTTAGTAGTATTAATAGTTTGTATTTTATGCCAACCATCTTGTTTGTTATCTTAATGTGATTAGGCTACTGCACCACTGCACTTTGATTAGGTTAGTTGAAGATATTGCTATGTGGCAATAAGCTCGCTTTTTTTAATTTTAATTTTTCATTTTAAAATGGAAATATAGTTTATTATTATTTTACTGTCTCGAGATTTCTTGGAAACAAACGACCATCAAAAAAGAGCGACTGCGACACTTATTTTATAAATAAAGAAAAAAGTTTCTGAATATCCATAAGTTGAACATAAAAAACACTTTTCCTCGGTAACTATGGCCTAAATCAAAAAACAAAATACGACTTTCCAGTCCAGAAATTTCCTAATAACCAAACATGTTTTTTAATACAAAAAATAAAATCCTAAAATTATTTCTTGTATAATAGCACGTATAGAGTTACCTCTTGAAGGATTGTCAGGCTGTTGCTGTTTATCGTATTGTTTATCGTATGTTTGTAAGCAAGCAAAATTACTAACGGTACAGTGGACGTGTCTCCACGAGTCAGTGAAAGTTAGATAAATGTATTTCTTTATCATGGTATACCTGGCTTGGACCGCTTATGGCAGATATGTATTTTATAAAACCCTGAATCTTCCGCCCTAAGGTTACCGACCCCGTACAATCTCCAAACCGGATTCAAATAAAAATGAGTTCAAATTCATCAATAAAGCTCAAACTAACGATACTCCTATATCAATACTCCCAGTGGCGGCACTAGGCGTCGGCGCCGTCGGCGACCGCCGACACCTCGCACCTGACGGGACCTCGCAAAAGTTTTACAAATTATTTAAAATTTATTTATTTATTCTTATTTATTTTCATACACTTGCGTGAGTGAAGTGAGTGTGTAGTACTTTATACTCCAGAGTCCTCTGGCAACACTGAAAGTTCGCGCGCGAGTCTCGGGACGGGGAATCCCCGTGTCGTATAATTATTTGTATTTCATTCTTCTGTGAGCGTAACGTAAACAATCATTCCTTCTGTGAATAGAACTAGACTCGCATCCACAAAGTTTCTTTTTATTGTGTTGTAAAGTCATTATCATTACCCCGGTGGCGTTCTAGTGGATAAAAGTGTTAATTTAAAATTGATTAAGACCTACTTGAGAAGCACGATGACCCAAGAGAGACTATCTGCGTTATCAATTCTATCTATTGAAGCTGAAATAGCGGCTAGTGTTAGCTATGACATAATCCTGAAAAAGTTCAGTGAGGCCAAAAGCCGAAAAGTTTGTCTATTTTAATTTTTATTTGTGTAATTTTTAACATAATTTGATTAGCAATAAAACTCGTTTACTCATACAGTAGTTTCACCATAATTCGGCTCATGTAATCTAACGTTTTATTTTTGACTGGGAAATAAAAAAGGCCTCGCGAACCTAATTTCGCCGACGTCCAAGTGTGGTTTAGCGCCGCCACTGAATACTCCCTTCTATATCTAATAAGAAAAGTTTTTTTCTAATATCACCAGTGATCTTTTCTTCAAGCTCTATAAAACCTGCATTCGTCTGCTCCTTGACTACTCCTACCAGGTATAGAAACTATAATTTGGGAAGGATATAGAGCGCCTGAAAAGAGTTCAGAGAAGAGCAACGAAGTTGGTGTGGAACTGAGGAACAAACCGTACGAAAGAAGAAGGAACTCCGCATGACAACATTAGAGGATTGTAGGCAGCAAGGAGATTTAAAAGACTAGCAAAATGCTTCACTGTTATTATAGTGTGCCTAACCTTTAGAACATGTATACCATGAACACTAACAAGCAGCTGCGTTGACACTTGTTGAAGCTGAACAAGGCAATTGCAGCATCGAATCCCAGGAAACACTCTGGCAAATAGTGTAGTGGATGCTTGGAATGCACTGCCAGAGGAAGTGACCAGTGTCAACGGAGTCAACAGCTTTAAACTGGACATTTTTCTTAG
Source organism: Micropterix aruncella (assembly GCA_944548615.1). Taxonomy (NCBI): domain Eukaryota; kingdom Metazoa; phylum Arthropoda; class Insecta; order Lepidoptera; family Micropterigidae; genus Micropterix; species Micropterix aruncella. Next base: position 4,374,139 of record OX155960.1, read on the forward strand.
TGCAAAACAGTCACAAGTTTAAAAACAAGTGCATGTGATATACATGCATCAGCCTTACGCTGCTAGTGTATAATATAATAATTAATAACAATAATAATAATAAGAAATAATTAATAACAAAAATAATACTTACAAACCCAAACCGACAGCTCCTTTGAAAGCGACGAAGCCCCATAACAAGCCCAGAACGATGCCAATCCCTTGCCGCATCCAGTAAACAACATCGAGGAATTCTTCCTATTGGAGAAAAGACATATTTTAACAACTTTAACCATGTGAGCATACGCTAATTCATAAGAATTTAGGTCACCATGGCTCCTTTTTTATTTATAAAAAAAAAAAAAGACTACTAGGTTCGATCATTTTAATGCTAAATTTGATAGAAAATAGCCTCGGACACACAATATTTCAAGACATAAAATTATCAAATTTGCATACCATGTGTGGAAAAATATTCGATCCTGTTTATAACAGTTTTTTTACAAAACTAATTTAACCAAGGTTATTGAATTGAGTTTTAAAAATGAATGCATTATAGGAACCTCGTATATGCATTATAGGAACCTTTCTCAAAAAAAAAAATATTAGATTCAATCTTTGTAATACTAAATGTGACCAAAAAAAGCCTCAGACATGCAATACTTCAACAACAAAAAATACATACAAAAACAGTATTTTTTTTTTGTTTTAAAGATTGTTTTAAAAAAACAACCTACCACCATAAAGGCGTTTATGTATTATTTAAAAAAAATAACAACCTACCGAAATGTATGAGTTTGACGCTTCTTTGAATGCCTATTTCTCGCTTATTTATTGAGGCCAAATAAAAATTATTGCAGACTCAGAATTAGCGTGGTTAATATAGTCGGGTGACATTAAAAAATCAACAATGTAGTAAAGGTTCCTATAATGCATTGACAGGTCGGACGCCAACAATGCCTATAGGCATTTTGCATCATTTAACAGTTTCGAGCGTAGGTAGCCCTTTCAGCCGGCCCCATATAAGATATAAATATATAATATACATAACTAACAAGATTAATTATTAGGTAACAAGAGGGAATTCATGAAAAAACTATATTGTTAGTATTTATTTACAAAAGCGTCCAAAAAGTTGCAGTGCAGTTTTTTACAAGCGAAGGCTGGCTTCCGACCGGTTAATACCTTTAAAAAAATAAATTTACTGACTTATAAGTGTTTGACGCATCTTTAAACACCTATATTTCGCTTATTTATAAAGATATAGCAAGGATTTTTACAGTGTGATGTAAAGGAATCAGTGTGATGAATGTAGTGGTGACATTAAAACATCATCAATGTAGAAGAGTTTGCTAAACTATATAAATACCACTTTAATTAACTAATCGAATACTGGCTAATTCATACCTTATCAGGCCATTCCGAATTAGAAGTTGTTGCCCTACTCCAAATAGTAGGGTTATTATCGACGGATTTGTTTCTTGAATTTGCTTCTAATGTTTTCACTTTCGTTGCCATTTTATAGCCGAATAATTACGCTGATATTGGAAAATACTCAAATTTGATCACTTTGTAGTTAAAATTAGTTTATAATCAGCATAATTTTGCCGGATCAGTACTGGAAGCCAAAAAGTACGCTTTGACAGCTGATTACGGGACAATTGAACGGTTGGTAATACTGGCTGGATCAGGGACGTGTTCGCTCACATGTCAAATGAATTGGTTGCGCTCGAAAGGTGGCTGTTCGAGTAAAAAATGCTAGCCTTTAGAAATTATTATGAAACCGCTTTAATTCAAATTTAAACGCACCAACGATAAAAGCTTTAGATGGATATGTAAGATTAGAAGCTTTTATTATAGACGCACTCCCAGTTTTCCTTTATTGAATTCCTCAGCAGAATTTTACAAAAATTACACAATTGTGTTAATTATAGTTACAAATAATTATCGTATTGCATTAATTCAAAGTTGTCCTAACCTATAAAAACAAAAATTACGGTGTCGGTACACTGGTCGTACATACGCAATGTATTATGACATCTAGCCCTTGAATTATAGTAAAGCAGACATTCCACGCAACGTTGGGTGAGATAAGAGTGTCTGCCTTCATGTAAATTCAAGGGCCATACGTAAATGCTTTGCTTAAGTAGGGCCCAGCGTGCCTTTACATTACGTACAAGTTGCGTACTTAGGACCGGTGTGCCGGAACCCTTATCATCATACCTTTTATTTACGTACCGGTATTACGTATTTTATTGTACGTACCGGTAAATACATATATAGCGAGGAGATAGCATCAATTGTTTAATGTGCCGTACCATTGTTCAAATATTTTTGTACAGGCCACTAGGGAGGGTTAAAGCTCTCCTTCTTAATTCCTTATTCAAGATAGACAACATTTGTATATCCCCCTTAGATAGCTAAAGGCAACGCCCTGCTGTCTCATATTTATCATAATCTTTAATTTACTTAGTTTTATTGTCACCATTAGTTTACTTATGTATGTCAGTGGTTTGCCTCTAAAAATCTAGCCAGACACATAAAAAACTGGCATGTCAGGGATGACACTTCAATGTCTGATCACAGACAAATAACCTTTAAACTACTAAACACCATAGACTGTCAAACCACAACTTTCAGGAATCCTAAAGCCACCGACTGGGACGCTTACCGTACCACACTAAGGCTTAACCTTGAAACAATAGAAAAAAATATAAAAACACGCGAGAGTCTAGAATTGGCCGTGGCGGATACCACAAAAGGCATTATAAACGCCTATGAGGAAAGCTGCCCACTCAAGACAAAGACCTCCTAAAGAAAAGTTCCATGGTGGAACCCGAAGTTGGACAAACTACGGAAGGAAACCCGGAAACTATTTAATAAGGCTAAACAAACTCTCAACTGGGAGGAATACAAAAAAGCCTTAACCGAGTACAACAAAGAAATTAGGAGAGCCAAAAGAGCAACATGGAAAAGCTTCTGCGAGGACATAGTGGAAACGCCACAAGGAGCCAGAGTACATAGACTGCTCGCAAAGGACAAACCTAACCAAATTGGTCTTCTGAAAAAACCAAACGGAACCTTTACAACAAATGAAAAGGAAACTTTGGAGGAACTAATATCGACCCACTTCCCAGGTGCTGTGACAACTAGCAACGCCGCCACTGCTCCATACAGACCTCGAAACGAGGACTGGAGTAGGGCTGCTAGAATCATAAGGCCCGATCAAGTTAAATGGGCCGTAAAATCCTTTAAACCTTACAAATCATGCGGGGACGACGGAATCATGCCCGTGCTTTTGCAACAGGGTATCGACATTCTAACCCCATATCTGGTTAAAATCTTCAGAGCAAGCTATGCCTGGGGACATATACCAGAAGAATGGACCAAGGTCAAAGTGCTATTCATACCCAAGGCTGGCAGGAAGGACTACGCACTGTCAAAGTCCTTCAGGCCAATTAGCCTAACATCCTTTCTACTGAAAGCGATGGAAAAGATACTGGATAGCTATATCAGGGAAAAAATCCTAACGGTCAACCCTATCAGCTGTAACCAACACGCCTACCGCAGAGGCAAATCCACGGAAACCGCTCTGCTCTACCTAGTAGACAGAGTGGAAAAGGCGTTGGAAGACAAACAAATCGCAGTATGCGCATTTTTAGACATTGAGGGCGCCTTCGACAAAACCCCAATTAAATCACTGGTGAAGGGGCTAGAGTCAAAACAAGTTGACAACACCACAACCAGATGGGTGAAAGCGATGCTCTCAAACCGCACGGCCAAGGTAGCTCTTCACGGAACAAACCTTGAAGTCACCACTACAAGAGGCTGCCCGCAGGGAGGCGTACTCTCGCCCCTACTATGGACTCTTGCAATAGATCAACTCCTGCATAGGATGGCAGAGGCCAGGATAGACACACAGGGCTATGCTGATGACCTAGTAGTCATTGTCCGGGGCTTCTGCCAAAACACGATCTCACACATAATGCAAAAAGCGTTAACAATCGTTAGCAATTGGTGCAGAGAGAACGAATTATCGGTCAACGCCGATAAGACCGTCCTCGTGCCATTTACGAACAAACGTCAACTAGGTGGACTAAAAATGCCAATCTTAAACCACAGGCAGATTCCTTTCTCCAAGGAAGTAAAGTATCTGGGAGTCACGCTCGACCAAAGACTCACCTGGAACAGCCACCTAGATAAAACAATTCAAAAAGCTAAAAGTGCTTTGGGTATAAGCAGAAGACTGGCGGGGAAAAACTGGGGCCTTAACCCCAAGATCTCCCACTGGCTATACACTGCCATTGTGAGGCCGATAATCTCGTACGCCTCGGTGGTATGGTGCAACAAAGCCAACCAGAAAACTGTGATTACCAAACTAAACAATATCCAAAGGACGGCGTGCCTCATGACAACTGGCGCAATGTCCTCCACTCCTGGAGCAGCTCTAGATGCACTGCTGAACTTACCGCCCCTACACATTCATTTGCAACAGGTGGCGAAAACCAGCATGTACAGGCTATCTGCCCGAGAGAAGGTAAACTGGATCTCACAAGCACTAAGATCAGTTCTTGACTCAGTCAGTGAAAATCCAACCCTCAACATGGTATCAGACACCATGCTCCCACTCCTAAACTTTGGAAAACTTTTTACAGTGGAACTGCCGCCCAGAGACGACTGGCTAAAAAGCCAACTGCAATGGGAGGCCGGTAGCCTTAAATGGTATACTGATGGGTCCAAATCGGGACTTGACGTAGGCTGTGGAATATATGGAGAGCGACCAAACTTCAAAAGAAGTTTAAACTTGGGAAAATACGCCTCCATATTCCAAGCGGAGGTTTACGCCATTATTGAATGTGCGGATATCAACCTCCAAAAGGACTACGCCAACCACCGTATCTATATCCACTCGGATAGCAAAGCAGCTCTTATGGCACTAGCCTCGAATACCATTAACTCAAAGCTAGTGCAAAACTGCATATCACTACTGAATTCCCTGGGCGAAAAGAACAGGGTAATACTAAGATGGGTTCCCGGCCATGCAGGAATCGAGGGAAATGAAAAAGCCGACGAACTTGCTAGGACGGGAGCAAAGGGAACGTTATACGGCCCTGAACCTTGCTGTGGCGTACCAAAAAGCCTTGCAAACCTAATGCTCAAACAAATGTGTTTAGAACAATCCGTCAACCACTGGAACAACACGCCAGGGTTGAATCATTCCAAAGCGCTTATTAAGCCTTACGACCGTAAGACGGCCCGTGAGGCCCTATCGCTAAATAGGAACAATCTACGCATACTGGTAAGGGCGCTCACGGGGCATTGTGGCCTGAACAAACACATGTTCAACCTCAAGCTCAAAGACACAAAAATGTGCAGGTTCTGCCAAGGGGCAGAGGAAACTCCCCAGCACCTCATGTGCGAGTGTGGCCCGCTGATGCGTAAAAGATACAACCACCTGGGTGGTCACTACCTCCAACCTGAGGAGGTAAAACAATCTGGCGCCAAAAGCATGCTGCGGTTCTTGAATGACACGGGGCTTAGCGCAGAACTATAGTAGGTGGCGAGCACAATAGATCAGCAATGGTCGCAGTGTTACAAGGCTCATAAAGACCTTAGAAAAGCCCCACTCAACAAATAAAAAATAAAAAAATGTCAGTGGTTATGGGCGTGTACACTCCACATTTAATATTCAGGGGCGAATTGTGTTGTCTACAATGCTCCTGATTAATATTTGAAATAAATAAATGCGACTTCAGGATCCAATCAATTCTTAGGGTAGCGCCACAATTGTCCCACATACGCAACACATTGACATCTGGACCCCTCATAGATTTATTATACTAGCGTGATTACTAGCGAATTATTATCACTAGTATAATAAATCTATGTGAACTCTAGAATTTACATTCTTAAGACACACTTATCCTATGCCAAGTTGCGGATGATTTGTGTTTAATGAGACATTATAATGATTTGTGTAGGTACGTATGACAAGTGGGGCGCTGCCATTATCCGTCCACCAAATCCTCATTGCTAGATTTCCTGATATAATCGATATAATACACTTTATTGCTGTGAATTACAAACTTCATAAACATAAACGATAAATAAAGTAGATTACTATTATTATTCATTTATTATCGATAAAAGCATACATAACAAAACTAAACAAAACAAAACTATTTCAAAGATATGTAAGAAGGTAGCACTCCCAGTTTTGGGCGTCCTTTGTTGAATGTCTCGGAAGAATTTTCGGTTTCCACCGTTTCATTCTTTTTACCATCTTCAGCGATGTAATATCTTTTTGCAGACGACTCAGTATCATCGGATTTAGCAACGTTATTATTTAGATTTTTGCTGATTTTCGTTGGACGTCCTCTGACGAATGCCTCAGCAGAATTTTCAGTTTCCAGCATTTTGTTTTTTTTACTGCAATATCTTTTTGCAGAGGATTCGGTAGCATTGGATTTAGCAACATTAATATTTTTGTTTTTATTAATTTTTGCTAAGATACTTTTTTCTGGTTTTGTTACGAAATCGTGGACGTGCTTTCTCTCACAGTTTTTTCCTTTGTCGCAGTACCCTTTCGAGAAATCGCTACAAATTTTAGCACTATCACTCAATTTAACGTGTAGATACGGGCAATTTTCTCTGACACAGCAACCGTCTAAGAAAAATTTACAAGTGGGCATTTTCTCAAGGCTCACGTCATGGGATAGTCGACAGCCGTCGATCTTGCAGCTGCCCTTTAGAAATTTGTAACAGATAGCAATCTGCTTCTCGTCGTGTAAAAGCGAACACTTTCCTATATCTTTCTTTTTGCAAACACCGAAACGTTTAAACGACGGGCACGGTACGTTCGTCTTCTTCAACTTCTGCGCTTGATTGCGCCTCCTGTTGTCGATGACGAAGACGTTTGCGCTCTTTTGAACGTACGTCACTCCGCCGATCAACACTCGTTGTTTCGTTTTGTGCGTTTCGTTCGTTTGCTTGTTCGACGGTAGTTTTCGCAGCGTTTTATCGTTTACTATATATTTATCTCCTTTAATGAAAACGACGCTTCGCTTTGATGTTAACTTTGGGATTAATCGCTTGCTTGTGACTTTTTGAGGGGTTGATTCCGAGCGCGAGCTGTGCTTTTGAAGAGTGTACCGACTGGATGATATTATAGTGGTATCGCTAGTTTTCTTCCATACTTTGTTCTTGGAATGATTCGTCTTAATCGGTTTGCTATACTGGGGTTTTTTTATTTCGGGGATTTTTCGGATTAAACGGTAACGGGATTTGGAGATGGGTAACGCACTCAGAGGCTTTGGAATTGGAGCAGCGATGTTGACCGATTTGGGATTGTCGCGTACTAATTTGAATCTAGAATTTACGAGAGCTGTTTTCGGGAGAGCTTTAACAATTTTATTTTTTGTTTTAATAATATATGACTCATCACTAGGTTTTGATACAATTTGAGTATTTGCGACTGGGACCGGTTGAGCGTTTGAACGTTCAATTCTATTCAATTGTTCTTGTGCTTTCAAAAATAATTTTGGGTTTATGTGAATAGTGGGCGGATTAGAGCTTGCTAACATTTTCAAATGACCTACATGATTAAAGTGGGGATTAATATGGATATCGTTTTTTATCTTCGCTTTGAAATTCGGATTGACGAATATTTTCGGAATATTCATTTTGATAAAGCGAAGCTAAAACTCTTATTCCCGGTTTTAAAGCAGATGTTGTCAACTGTAGTCCGCGGCTCGGAATTATTTGCGACAAAATTATCAAATTGCCTCTGCAAAGTTTGCAATAGCGCTGTTACTTCCTTCACTTTGTCCCCGAGGCACCATAAAATGCTGGCGTGAAACGACGGATCCTATAACAGAAAGAAATAATATTTTAATTACACTTTCTTAGCAAATTTGGTCATATAAGTGTCATCTAATTTCAAACTCTGTCAAGATGGTTTTTTTTTTTTAAAAAACTATGGTCTTGTCTCACTTGAGTTCTACATTCCCAAAACTTCATTTAGTTTCAAACTATGCCAGATTCCAAGATTTTTTTTAAACTTCTACATCTATGAGAACGGTTTTCAAACGCCGCCTTATCCGTATCGACCAATCAGAGCAAAGAAATCATCGAAAAACTATCACGGTGATTAACCCGTCGGACGCCGACAGTGCCTTTGTCAAACGATGCATTTTGCATCGTTTGACAGATCCGTACGTAACCGTTTCGGCCGGCTTCTATACATATTATATAAATATATAATATACATAGCTAACAAGATTAATTATTAGGTAACAAGAGCAAATTCATGAACAATAGATATTTATTCACAAAATCGACCAAAAAGTTACGGCGCATTTTTCTGCGCACGAAGGCTGGTTTCCGAACGGTTAATGGCGAATCTATTAGCTCTCCTGTGTTTGTGGTGATATCACAGCCTGAAGCTAGTAACAAAAGCAGTCAGATTTTAGAATTCATTAACCCTTCAGGCCTCGGCACCTCAGCCGATTGACAACTTGATGTCCCAAATTTTTTTTGTAAAAATTAGTTAAAAAATTGAATTATCACACTGTCTCACCAAAACATTAATTACTGCCAAACCACTGTATCCATAATTAAAATAAAACATATTACCATAATAAAACATATTAAAATAAAACAAATTAAATTAAAATAAAATTAAAGCGGGGTCGTCAAGCTGAATCGTGTTTTGGCCGATATCGGCCAAACGGGGCTCTAGGGGTCAGTGGCGTGCCCGGGGTTGGTGAATGGGGCAAGCCCGACATACCTTTTTGTGTTTTTCTTATGTTTTTTTATAGTACAAAAAGTGGTACCTCTTTCCTCTTCAATCTTCAATTTGAAATTTACTGCTTTTTATCGCGCCGGCTAAATTATTTAGATGATCATAACCGGACGAATTCCAAACATTTAAGTCGTTTGAAAAAAAAATACAGCAGTAACAAAACAATTTATTGAAATGGGAGCATCCAACCCAGTGAGTTTTGTACACTGATCTATTAAATTGTCTTTTATACAATTTACTTGTCTGAGAAATGCACAGATCGGGTGTAGGTTTAGGTCCAGAAATTAGTAACTTCTTTAGCTCAAAACTCAGAGGAATTATTGCAGTATAGGAACCTTTCTCAGAAATCGAAAAAATAAAGAAATACTACTAGATTCGATCATTGTAATTATAAATATGAAAGAAAAAAGCTTCGGACGCGTAAAATTTCAAGACCAAATTTACATTTTAAAAAAAAGTTTTTTTAAACTCAGTTTTTAAGGTTGTTTTAAAAAAAACTAATCTAACCCACCGCCAAATAGGTGTTTATGTACCTATTATTTAAGATAAAAAACTTAACCTACCAAATGTATGGGTTTGGCGCTTTTGTGAATGCCTATATCTCGCTTATTTATTGAGACCGAATAAATATTATTGCAGATTCGGAATCAGCGTGGTCAATATAGTCTGGTGACGTTAAAAAATCAACAATCTAGAAGAGGTTATTATACTGCAATAATATTTGATTCGTTCGCTTTCAACGTCATGGGCATGCCTGGCTTTGGCGGCTTTGGCTTGCATAGTAAATTCCTCTATATACTTATAATTGTTTTGCGTAGTTTGCCACTGGTTAGAGTGAGAGGTACACTGAATTTGAAAGCCGTATTGAAAGCCCATATGTGCGAGCGAGCGAAGACGCTCGACGGCGCGGCGTGCTGCGAATTTCGCCGCGTGGAGCGAGCTGCGTCTGCTAGATAGCACTCGTTTGCGCTAGCAAATTAATTTACTTAATTGTTTTTTTACGAATTGTGTTATTCATTTATTTAATTGTTGATTACGAAGAACAGGCAAGCCGGGCTTTTCGGCTTATATGAAGAGACCGCCACTGCTAGGGGTTACCAAAACCCGCCAGATCCAAACTTGCCATAAACCACCTACATTCTATTAAACGACACAATAACATACTTATTTTACTGTTTAATCTAATAAATTTTAAAAATAGGGACTAGTTATTTTACTTATAAAATATTGCATAAAGGAGAATGCTAGTATTCGTATGAGCCCTGGGCCCACGAGCCAATGTTATATGCTTGAGCATATTTCTGTTTTGTTTCTATGTTATATATTTTGTTCCTATTTCTATGTTATATATTTATATGTTTAGGCATATTTCAGTTATATTTAAAAACTAAATCTCGCCTCTAATGCCTTAGTGGTATTTGAGTTTTATATATTTCAATTGTCAAGTCTTTGACGAGAAATGTTTGTTAAGAAATATTATTACCTCATTCTTTATTGCACAAAATAAAAAAATATATACAGCAAAAAAATATATATATACAGCACGAAACCAAAGCCAAACAATATTTGATGGCCTACGTGACACCCCCCGTATGAGTCAATTGCAGCCCTTCGTCTCGCCTCTCTTACGTGACTCACCAAGTGAAACCAACCTCTATCGACATCTATTGCCGTATATAACTTTTTACCCACAACAAATTAAAAAGAGCTGTCATAGAAGTAATTATAATACATAAAAAGATCTTCATATGATATAATTTATTGTTATTTGAGAGTTGGCCCAGAGTGGCATTCTCCGCTATGACACTAATACTTATTTTGTACCTCTTAATTAACAGAAGATTGATCCCACTGTATAATAGACCTATCTGGATGTGACGCAGTTTGAAATTAGACGACGCATATGTAAATATCTAATACCTACCTTATAAAATGGAGGTAGATTAAATTCGCTCAATATCTTATCAACTCGTCCCACGATGTCGTTCAAAAATTCACTTGAAATATCGCTTGCTTTCAGTCCGATGAACGTCCTACTTTTTTCATCGTTTGAATACACCGCCACTGTGTCCAAAATAATATCAGTCCGTTGAGTATTTCGAAGTATTTCTTGAAAAGACTCTTTTATGGTGGAGATCCAGTGAAACTTCAGAACAAACGTTTTCGAAACGCTGATGTGAAAATCTTCAATTGTGCGAAATACTTCAATGGGACTGAGAGCATCTATGAAATCGTCTAATAATTCTGAATCGATGTCGTCAACTGAAACTGTAAAATAAAATCAATATTTATAAAATAGTTTTGGAGGTAGAATGACAAAAGTAAGGCTCACGCGGACAAGGATAAGTGTAGTTGTGACGGTAATCCCCATAAAACCTACATTGTGCTATTTTTGTTGAATTAAGTATATAAAAATGTTCCAGATCCTATCCTGTATCGAATGGTATATTCAACAAGCCGCTATAAAATTTTGCAACCAAGATACAAGCGTTTGGTTAAAGGCGAGTACACATTACGCGCTCAGCGTTGCGTTCGCCGTGCGTTAGTAGCGTACATACAGCGCGCTTAGCACGGCGTTTAACGAGTGTTACCAAGATGTCCATACTACTGGCTCAGTTTGGAAATGGACGTCGAAGTGTTTGCTTGTGTGCGGCTCCTATACCGTCGCTATAAAAGACGATGGCAGAGGCAAGGAGAATTTTGGGTGCACCCAATATTACGAGATAGACTGACGCATGGAATGTTTGTAAAATTGTATCCAAAATTACGACAATATGAACCTCTTTTAATTATTTTATTTTTATAATCAGGACTTTCCATGTCCCATATACCTGGACGTTTTTGGATTTCATCGTTAAATAAGTCTGTATTGAAGTGCTCGATCTCCATTTTGGTTCGTCCACCCTACACGAAAGCGCGCGATCAAATGTACGGCAAAATGGCGGCGCATGTATCTACAAGCGCGCAGCTGACGCCCGCGCAACGCGCGTTCGAATGAAAATCTGACAGCGCGCGTCTGACGCGCGCTTGTTCAGAAGCGCGCGCTTGCATGTGTACACATCATATGAAACTCTTGGTTTCCAAACCGCGCATTAGCAAAGCGCGCGTTTGAAAGCGCCCAATGTGTACTCGCCCTAAAAATCTGCTATGAATTGAACAAGCAAAATGCCAGCAAAATGCATGTGGTTTTTAGACCGCATAACGTGATTGACTGCCGTTAAAAAATAGTAAAAATTGTCTCTGGTGCCAAGTTAAATTTCACCTATGTAACTGCTATAGAAAGGAAATGCCTTATTAATATATCCATTATTGTTATAAACAATTAGGTTTTGGAATGAATTCATTGAGCGGTCCTATAAGCTCGCCCAGGCAGGAGGAGAAATGACAAAAAATCGCGTAGAGAAAGTAGTAACCTATCGCGCCTCTTGCGATGATCAGCCACACTACTGTTTGGATTGTTTCAACCTGTCACATATATTTCAGACTAGCTTTGTTTGTTGTTTTTTTTTCATATTTCTAATGTTTTGTATTATTTTTGCATTAAAATTTCAAAATAGGATTACAATTTGTTTTTTTTCTTCTGAAATTCGGACTAGCTTTAGGTAAGCATGTGCCAAAGCGTTTGTTTAACGTGCATTAGGCTACGCAATAAACTACCTCTGTGGCGTATTATACACGAAATTTGAGCAGAGCGATCAGCGGTCGTATACGACCGCCATGGAGCAACAGGCACTCTTGTCAGGTCGTATAAGACCGCTTGGCAGTCAATCTGTTAATGAAAGTCCAATTATTTTTTGCTTAGGCATTAGCGGAAGACTAAAGCATATTTGATGTATAATGTCTGCAATAACATCTACTTTATCACGAATCTGCTACAATAGTGCCCATTGTAACACCAACGCTATAGTAGTGATTTGGGAGTCACGTTAGTTCACCTGTGCTTTTTTACATTACCATGAAAACCTGCCATAGAACATAATGACTATAATCCCTGCTTTGAGTACAAATTTACAGCTGTGTTTAAAGTGTTATACAAAGCGGTTGAATAACATAGGTTAATGTGACAATTTAGTTGTATAACTTTATACAATAAATCACAGCATAACCACAATATATGGCAGTCACGGAATCTTCATCTACGCTAGACTGCTAGGACGATTTTTAGGGCCCGACTACCGCAGGGTTAGATTTAAAAATAAGAAACTTACACGGTATGTAAACGTACGAAGCCCAATTTCCTCTTTCATGGGCAAAACTCCTCGTCCTCCCCTGGTGTTTCTCCGAATCATCTAACCACTCCAACGAATCTGCACCTTTGCTCTCTTTCGACAACAACTTGGGCACGGGCAACCTATAAATAAATAAAAAAATAAATAAAGACATAATGCTCATTCAAATAAGGGGAAAATATTCAACCTCTCCACAGTAATATCGTCCGATGATAACCTTCGTTTTTTCGAATTCGAAATGCTGACGTTTTCCCCGTCACTTTCGCTCGAATAATCTCGAAGCAAGGTCAGAGAACAAGACATAATTCGAATTAAACATAATTCACCATCCCCACTTGTCGCCGGAGTAGATAAATAATACAAAAAAGCAACCCTACGTGAAAAAACTCGCAATTCCCGAATACGAACAAAAGAAACGTCACAAAAAGTGATAGGCATTATCAGTCGTAACCAGCTATATTGATCGGAAACCCGGTACAAAATAATCGCTAAAGAACAATTAAAATTATGATTTTATAGTGGGGGTTATGATGAATCCCTAATTAATGTTTGTATTCGAAAGAATTTTACATACTTTCAAGCCTATTCGATAGGAATATGAAGATATTACAAGTAACATTTCAATAGCTAGTTAAGACTTAACAACCGCTCAACACTATTTTTCTGTTGTTTATTCGTTAAAATGTGACCCAACATGTCTGTTAAAATTGAACTGTCAATTTGACAAATGAAATCGAATGAACTAAAGCTTCTGGTGTTTGTTGCGAAAATTTTGCTCGACTTCATCTCGTTTAGTTTTTAAAATGGAGAAAACGTCGAGGAGTTTGTGTAGACGATTTCCTTAAAATTGTATATAAATATACTCAGTATTAGTGGCCCGAGGATTGCAGCGCTTCTGCAATGTCCAAAACAGGAGAACCTGAACCTATATTTGAGAGAGGTAGGGGATTTTTTATTTCTATAGGGGACACTTGTGGATTGCGGCCGTGTGGCTGTATTGTTATATGCGAGCGCTCACTTTGCCAAAGTCCTCCCTCAAAGCCCTAAGATGTCTTATTGTCTTTCCTGGTCAGATGTTAATTATGCTTCATTGAGAAGATAAAAATGAATGTATGTAGTTTAGCTAACCCTACCATGTTTTTTTTTAAACTAAACGTACCGCCATATAGATGTTTGACCCTTTTACACGCCTATGTCTCGCTAATTTATATAGTTAAAAATAGAGAAAAGATTTTTACAGATTCGGTATCAGTGTGTAAGTAATATTTTTTTTAGTAACCCGATCTGCGTATAGAAATTGCATTTCCAATAATATTACTGAGAATTAGTTACATTTCACAATGGCACATGAAATAATAAAAAAGTCTATTTAAAAACCTAATTATTAAAGTTTAAAAAAATAAATTCAGAAATTCAGTAGCAAAAATATAAAAAACTAGAAAAATAGAACACAAACTAGAAAGCATCCAAAAAGAATTATACAGTAAGAAACCACATTTATTAGGCATAAAACTAATATTTTAAAAAAACAACACTAATAAAATTAGGACATTAATAAAATCAAAATTGATTAAAAAATATACAAATTTTAAAAAACTTAATTTTATGAAATTTACATAAACATTCATGAACATATATGCCAAAAACCGTGAGAATATGTAGGATTTTTACAAGATTTTTAGTTTTACAAGATTCCCATTTTTCCTATACCTCTGATTTATCAAAAATTTTTACATTATTTTACAAAAATATCCGTTATGGTGAATATGTTATCGGGTTATCGGTATTAGTGTGGTGACATTAAAAAATCTTTAATGTAGAAGGGTTTGCTAATCTGCATAAATACCGATAAAAAATTAAATTTACTTGACTTTCCATCCTAGGTGGATTATACCAACAGTTCTGTATTTTTTTCTGTGAACAGAGTTTTGTTGATAAATCACAAGCGATTTTGTATTCGTATGCTTTCAATTAGTGATATTTGACTCCTTTATACTTTTTATGTTGAGAAAAGACAAAACATCAAGTCTGTTTTTAATTTTATTTACTGAACCCGCACTATTACAATTTACAATTTAGTTCTGCTCCACTAGGTAGGCTTTCCTACACTTGGATGCGTCTCAAAAATTTTAAGTAATGTAATTAATTAAGGGATATTAACTATCATGATATAGTTGCGACAATATAAATTAATTTTACTAATTTATAATCAAACGCTCAATGTCTGTAGCTATAATTATCAAGGCAATAATATGATGGTCAAGAAAATAGATAATCCTATAAATCAGGGGTCGGCAACCCGTTGCCAGAGTATCAGTGCGGGCCGCACTTATTTATATAATGTTCGGTTATTTTTACGTCTTTTTAATATTTGAAATAAAACGCATATATATTCATACAATCATGTCTATTTTAATTGAATTACTATACTAACATAAAAATAATAACTAGTGAGATTTTTGCGGCTGCATTTGACTTGCAAGTTTTTTAACGTCTGCTTTCATTTTAGTCGTAGACACGCGCAGTATCGCGTCTAAATGTTCATCCGTTATCCGTCTTACGGACCTCAGGCTTGCGGGCCGCACCGAGATAGTCCACGGGCCGCACGCGGCCCGCGGGCCGCCGGTTGCCGACCGCTGCTATAAATAATCGTAAAAATATCTAAATTTAAAATAATTGTCAAATCTAGCAATATAGCCGTCGTCGATAAAAATAAAAATAAAAAATACGCTTTTTGGCAAAGTTGATTATCATGAATTTTCCATTATTTTACATTATTATTTTATTTTACATTATTTCCATTATTTTACATTATTATTTTACATTATTAGGATGCTCTTGGAATATGAATTCAGCATTATCCAAAAGTCATGTACTGGATTCTTGACTAAGCCATTAAATAATATTTTTTTGAATTGGTTCTCTCCTAGACTTCTGATATGCGTTGGGACCTTATTATAATAACACAGGCTTTGGTGAAGGAAACTTTGGTGAAGGAAACCTTGCTAAGCCGGTGCCGATTTAGATGTAGATCAAAATTATTTGTGGTATTGTGTTGATGGAAATCGCTATTCGCCGGGACATCCGATATGTGCTTACGAGCGAACATAATATTTTGGTGGATATAGCACGAGTACATCTTCATGATTCGATGAAAAGAGGCTTACACGTTCTTGGAGAGGCACAAGTTCTTGGAGAAGCTCCGTAAAGACTGCGTAAAACCCTTTTCTGAAGGATAAGAATCCTCATCGAATTTGCTGCCATTCCCCAAAACATAAGGGGAAAGTTTGTCTCACGTCTCCACTAATCTACTTTGAAGGAAATTCTTTTGATAATATATGGTATTAGATTACTCAACTCCATAGTACGATTTGGCAACCTTTCTGAACTGCAAAATACAGGTAGCGCTGATAGCATTGAACATCTATAACATCATTGATAATGAATGATTATATATAAATTTCACCGGTGATAACAATAATAACATTCAGTTATTAGTGTTATCTATCACATTTTTTACATAGGCATACATCACAGAAATAATACGGAGAGATAGAATGCCATATATTGGTCTATCTGAACAGGTGCGTAATGATTACGCATTGAAATATGTACACATTATAAATTGAAATCTTTTTGTAAATAATATTAAAATAATAAGAGCTAAACATTTACTTGTTATTATATTATTATTTTATATCGTATAGGCAAGTTTAGACCGCCATCTACAGTGCAGCGCCATACTGGAATTTAAAGTACGTAATTATTACGTATTGAAACCTGTACACAAAATTAAAAATTGACACATTTTTGAAAATAATATTAACCCTTCGGCTACTTAACGACCAAATTTGGTTGCACATCAGAACACCGTTGACTACGTAACGACCAATATTGGCGGCTTGCTCCCGGAGCGCAAGCGCACAGTAATATTATTTTCTAATTCGAACGCATCCTAAAATCCATACCAAATATCTCATTATTACCATAGATATATAGACAGACGGCCGCAAGAATAATTTCGCGCGTCATTTCGCGGATATTGGTTTTAATGAGCTAATATCTAAATATCTTTGTATGTAAATAAGCAAAACGAAATATTACCTTAGACAGAGAATTTAATAAATATCACGATAGTATTTACAATTTCTAAATAGGGTTCCGTATTTTTCGTTAAGACAAGTACAAGTTAGAAATGCCGAGTTTTTTTTACTTTGTCGACTTTCTAATATTTGTTCATAATTATCTAATTGTTTTACAAAATGAGCTTTCAATGTTCTATATACGAAATTTCAAGGCGATCATTGCATAGTTATTCTTTTTATGATTGCTACAGTAGTTCCATAGTTATAGTATTTTTTGTTGAGCACGGCGATATTGCAAGAAATTCCAATAAATTTCCGCGGTCTGACATGAAATTATGCCGCTACTCGAAGGGTTAAAATAATAAGAGCTATGATGTAAAAATAAATTTGTGTTTTATTGTTATTTTATACCGTATAGGTGTGTTTAGAGCACTATCTACAGTGCACCGCCATACTGTCATACCACAAAGGTCATCATATTGAACATAATAATAATTAATGAATGTTTGGATCCATCTATAAGTTGCATTTTGTAGTAAAGACCTGGTTACCAAATTGTAATACAACATTGAGCATTCAAATACGCAATATAATCAATGGTACTGGAAAGGATAAAGGAATCGCCCAACCTCACTAGTTACGGGAGTGTATTTGTAATGAAATGCTTTTATTAATCAACAGATAGTGAGGGGAATTTAGAATGTGCAATCTGTCTCCAGACGTGTATACATCCTGCTAAGCTGCCATGCGGACATGTCTTTTGTTATCTTTGTATTAAGGTGAGTTTTGTTAATCGTAATGATAATACAATATACTTCTAAGGTTGGATGTGCAATTTTTACATAGATAGCAGCGTTGGTTTGGAAAGGGCAAATTGTTAGTTAATTGTAATCTCAAAACCTATTCAAAGCTTTGATATTTTTACTCTCAATACTTTCAGAAAAGTTTATGCAATAAGTTCTGGAGATGAAGACCCTGTTAATAGGCATGCGATAAAATAACTCTTTATACCAATGGTTGAAAGGCAAACAAAGGGACTGCTGCTGGGGTATACTAGCCATTAGGGAATTCACAATAAGCATAACAAGAGCTGTAAACTACAACGGGCGAACATGTCCCCTCAGGAAGTTTTAATGATATTCGATCATTCTGGCTCCCTAAAGGTGAGGCGTAAAAGACTTGAGACAAAACAGTCCATTGTCTAGCTACGCCACTCGCCCGTAAGAAGCCAACACCTTAACGCAAGAAACCGGGTTTGCACCCAGCGGGCCGACACTCGCGGCCCTTACTTCCAGTTACAGCCAAATTTCTCCAGCCTCCCGACTGGTTACGGGTTCGAGGTCGCTTACACGGTCCTCTCCCTTTTGTAGCGGGGATTCGGTGTCTACCAAATTTATTGCGGACCACGGCGTCCTTTGCCCGGCTGTTCTCACCCGGTATCGGGTGAGAACAGAACGATTAACTATCGTTAAAACTTCCTTAGGTGACGGATTCGCCGGTTGTAGTTGACACCTCCAAGCGTCCGTTTCTTTATTTTTTTTAATGCAAAATATAACTATGGACTATGGCTCAAAGTAATATCCTGCTATTCAGCCAAATTATCCTGTCATATTGATATTAAATTATTGAACTGAAACACTATACTACATACAAACCACCGGCTTAAAGAAAACCTTTGTTTTATTTGCACAAAAGCAAGCCTAGAGGTGGTAGAATGTATAAACGAAACTTTTCCTCTGAAATTAACAATATTTGAAATAAATCATAATGAAGAATCATAATGTTCTATAAAAACTGCCTTGAGAAGAGTTTTCTGATTAAAATATGTCTTATCCAATGTCAGTTCTGGTCTGAGTTGGAATTGGGGAATGAATTGAATGAATTTCTTTTTTAGGGCGTTGCAATCCAGAGTAAACGCTGCGCTATGTGCAGGCAGGCAATTCCTGCAGATTATCTCGATAAACCAGAATTAATCAACGTCACAGCGGAAGAAGTTCTAGAAGTAAACGAGAGTAACTACCAGTGGTTTTACGAAGGGAGAAATGGTTGGTATTCTTAAATATCCTTTCGACGACTTCCATACTTATCCCAAGGTATACTTTTCATCAAAAGACAGAAAATACTATTTAAAGTAGAGTGCAACCATAAACACTTTTATTTGTTCCATTTTTGACCGAGACCGAAACCGGAAACTAAAAAGTAATTTTATATCCTGAAGTAAATAAAATGTCGTTTTACATTAGAAATTAAGAGGCCGTATACGAAATTTTGCGCATTTCGTGAATTTACGTAATTTTGCAGACTGGAATTTAAGGTTAAAATACTGTATTTCTATAAGTTTTATTGCACAACATAAAAGATCATTTATATTATTATCTAATGAGTGAGCTACTTTTTTGAAAAATATTATAGAATTTTGATTAATTGACCTTAAACCGGCGACTGTTTGTGAATTTTTGCTGTCAGAGGTTTAGAATATAACATATTTACGAATCGTTTTGAAATCTAAACGGTATGAAAAAATTACAATGTATTGTTGTGAAAGTACTCTATATAATAAGTGAATCACTTCTTACTACTTTCATATAAAATTGTTGATAAAAAAAATATTTAAATTTGTTAATTTTTTTAGAAAATGGGCGAAGAATTGCTTTTGATTTTGGCCTTTTAGAACTCTCGTTCATAAAATTAAAACAACAGAAATAAACTTTAGTTCAATATCAATCCATTTCCTCAAAAAAAAATGCAAAACATTAATTAAAATTGGCAATAAAGTCTTTTAAAACAATCTAATTCTCGCGTTATGATACTCGCCTATGATACGATTCACGCCTCAAGTCAGATAATCCCCGCCGAGCGCTTCCAAAGGGTGGACGTATCTCTTTGGCTCCAAAAATCCTACCTACCTATAGTTATATTATACCATTGATTATAGAGGTATCGCGGCCCACATCGATTTCGTACACGGCCTCTTAATATTTATTATAAGTATTATCATTAAGACTTATTATTTATAGGAAATACGATATTTGAGGTATATAAAAGATAAAATGTAAATTTAAGATTACATATGTATATAAAACGGGAAACATTATAACAAAAATTAAATATGGAATATTATTTTTTTTTTTTTTTCGAGGTGAAGATGGAAATATCCATTTTGTGCCCCCTTCTGAGATGATTTATAGACCATTTCCAGAAGGAAGTCTGTCTCCAAGATAGCGCCCATTCGGTCTACCAGGGAGCGCGGTAGTTATATTTCGATCTCGGAATATTTTACTTAGAAACTTAATATGCAGATGCGTTGATGGGCCAAAATTACATTGTGAAATTTCGGTTGGATACCTCATATACAAGCTACCTTTTAAATATTTTAATTCCACCACACATTTAAAATTAATATTAGCGCCATCTGTTGGCGTATGGCCCAACCCCACCCTTGACCGAGAAGAGAACCTCGCCGCCCGTAGCGTTCGCAGAGAACCCAACCGGGTTCTTCCGCCGGCCGAGAAAGGGTGCTCATTGATTTTTTTTATTAAATTAATATTCAGATGAAATCAGTGCTTAGTGGTTGTGGCGGGACACAACCGTTTCTTTTAAATTTATGACACTATCAAAAAGCTAACACAATGTCATGAAAATGTTTTGATTAAAAAAATATTGGAATATTGTCTAAAACAAAAAATTTGGTCGAACTCAAAATCAGTCATTTATTCTCACAGGTTGGTGGCGATACGACCCCAGAAGCAACACCGAACTTGAAAATGCCTGGCAGAGCAGTACCCAAACCATTGAACTACTATTAGCCGGATCTCTATACACTATAGATTTTAACGGTATGATGCAACATAGATCCAGGCATCCAGGGAGAAAAAGAAAAATCAAACGCGATCTAGTCAATGTGCCAGCGAAAGGTAATCCTCATTCTTCATCTTGCAACACGGGAAGAGAACATTTATTTTAGATTATTTTTATTTATTTATTTATTTATTTACCCAGAGTATATAATGTTATAAATCGTTAATTATTTTTCTAACCTTTTTGGTTAGTAATAGGGTATTTCAAAGGGCACTCAATTTTAAAAATCCTTTTTCGAACGTCTTTAAAAAGATATATCCGTCATATTTGAATATAATGTTTATTGAACTTCGTCATTAATATCACTTAATATAGGCTAATCCATAGCTGCATTTGATTTTATACACACCTTTAAAGGCCACATCCTTTACAGGCCTCAGAGATCAAGCTGTATTTTGGGTCGGTTTGAAGATCATTTCTATATCGAATTTGTACAATAAAAATGCATTATTCTATCATGTGACGTAATTTTTAAGAACCCTGATCTGTCTTTGTCTTTGCCTTTTTAATTTACCGGTCTACCATCCGACCAGGAGAGAAAGTATTGTGAATGAATATGGAAATATCCATTTTAACCCCTAGAGCCCCAATTGGCCTATGACCACAACTCGATTCAGCGTGACGGCCCCGTTTTAATGTTTTATTATGTTCATTTGTTTTATTTTGATTATGGGTACAGTGGTTTGGCATTAATTAATGTTTGTAATTAATGTAATAAAACGACACTGTCTCACTAATTAATGTTTGTAATTAATGTAATAAAACGACACTGTCTCACTATTTAGTGAGACAGTGTCGTAATTCATTTTTTTTACTAATTTTTACTAAAATTTTTTGGGACATCAACTTGTCAATCGGCTGAGGGACCGAGGCCTGAAGGGTTAAACCCCCTCTGAGGCGAATAAGATTTCCAGATTTAAGTCTACCTGTGTGTATTCTTCCACGATAGCGCCCAAACGCTTAATCCTGTTAAGCTGAAATTTGGTATGGCAAGAGTTGAACAGATTGTGGTTGAAATTGGTCCATTGGTGCACTAGTCATATATCAATCCCAAAATATTGGACTTAAGACTTGAAATTTGGTACACAGATGCATTGTTGGACCGAAATTATATTATGAAATTTTGATTGAAATATCTCATATACAAGCTACACTAATAATATTTAAATTCCGTCATACATTTTAATTAGATATTGGGCTCGATTGCGTTTCTTCGTGAACTAAAATCGGAAATTAGTCCGTGTGGACGAGACAGGGCAATACGCTAGAGCGGAATGTGAGATGACCGGTTGTCACTTTTTCGCATTAAACCTGCCCGCCAAGGTCAAAGCATCTAAATCTTACACGGCACAAAATATGCTCGAATTTATTCGGACGAGTATAAGTTCGACAGGTAGTATTTATCGACGATCGTTCGTTTCATATTCCGCTCTAACATATTGCTCTGTCTCGTTCGCTTGGACAAATTTTAGTTTTAGTTCATAAAGAAACGCAATCGGGCACATTAACGCTATCTGCTGGTGCTTGGCCCGAACCCACCGTTAGCCAAGAAACGAACCTCGCCGCCTGAGGAGTCGCAATGGAACCCAACCTGGTTCGTCCGCCGGTCCGCTGATCGATTTTATTTATAAAGTAATATTCCGATTAAATCATTTCTTGGCTAATTGCCGGGAAAGTCTTAGGGTGACACGACCGTTTTTTTATGTTGTCAACACTTTACTGCACAAATAGCGAAAAATTAAAATCTTGCTTGAATTTTAGAACAGCTGTTATAACACCTGTCTATCGTTTTATAGGTGTAGCAGGTTTGAAGTGTTTGCCTGTGGACGGACAGGGTCCATCAGCTTCGACAATAATTGACCTCCACTCGGAAGATTCCAATCAGGGAACGGAAACTCCTGTCGAAGATCTAATTTACGAAATTGAGTGAGTGCTTCTTGTCTTATAAAATATGTTAGCTGTTTCTGTTACTTTAATATTCATATTTTCTATTTTTATTGAAGCTAAGGTTTCGAATGTTGGACTAACAGACGAAGCAGAATGTTAGGCAAGTTTTTGTAATTTAAATATTTAATATAATATATTATAAGTACCAGTTTCAGCTATCATAAATTGAATATTATATTATTACAATGTAAAGTACAATATTATATTATATCAGTATTATGCATCGACATATAAGGGCCTAGATAGGCCTTTCGCGCACAAAAATGACTACTTCAATACCGATATGGATCGCTGCCAGTAGTAGTTCCGCCAGTACTTCCCAGTGTGAGCAATCCTGCGATGAATATTGCCGTGCTATTCTCTTGCATACTGTTCAATGTATTGCTCTCTCTCTGTTACATGTGTTTACGTGTTACGGATATGACCCAACTAATTTGTACCTGAGGGCATATCTGGGCCTTATATATCGATAGTATTATGTCCTTACCTATGTAATTGCCGTATTTTCGCACTATACAATTTGAACTTGGATGACCTCGATTTGAGTTAGAATTCTAAATTCAAGTAATTTAATGATAATAATAATAATCTTAGCTTATGCGTTGAGGAAATATCTCACAGCTAACCTCAACCTAATGGGAGAACATGTCTTGCGAAAAAAATAACATAACACTATTATTGAAATCACTCATAAAGGCAGGTCGTACCAAATGTATCTAACATTATAATCCACAGAAAATGAGACATAAATGGTTTTTTTTTATAACAATAAACCTATAATGACGCAAGAAAGGGAGGGAAGGGGGCGAGAGAAATTTATGAGTGCGAGTTAGTGGTTTTTGAGCCTGAATTTGAAGCAACGCAAACGGGTAAAGCATTCCAGAGACGGCTTCATGTACGGAGAGGGAAAGCATGAAGAAATCCCTACTGTGACCAGGGATCAAGAGCGGTAGGTTGTCTTCAGATCTCAGAGCGCGCCCATTATCTGATAGAGCATTGAACCTACTTATGAGATACCTCGGAGCAGCCCCCTCGAAGATTCTGAGGAGCAAACCGAGGACTCTTTTATCCGTTCTTTCTCCTTTAATTCAAAGCTATGTTATTCCTTTCTCAAAATCATTTATTCATAAATTTGGGTTTCTGTCGTTTGTTATTACTCGGATGTTTTCATGTGTGCAATTGTGAAAACGTTGAACATTTGCATTATATTTGAATACAAAGATTCTTACAGTCTAGCACAATAGTTGTTGACAACGTTTACTGTCAGGAACTAACGGGACCATGCAGCTTGGACCTGATGGCCTGCCTGTGTTTTTAAGGTCGGTTCAACTCTTGGTTCAGCTCCTATCCGGTAGCCTCCTCGAAGAAGGACAACCTGGAAGGGCTGCTGTGAACTCCGCTTATGGCTGTAACCCACAGTCATAGACAACTGTGATTGGAGGTTCCGGTCCGGGAGAGCACCTCGGGAGGAACGGGGCGGGCAGCGCACCGTGCAGCGTTAGCCAATCGACTGTGCACTCTGGTGAATAACCGGAGTCTGGAAGCGTACATTTTCTTCTTAGAAAATGTATGTTTCAACTTACGTTTCAATGTATGGTCAACAACTACCCCCACTACTTAGTGGAGGTAGTTGTTGACCTGACATCATATATCCTTGGAAGTAATCCAATAGCCATCCGTCCCGCGTGAGATGACAGGCATAAGGTGCTTTGGTCTGCAATAAATTCGAACTGAATTACCGTTACCGTCAGGTAGAGGCCACGCAAACGAGCTTGGATCTGTGACCAGACTGGAGGATGGAGAAATCCATCCAAATCTGGTAGTGAGGGAGCGAGGTTTGCCCGCTGGTCCTCTTCCCCGTGCCTCGCGGCAAGACGTTGGACTCTTACGGGCTGCTGTCATAGTTCGACTGGATTATACTTGCTACTAAGTCAGTCTAAGTTCGGGAGCTAATGGGCCCTTGCTGATTTGGCCACGAAGACCCATTCTGTTCAGGGTTGGTCACACTCAGGGGTCAACACCCATCCGGCGGCCTCCACGCATGAAGTGTGAGCCCGGGCAGGACTCTGGCCTTAGGGCTAGTTTCGCCTAGGAATCAACCTTCTGGCGCTCCTGGATGGTCTGCGCACCGTGCGGCGTAAACCAATCGATTGTGCACTCTGACTAACAGTCGGGGGAGTCTGGAAGCATTACTGTTTCCTATAGAGCGGGGTGGTTGCGGACCTTACGGCGACTGCTCTTGAAACGACCATCGGCTACTCGATTCCGGGTGAACAGTCAGGCAAATGACGCTGTGGTCCACGATAGATTCGGTTGACACTGTTTCACTGCTTCGTAAGGGAGAGGACCCCCCAAGCGACCTAGAACTCGTAACCAATCGAGAGACCGAAGTAATCTGGTCGCAATTGGAAGTATGGGCGTGAGTGTATGCCCGGGGGGTAACATACCCGGTTATCTTGCGGATAAGGCAATGACCTCTTATGGGCAAGTCTTCTGCGCTCACTTAACGGGAGAACGACTAATCGTTAAAACTTCCTGAGGTGACGGGTTCGCCCATTGTAGTTGACAACTCTATTTGCCCACTAAGTCTTTTACGATTACTCCGTGGGAGACATGTTGGCTCCATGTCATTATAACTCACTGGGGTGACGGGTTCGCCCATTGTAATCGTCATCTCTCAATGTCATGAGCTGCGATCAATGATGGAGAAACTTGTGATTAAACAACCGAGCCTGGTCAATTCTGGCTCTCTCTCTGCCACCGCTTCTGCACGACTACACACTTCACAGCAAACAGTCGCAAAGTTGCAGGAGTTACGACAGGAGACTCTTCGCCGCCCACCGTTTTCACCAGAACTTGCTCCGATAAACTCCCTTTTTTTCGCAGTTTGGGTCAATTTTTCTGTCAACTAATTATATATTTTTCCTGCAACATCTTAACCCTTGGAGTAAATGGGTATTTTCATGGATGCATCTGTCTCTTTTGCAGGATTTTCGGCGACATCGACTTAAAGTACTATAACTACGAAACTGCTACACCAATCATAAAAAGAACAACTGCACAATGATTGCATTGAAATTTCGAATATAGAATATTGAAATATCATTTTGTAAAACAATTAGATAATTATGAATAAATATGAGAACGTCAAAGAAGTGAATAAAACGCGCGACCAGATTTGGTCGACTCGTACTCAACGGATAATTGTTTCGCGACCAGATTTGGTTGACTCATACTCAACGGGTTAAATGTTTTTTCTAGAAGGCAACTTCGTAGATAAGGACCTACTAATATATATTTGCTTATTTTTTTTTTTTTTATTGAGAGGCAGGCACTAAATGATCATTTTTTAAATTTCAGATCTCTATCGATCAACAATGCGGATACAAATTCTAATGAAGAGTGATCATTATTATTAATGTTATTAAAAAAATGTTTTTAAGAAATATTGTAAATACTAATGTAAATTGTCGATTTATGTTTAATAATTATTATTATAATATTTTAATGCGCATACCGATACGATTATTTGGTAGCGCCTTCTTTTCAAACTGCGATAAATAAATGAGTTAAGAATTGTATTCATTTTTCTTTCTGAAGTAATCTTCAGTGAAATCGGACGTGTATTCCCGGCTTAAAGCTGGAAATACACGTCCAATTTTTCTATACGATAGTCGGATCCGACTATCGTATAGAAAGGCACACTTGCCACAACCTTGCCATACACTTACTTGTTGAAAATTCAATACACGTCCAATCTGATAGTCGGATTGGATCGGCCTTCCGATTGTCTGATCAGACTATCGGATCCGACAATCGATAGAAAAATGGGACGTTTATTGTCGGCCTAAACCTCACAATGTTAAGCTGTGGTAAAGCTCGCAACTAGTTCCTCGCAAGAACCATGAAACTAAAATATGAAAATACGAAATAAATATCATATAAATAGTGAAAATCTTTAACGATAAGTAAGTTAATGTGACGGGTGAGCTTGCTGATCGCCACACATTTTTTCAAAATTCAATTCTACCTCCACATAGATTTTTTTCGATATTTGCTTTTTATTACAGCTACAGCTAAAAATACTCATAATAGTCATAAATAGATGGGAATAAGGATCCTTACAACTCAAACTCAGAGTTGGATATTCATTTTTGATTGATATCCAAAACTACCAAATCGGAAGAAGCCATTTTTTTCAGGCTGTTGTCGCAAGAGAGTTCAATAATTAGTTAGACTCTCATTCCTGCGAAGTAAATTCTAGTAGAGCTAGAGCACAGAAAATATCTTGAATCCACGCAAACTTATCGGCATTGTCTTCCTCAAAGTATTTCGCGAACCAGTCAGTAAGCTTTTCCAAAAGTCAACTGAATGGGTTCGCGTTCTAATAAGTCTGTGTTCGCGTTTGCAGGAGTGCCTCGCGGCGCCCCATTTGAGTCTATTGACTTTCTACGGCGCCTCAGGGCGCACGGTGGACGAAACGGCACTTTGGCGGACTTAGGAATCAACTTTGTTTTTTCGCTGTTTTCTTTATGGCGATGGATAGACCTTATTATTCTTAACAATAGTCGACCTATGTGTTTTCTTCCTATACTTTATACTTTGCTCATAAAAAAATATTTTCAGATATTTTGTAGGTATGGGAAGGATAAAAAAAAACTGAATGTCTGCTTTGTCCTGATACATCCAGTTTCGAAACCTTTTTATCTTAATCCTTGTCTATCATTGTGAATATTAAAAAAATACAAAAATGCCACCTTGCCAGATAAATGGCTCGGAAAAATATTAAAAAACATAATATTTCAAAGCATATTTTTAATTAGGTTATTGAAAGACAAATTTTACGCGGAATAGTAAGTAAAACTACGGAATAAGACAAACAAACAATGAATAACGTAATAAGACAAACAAACAAACAATAAGAAACTACTAAAAATACGATTTAATTTTCATTTGTTAGCGCCATCTGTTGAGCGAATGCTAGTTATGTCAGAGGGATAAAAATGGCGTGAAATAAACCGTCTCTGATTTGAAAGAACCTATAAAATCGTCCGCCAGATGTCAGTAAACCTTGTAATATTTTTTTTTCTTTTTTCATAAGTAATTTTTGCTTTAAAATTTACTTTAAAAGTATTTCAAAAATGTTGCTATTGTTTTTGCAAAAAAAAAACTAAAAATTTTAAAAACAAAAAGTTATTTTTCGACCGTGACAGGACTCGAACCTGCAATCTTCGGATCCGAAGTCCGACGCCTTATCCATTAGGCCACACGGTCTCGTGACGGAAGCGGTCGCAAACTGGATTTTCTGCGTGAGAATTTGTTGAGTAATCAATAATAAACAATGCCACGCTTTTCCATATAATCAAGAATTCAGATGTAATGATTAAAAAAATAGAATCCAAAATGTTTTTTTTTTTACTTTATGATATTTATATAGATGTTCATATACCAGTGTGTCTTTCAAATGCCCAAAAAAATCAAATAAAAAAATAAGATTTTTCCTCTTTGCGTATGCATGAGTAAAATGTATTAGGTAGGTACCATTGATTTTATAGAATCAATGGTATTACGAATGTATGAGTATTACGGATGATAACTTTTGAATTACTGCATGTATTACCTTGAAACACTATTTATTATAATCTTTGGTAATAGATTAGTTTCACATTGTATATGTATTTGTAAAATTGTGCAATATTACATATCATTTTCTTAAACATATATACTAGAATGTAGTGTTTATTCATATATTTGTATATATTATTACTTATTTTCCACTTAAATTTATTGTATATAATGTAAAGTTTACTTTATTTTTAGCCCTTAATTGCATACATATATATATATATATTTTTTTCTACTTTAAATTTTACTTTAATTTGTGTAACAACACATTTGTTAGATTTAGAAATATTTAAAATTGATCACCTTCGTCAGTTCGCGAGTTACAAAAATACAGTTACTGTTGGTATAACACAGCACAGCCAGAGACAGACCTTCTAGGTCTAGTTGGTTGTGCGATTTCGCCTCATTCGGATATGCTAGCATATTTATATCCATAGAGCTGTGTTTTTCGCTATTATAATGTTTGTTCTTAATTATTCCTCATGTACAACAGTATGCATGTCCTTGTATTTTTTTGTTCTTGTACGTTATAAATAAATAAATAAATAAATAAACATTAGACCTAAAAAACAACGAATAAAGGAACTACCTACCATTTATTAAAAATGTTAAAACATGGTTCATATATTTTTTCATGCTTTTTTCAAACAAGGTAGATTTACTTAAATAATGGCCACATTACCCTACCTTTTCAGTAATATTTGTAATTCCCCTGTTCATGAGCTGCCTAGCAAAAAAAAGGATTTTATCTCAAACACAACTTTAGATATGAATGGTTAAACAAGTAAATATATTCAAAAGAATAAAAAACATGACTGCCGTTACAGAAAGTGAACTATTGTATTTATAATTATTTTTATTACCGTTTATTATGAAATATTTTATGTTTATATATTTTTATGAATATTTATCCATATAGATAGGTACCTACATATATTTTTTTCGGATTGTTCTCAATCAGACCTTTTGATTGGACACTAAACACTATATAATTATGTTAATTTATTGACATTCGGATATTTAGACAACTACTTACTTGATATGTGGACAGTTGAGGTACCCTATGACATTCGAGATGACATAACGATTCTAAAAATACAAAATACTTCTAAATCGGTTGAACCGTTTAGAAGTTGTGGTGTAACAAAGAAACGGAAAACATAAGTAGATGAATCTGAACATTAGATGATCTGTTGCTTTGTTGGGCATTCGTGTTAGTATTATTAATTGAATAAATTAAAAATATATATATTGTACACTTACTAATATACCTACTATATGCCAAGTACGTACAATTTTTCTTCAGAACGTTATTCGCTACCAGCATTGATTTTAATAAAATCAATGCTACCAGTTAGCAGAAAAACGAATTGAAAAACCTTGTGTTTTGTGCTCATGTAAAAAACCGTCTTTGAATATTTTTTTTCCTAATAAGTTGTTGCAAGTTGTTATAAAAAAATTCATAGACTGACTAGATAAATATGTGTTGTATGACTGCATTAAAAAAATTAAGATATATCTTATGGGTATTGTAAAATTCGTCCTGAAAAAGTGTGTATTTTTGGTTTTTACATGGCGAAATTGATAGGGGCCCTTAAAAAGCACTACTTATGTGGTGCTTTCGTCATCTATCTGACTGAGAATTTAATGGAGTGTTTTAATTAATAGAAGGAGTTCGACATTAATGGTTAGATAGGAACACACACAATAATCGAAATGAACTATTTATTATGTATAAAATATTCTACAAAAACATTTTAACTAGGTACCTAGTTCTTATAATGACATTTTAATGCATCAAATGTTCATTAAATTGTCATTATAAGAAATAGTAAAAAAAATAGAAAATTTTATGTTACATTATTTTACAAATACTTAGTTAATTTTGATTATTTTGTGTGATTGATTATCTACCCGTTTATCTCAAACCCCTTCAATAAAGTACAAACTCCAGTTACTTTATCGTAAATAGAAACGCGATCGGCTCCAGTTAATCAATGATAATTATAAATAGGATAGAAAACGAATTTACCGCATGAAATTTGTAGCACCCGACGTTTCGGTGACGTTGCAGCCGCCGTTGTCCAGGGTAGACTGAATTTCACGCGGTAAATTCGTTTTCTATCCTATTTATAATGTCAAACAACCGCGATAGTCTTCGATTTTATATAAATCAATGATAATATCAAAAGACTCTGTATTTTGGCTTTCCTCTTTGATTACACAGAGTGATTGGGTAAATGAGTGTTGCATTATCAGGGTTGATTCTGTACATCAAACACAACAAGATTTGTGTAAAAAAAAAGAATATATTTGGATCTTTTTATTTAATTGACAATAATTATTTTTAAATTATAGCTCTTATTATTTTAATATTTTTTAGATAAGGATGTCAATTTCTAATTTGGTATACAGATTTCAATACGTTATAATTACAAACTTTAATAATAAATTAATGTTTACATCATAGCTCTTATTAGTTTAATATTATTTACAAAAAGATGTCAATTTTTAATTTGTTGTAAAGGTTTCAATATGTACCTAGAGATAGACTGATAAATGTCATTCAATCTCTCCGTATTATTTCCGTGATGTAATCAGCCTAGATATACGTGATAGATGGCACTAAAAATTTAATGTTATTATTGTTATCATTGGTCGTTTATATATAATGTTTATATATAATGGGTCGTTTTTTAAAAAAACATTAATTAGCAATGCTATTATACATCGCTAAATGAATTGCTATTAGTCTCTCCGGACAATACTATCATCGCCACCTGCATTTCGCCGGCGCAGAAGAGCAAAGATAATATAATAATGCAGAAGAGTTGCGAAAACGTACTATGGCATTGAGCATTTTGATACCAATATAATCAAGGACGCCGCTAATGGGTACTGCAGTTTAGGATTACTTTAGCCTAGGTATGTGGAGAACAGTTCACTTGTCCTGTTTCATAGTGACGAGCCATTTCTTCGTCCATTCGGTAATTATGGAGAAATGGTTGCTCAGTTTACCATGATGTACTAGAGGTAACATTGAGCAATTCAATACTCAATATAATCAATGCTAGTATGTGTCCATATTTCTATGTATTATATTTTGTATATGTAAATATTTATGTTACTGTACATTAGTCATGGAGTTTAATAGTTACAAATGCAGGGAGTTTAATATTCCAATGGCTCTCTGTTTCATCGACTATGCCAAAGCTTTTGATTGCGTGGACTGGGGGAAGATGTTTGAGGTTTTGCGCGATATGGGAATCCCAAACCACCTTATATTCCTCATACAGAGTCTGTACATGGAAGGCGCTTCGAGAGTAAAGTTGGACGATGAGCTTTCGAAGTCCTTCTAAACAGAGAGAGGCGTCAGACAAGGGTGCATCTTCTCTCTGAAACTCTTCAATTTGATCGGCGAACATATAATGAGAAAAGTCCTAGACGAATGGGTGGGTGGAATTCGCATAGGAGGTCTCAGAATCAACAACCTAAAGACTCGCCGACGACACGACCATCATAGGTGCCGATGAAAATGAGTTGGCGACCCTATTACGCAGGGTGGAGAAGGAAAGCAAGGAGTATGGACTGCACATGAACCGCAGCAAGACCAAACTCATGTTTGTGGACCGGACTGGAACCATGCAACGCACCAACGAGCTGAGTGACTTTCAAGCTGTGAAAGACTTTGTCTATCTGGGCTCCATGATATGCAACGACGGAAACTGTGAAAAGGAAGTCTCACGCCGAAGCCAGATGGCAAGATCGGCCATGATCAAGCTAGAAAAGCTGTGGAAGAATCGGGGTATAAGCAAGCGGACTAAGGTCAGGCTGGTTCGAGCTCTGGTTTTCTCAATCTTTCTCTATGCATCGGAGACATGGACCCTGAAGGCTCGGATACGCACCAAAATCGATGCACTGGAGATGTGGTGTTGGCTTAAAATGCTAGGAATCCCATGGACAGCACGCCGCACCAACAAATCTGTCCTGGAAGAACTCGGCATCCAAGTAAGACTCTCCACCGTATGCATGAGAAGGGTCCTGCCGTTCTTCGGTCATGTTGCCAGGAGAAACCCAGAGAATCTGGAGAAAATGCTTTCCGTGGGTCAAGTGGAGGGAAGAAGAAGCAGAGGCAGATCACCGGCCAGATGGAACGACCTCATCAAAGAAGTTACAAAAGGGTCAATACAATCTGCGACCCGCCATGTAGAAGACAGGTCGAAGTGGAGGAGCCTCGTAGGCAAACTGTTGTCTAGTGGCCACGATCCTCAGTAATGAGGGAACGACGGAGAAGAAGACATTAGTCATATCAGTATGTTTTGCTGTGGGTATCTTGCAATCCCTCTCTAATTCCTCCCTGTCTATGTATTCTACTGGTCTCGCTGCTATGCATTTTCCTATTTTTAATTGTGGAAAATAAATGTATATATTTAATACAATGAAATATTGAATATTTTAAAAAATATCTAAAACTGCAATTTCCGTCTCTAATTTTATAGCTTCGAAGGGGAAGTTAATGGGTGGTAAAGTGAAAGCTCACATGTAGCAAGACATCTGTCCTAAAGCTACCACAGCCGGTCGTTAGTCCGGGGTCCACCGCTCATCCCCCAGAAGTGTAATATATAGTACAATAACCTCTCATAATGAGTAATTCCTCAAAACGAGTAACTCGCCTCTCTCATAAGGAGTATGGGTAAAATTGTTTCACTTAACGGATAAGTCTGGAACGAATTATGCTCGTTATGAGAGGTTCCACTGTATTACTATGGGCCGGACAGGCACGCATCCAGACTTTGGATTTGGGAAGAGGGGGGAACATTCATTAAAACAACATTCGCAGCACCCAACATGTTTCTTCACTTTCTGTTTTTTATTTATATTCTAGTTTTTTATGTTTGTTACTAAATTTCTGATTTTGTATGTTTTTTCATTAATTAGATTTCACTTTTTTTTAAAATTTTATGTGTAATTGTAAATGTAATTTTACTTGTAATAATATTATTGGAAATGTAATTTCTACACCCAGATCGGGTCTTTGAAAATAAATTTTTACACCAAAATTGAGCTCGCCCGTATGATATGAAAATAGGCCAGATTGGGGGGGGGGGGGATACAATCATCAGTATACCCCCAGAACGTATCCGGGGGAGGGGGGATTATACCCCCCT
Organism: Micropterix aruncella; assembly: GCA_944548615.1. Lineage (NCBI taxonomy): Eukaryota > Metazoa > Arthropoda > Insecta > Lepidoptera > Micropterigidae > Micropterix > Micropterix aruncella. Next base: position 4,407,833 of record OX155960.1, read on the forward strand.
CCCCCGGATAAATTCCTGTACTGACTCCAGTCAGTGAATTCTATGACACCTGTATTTGTATTTATTTATTATTTTGCCTACTTATTGTTGTACTCTTTTTTCCTGAATAAAACAAATTAAATTATACATTTTTCTCCCACCGCATTTTCATATAAAAATGCCAAAAAGGATTCCGAGAATAAAAATCAGTCAATAAAGTTTTGTGGATAAGTTTACTGTTCACTAACGATAATTTAGAATCAACGAACATTTTTTATTTTGTCAGAATACTAAATAGTAACAGAAAAATAAAATGAAATGTACAACTTACAGGAATGTATATAAAAAAAAATGACACTTTGGATATGGAATGTGGCTGAAGCGCTCAACTCAAACAAGAAATAAAAAAGTCAAAAAATTAAAACGTAAACATAGATACACTAAAGTTTGAGAAAGCATAGCAACGGTAGGTCATAAATGCAATCGCTTCAGAGCTCTTATTATTAAATATCAAAAAATCCGTTCCCTCGCTCCTCATTTGAAAAAAACTTTGGTGAGACAACTCAACAAAATGGTAGACAAAAACAATAAGATAAGTTTAATTTTAAATGGGGGGTTATAAAAATAGTCGGCGGCCGTTTTGCACTATGGATGGTGAGGGCGCTTGCTGTTGATCAGGCCGCGGCGCTCCAGCCACGCTTCCAAATCAAATGGTTGAAAATTGGCAGGCAGCTGCCGCGAATTCGTCTCGTAATATCTGATATCTGGATTATTGCCTTTATCCAATTCCCTAGTTACCTGAAATAAAGACATATCATGAGACAATGTAATAAACCATCACACTATTTATATATTTATATTTATTTAATTAGCATATAATTTACAATTTTTTTAAACCTAAAATTTCTAAGTAGGCTTACTGATTTAAATATTTAATAATAATAATAAGTGACAAGGGGTAATTTCATACCCAGTTGCGAACTTTGTTGCAACACCAAAGGAAAGCTTATTACAACTGTAAAATTTAATTCTATAAAAATGTGGCTGGAAAAAGTTATACAGGGTGAGTTTTTAATTAGTGACAACCTTGAAGTGGGTAAATCAGTACGAGCAAATAAGCAACCTTTAGGCAAAATTTTTTAGTAAAACAAACAAATAAATTTTGAAAGTGAAAAATTTTATATTTTGAAAAATAGTATAAAAGAGATAATCGTGTTGCGCCATCTAGCGGTAGATAATATATCGCGGATATTATTTATTTGCGATATTTTACTTATTGCTAGATGGTCTAGCATGCTCAACGCATGTCAGACTTTTATTTACCACTCAAGTTTTACAAAAAAAAAAAAACAATTAAAAAAAACATTTTTTTTTTATTTTCCCAAAATTTCTAAGTAGACTGATTTAAATATTAAATAATAATAAAAGACAATGAGTAATTTTATACCCATTGCGAAGTTGGTTGTAACACTTTGCCATATACACTAAACGAAAGCTTATTACAAGTGTAAAATTTAATTCTATAAAAGCTCTCAAAAATTTTTATCAAAAGCTGCTTATTTGCTCATATTGATTCACCCATTTCAAGGATGTCACCAATTAAAAACACCTAAAGAGTGTTAAAATTGCAAAATATTTTATGCAATAATTACATATTTTTTGGTAAAATACCTTATTTCCTTCGATTTATTTACAGAATACAGTTGGCTATATTATTTATATACATATAGAAAATATCACAAACTATAAACTTACAACAATAACAACTATTAACATTAAAAATAACTGCATAGTAACCAAGCGACTACTTTTATCATCCTGAAAGCTAAAGCGGTAAACAAGTTTATGGATTAATTAGGAACACTCAATAAGTAAGATAGAGCTAGACGATCGGTGTACAGGTGTCAGGTAGATTTTGCACCTGAGCCGTCTGCATTACATTGTTTTACGATGGGGCTGTCTAAACAAGTTTAGGGATGAAAGAGACACAAAATAAGCAACAAATGCAGTGCCTCCGAAACATCCTGAGGATAACATGGGAAGACCGTGTGTCAAACATAGAAGTGTTACGACGAACGAAAATGCAGGGCATGGAAGCTATGCTCATGAAAGCTCAGCTGCTGTGGTGTGGGCATGTAGTGCGTATGAAAGACGACCGCCTCCCGAAAGCAGTGTTTTATGCCCAACTCTCAAAAGGCGTACGCAGTCGGCGGACAGCATCTATGCTATAAAGATGTCTTAAAAAGGCACCTAACCGCCTGTGGTATTCCACCTGAGACCTGGGAGAGGGCTGCTCACAAACGCAGCGAGTGGCGCTCCACGGTGACCACAAAAGTTAAAGACTTTGAGGAACCCCGGCTTGAAAACCTTGACTCGAACCGCTAACAGCGTAAAACTCGTCCGAAGCCCACCTACACATACACTGACAACAACTGCGGTGAACTCTACTGTAGTTGCTGTAATCGGACATATAGAAACAAACTGGGATTCACGAGTCACTTCCGCGCGCATCTTCGAAGAACTCCTGTCAACTAAGAGACCGCCGTCGTTGGATCACGATGAGGAGAACATCATCATTATCGTCATCAAATAAGCAAGACACAGGGTATGATTTAGCGCGTGGGCCGTTATCATTTCTTCGTTTTGCGTTGGGATGTTCTGAGTGTTTTCTGTTTTCATGTAATTCATTTTCACTTTCAGGCTGTGATATTGACTTTGATTTTTGATTTACAGTTGGATTTTATTGGAACTGTTGATTCAAATAACGACTTCAGCTTTAAAAATATACATAGTTCTACATAATAATCCCTATTTAATAAGATTTAATAACTAGTTTATTTCACCAAATAATCCAGATATACAAAACTATGGATGTGTATAATTCTAATATGACATGGATTCCCCACTTCTTTATCTTTCTCGGCCTTGTCAAGGTTGTCATTATGTGTTATAGTTATGTCGATTAAATAAATCTGCCTTGCATTTTATCAGATGCATTAAAAGTGACTTTTCATTCACTGGTTTTTAAAACATCAACCAAAAATCCACACAAATGATCAAGAAGCCAAAACGATTGTCCCTTGTGTATTAAAATACTGTATGGGTGAATCTAAAGAGTGCGCAGAGTAGCAGTATCAGTCTGGTGATTTTAGCGATCGAACTGATGTGCTCGAGTGCACCGTTCAGATTAAACTTATATATGTGTTTATATTTTTTTATTACTCTTTAGTTCAATTAATATAAGACCTTAAAGTTTATATGGACAGTGGTGTATACTTTGCGGGTCGCTTGTAAGTGGCAACGTCTTAATCAGCATGACCGGACATTTTTTAAAAACATTTATCTGATGTGTAATCTTTGTTCAATATGTTCCAGGACAACCTATCTTTTGCAGTAGCTTCATTATTACCTTGTTCCAAGATTCATATATGTATGAGATGAGATCTTCGTGCTGTGTCTGAGGGCTTGCCGAGAGGATATCTGGATTTGAAACTGAATTTGTGAGGCTGTTGGCAGGTGGACTCAGGCGGGATATATTGACGTGACTGCGCCCCTTGCCGTTGACTCCGTTCATGTGTGGCAGCGAACGGTGACCGCTGGTATTCATGTAGTTCTGTCTAAAAAATTTAATGTAAAAAAAAAAAACATTAAAACGTTGTTTGTTTATTTCTACTCTATATTGTGACATTCCACAATGGGCGGGTTTATTATCATGCCACAGCAACTCAAAGGTCGAAGTAACAGAGCGATGAGACTCACTAATACTAACCAAATTTACCAGGAAAAAAAGTTGCAAAAGATCCAATAAAAAAACTCATACAAGAAAACTTTCAAATTTAGTAACTCCGACGGCCTGAGAGCCTGATTCATTCTGAGGGCCTGAACATTCAGGACTGATTGCGTCCTTTGCAAATTTCTACAAAGATTTCTTTCAGATTTCTGAAAGTCTCGGATGCACAACCCTCCGTCCAGATATAACTCTTTACTCTCTATCTCGGAAGGTGGCCCTCATCATAGAATTACCTGTTCCATGGGAATCAAATATCCCAAAAGACCATGAGTACAAATTAAATAAATACCATGATCTCGCTAATGCCTTCACCCGGAACACCTTCACTGTTCACCTTCACGCGGTGGAAGTTGGCGCTCGTGGCCTGCCAGTTAAATCTCTGTTCCACCTCTGTAAAGATCTTGGTCTATCCAGAAAAATAATCAAATCTTTCCTAGAAAAATTATCCAAAACCGCGATGCGCATCTCAAATCCTATGGCTTCGAAAAGGGAGTGAATGGGTGGTAAGGTGAACGCTCACAGCTGTCCTAAACCTACCACAGACGGTCGTTAGTCCGGAATCCACTGCTCACCCCCCAGAAGTGTAAAAAATAGTATTATGATGGGCCCGACTCCGGTCGGTGAATTCCATGGCAGCTACGTTTGTAGGTATTTTATTTTTTTATTTTATCCAGTATCTGTGAAGGAACAATTTGTTCAACCTCACTTGGTTCCAGAATTTGTCTTCACGGATGTCAGCTCCTTGACTGCATCAACAGTCCACATTCACACAGAAAGTGGAGCAATCTTCCCGCTTATTCAAGGTATCAAATCTGTGTAAATCGGTGTCAGATAGTCTCGACCGATGGAGATGCTTATTCCGTAGTGATTCAAATGATCTACAAGCCCGCGTAGACTTCCACAAAAAGTTCCTTACTGGAATCAGCCAGAATGGCACTGGTCTGGGGTATGGCAGTACAACCACGAGCGACGTGGACTTGAAGAAGTCTCTTTTGCGGGGAGATTACGACAGCAAGAGTATGGCTCATGCTATTGGCCTTCAATGCCAGAATGATTGGACAACAATTGGGGACTTTTGCATTCCGCCTCCAATGCACTGGAAGGTAATGCTCTATGACTGGACGCCAGAGATGCTGAAATTTTATTTGAATGCCTTTCAGCATACACTTCCAGACCCCAGTAACCTCGCTCGTTGGAGCTTTGCCGAGGATAGTTCTTGTCCCCTCTGTAGCAATACCCCTTGCACAGCTAGACACATTCTAGCTGGCTGCAAGGTGGCCTTAGATCAAGGACGGTACACTTACCGCCATGACAAAGTTCTCGCTGTTATTCGCGAGGTAATTAGTCTCTCAGTGGCTCGTGCCAACAAGGGTTTGACAGTATCCTCCAAACCCCCAATACAGTTTGTGCGGGATGGCTCTAAAGGCAAAAAACATTTAACTACAAAACCTTTCTCAATAATCGAGAAAGCTACAGATTGGATTCTGGAGGTTGATTCGGTCTCTAAGCAGTATAAATTCCCTGAAAGTCTCGGATGCACAGCCCTCCGTCCAGATATAACTCTTTACTCTCTATCTCGGAAGGTGGCTCTTATTGTAGAATTAACTGTTCCATGGGAATCAAATATCCCAAAAGACCACGAGTACAAATCAAATAAATACCATGATCTCGCAAATGCCGTAACCCGGAACGGCTTCACTGTTCACCTTCACGCGGTGGAAGTTGGCGCTCGTGGCCTGCCAGCTAAATCTCTATTTCACCTCTTTAAAGATCTTGGCCTTTCCAGAAAAATAATCAACTCTTTCTTAGAAAAATTATCTAAAACTGCGATTTGCGCATCTCAAATTCTATGGCTTCGAAGGGGGAGTGAATGGGTGGCAAGGTGAACGCTCACATGTGGCAAGACAGCTGTCCTAAACCTACCACAGCCGGTTCGTAAGTCCGGAATCCACTGCTCACCCCCCAGAAGTGTAAAAAATTGTATTATGATGGGCCCGACTCCGGTCGGTGAATTCCATGGCAGCTCCGTTTGTATTTATATATACTTACAGTAACGTGAGGAGACCAGTGAATGTGTTCTTAGTTTTAGTAAACTAAGGACATACTCACAGGACTCCTAACGTCACTGCAAGTTTAAATAAGCATCTCTATCGGCCGAGACTATCTGACACCGACCTATACAGATTTGATATCTTGAAGAAATGGAAAGATTGCTCGACTTTCTGTGTGAGCGTGGATGCAGTCAAGGAGCTGACATCTAGAAAGACACAGTTTGGACCTAAGTGAGGTCGAAAAAAATTGTTCCTTCAAAGATGGCTGTAGTTAGTAGAAAGCACAGAATTGGGTAACGAACTGCAAACAAACGGATGCACAAAATCAGTGCCGAATGTAGAGGATCTTAGCACGTCGTAGTCTTTGGGCCCCCCTTTGCACTCTTCGGGCCCCCTTTGGGATGTCAATCATTCTTAGAATGATATAGCGTAGAATAGACATGCATATTGTGACATTTCACATGTGACCCGCCCATTGTGACATTTCACAATAAAGAGTATAAACAAACAAACATATAGATAAAACACAATCGCACCGACAAAGTGGGCCGTAAAACCAGTGGCGTAAAGCCGGTGCGTAATTCCCAAAATGGAACCTCTATCTACGATCGACGTCCCAACTTTGCTAGGAAGCTAAAGAAGCCGAAAAAATGGATGTCTCAAACTGATTGATGCATTTGCAGATCGCAAATCAAGATGAAAACTATTCTAGAAATGTATTCATGTTTGTTATTTTTTATAATACCTTAATTTGTTAATTTAAATATGTTGTTTCGTACTTAGCCTAAACCTTTCTAGAGTGGCAACTTTATATCGAGCGACGCTGCTGAACGCAACCAACTAGTGAAGAGAGGACTGGTCGAACGCCGCCTCTTACACGTCAACTGTCATACGATCGGAGCGGACGGTCGATATCGCCGCTGCCGTAATTCCTATTTTGTATAGTTATATTTCGCTCGCGTGCGCTTTGTATTGTACTACACCTACAATAAATCTGTGCCACCACGAACAAGGCGTTTATTTAGAATCCCGCAATCCTTCACCAGCGACAATTAGAGGTTGTCCGAGAAGACCGCACCGCATTTTTGCATATGTAAATATGCAAAAATTGGCACATTGTTAATAATGTTAAGTGTATATTTTTTTGTCTTAATAGCTTTGCACTTGGTAATTACAGTCAAAATAAAGTAAAAGAAACATTTTCAATTTCTCCCCAATATTTGAGATGGAGAAATATAATTCAGTAATTAAATTAACAGTAAAGCATTGTATTAATATAGGAAAAATAGTTTTAAACATTCTCCCGCAACAATGCGTCTATGTGATTCCGCGTGTCCCGCTGAAGTTCTTGAGAACGTGTTCTGCAACTTGTTCTAGGCAATGTACCCAAATGAATATCCCGATTTATAATGTATCTACAATATAAATATGTAATGTAGCTAAGTATACATTAATTACATCCTATTATGCTATAATTAATGTAAGTAGGGGGAGGGGCTTTTTGTTCAATTTTGCATTAGGGCCTATTTTTAGTTACGCCACTGCATTAGACATTTCTGATACGCTTATGCCGCTAGCAAAGACAAACATATAAGCAAATTACGATAGCGCAGGCTATAGCAGTGGCCTTCTGTCGATAATTTATAACAATTTACTATTAGTTGGATCAAAAAATTTTATAAACCTTTTCTCCTTAGAATTTCCATTCAGTGATTATTTTATTTCTAATAAAAACAATTTAAAAATATATGATTATTAAGATCCCTCGTCACAGGGCCCCTAATAGGCGTGGGTGTCATAGGCCGGTGCCTATTGGATAATCCGGTAATGGGCGTAAGGCAGACGAAGTACACATCGCGCACGGCGGTCATTGACCCCGCGACAAGCAGTCACTTGTCTCCAATTCATGCTTGAAATTACTGAGCTTGGTAGCTGCCTGTATAAAAATGCCGGATTACTGGCAGGGCTATAGAAGTGACGGATTAGAGGGAGTACTGTACATGGATTCGGGACTATCTGAGATGGACTAATGCAGATTGTGCCTTAAAGAAGCGGAAAGATCGCTCCGGTTTGTATGTGAGTGTGGACTGCTGATGCAGTCAAGGAGCTGACAGCTGAGAAGACAAATTCTGGACCCAAGTGAGGTGGAAGAAATTGTTCCGTCATAGATACTGGAAACTGTAGAAAGCACAGGATTGGATAACGAACTGTAAACAAACGGAAGTGCAAAATCTGCAAGGACGAAATGCACCTGGTCTTCAAAGGCTGGACTCCAAAACATCTGTTCTTATCTGAAGATTTACGCTGATAACATAGATAGATAGACAGATACAAACGGAGCTGCCATGGCATTCACCGACCGAAATCAGACCCATAATAATATTATTTTTACACTTATGGGGGGATAAGCAGTAAACTCCAGACTAACGGATGGCTTTTGTTTTTCGTATCTCTGTTTTAGAAGAATCATCAAAAACGTATGTCAAAACATCTTTTTTAAAACCTGGTTACCTCCAATGGAGAATTTCAGTCAATCATTTTCGTTTATTATACCTATGTACAATGTGTAAATAGATCACAAGTAATATTTTAGTATCATCATAGGTAATGTAGGGTATTAGATTGCTCATTGCCATAGTACGTTTTGGCAACTCTTCTGCACAGGCGACATGGAGGTGGCGCTGATAGCACTGTCCGGCAAAACTAATAGGAATTTATCTGTCGTCTATAATAACATTTATATTGAATGTTATTTTATAAAGTACTGATTGATTATAAAAAAACCATTATTGAACCAATGATAACAATAATGACATTCAATTATTAGTCTACCTATAGCATTTTACATAGGCTGATTACATTACAGAAATAAAATGGAGAGATTAGAATGCCATCTATAGATATACATAGATACAAACGGAGCTGCCATGGAATTCACCGACCGGAATCAAGCCTATCATAATGTTATTACGCTTCTGGGGGGTGAGCAGTGGACTCCGGACTAACAGGCTGTGGTAGGTATAGGACAGCTGTCTTGCCACATGAGAGCGTTCACGTTACCACCCTTTTACTGCCCCCCCCCCCCCCCGTCGAATCTGTAGAATTTGAAATGCGGAAATTGCGTTTTAGATATTTTTTCTAGGAAGGAGTTGATTATTTACCAGGAGAGACCAAGATCCCTAATGAGATAAAAAGATATTTGGATGGCAGGCGACGAGCGTGAACTTCCACCGCGTGAAGGAGAACAGTGAAGCTGTTCCGGGTGATGGCAATTGCGAGATTATGGTATTTATTTAATTTGTGCTCTTGGTCTTTTCTATTTATTTTGTACTCTTGGACTCTTGGTCTTGAAAATTACAATACTTGGCAGCACCAAACATTACTTTTTTTAATATAATTATTGTGCCTATTAGCTTCATATTATTATCTAACAGGGAGTTTTAACATACACAAATAGATGCATAAATCAATCTATTTGTTTGAATCTGTGATTATTCATAATGGCTGACCTTTTTTCTTAAATAAACTAAACCTTTGCACGCGTTACCATTCCCTATTTACTCTAAAATTTCAACTTTTGTATTGGGTACTGTTCGAATAATCTAATCTCGATAATGGGGAGACTGCTTCAGAGAAATTATAGATTATCCCAATAAAGCAAGGAGAAAGTCATCACATAACAAACACATTAAAATGCAGTTTCACTGGCGATACAAGGCTGAAGAAAGCCATTATCAACCAAGAACATCCGCGATGCCACCCGCGGGGTATTTTCGAACATTTTGCAATCCAACGATACCGATCGTTCGTCCATTATGCCTATAAACAAACCTCATATTTCTGTCCATGGTGCTGTTCCGCCGCAACCTAACTTGCGGGCGAGTGTGGTTTTCGTTCGCGGAAGCGCGCGCGAAGCGAACACAGCCGAGAGGCACACAAAAATATAAAAATCCTTTTGTTTTGGTGGCTCCGCGCAAGACGCCTATTCCGCCACACGACAAAATCACTGATCATGGACAAAATCCCCTGTCAAGGTATCGCAATTTCGCGAATGGGACAACGCAATCAGCGGTTATTTTATCTCTTTCTTTCATATGAGAATCACTCGCAAGAAAGAGACACAAACCGCTTTTATTAAACTTTTCTCTATCGTGAAACATTTAATCCCGTTTCAGAAATATCTCATATTATTGGCGCTCTCTTACGATTTTTTGGCGGTCGATATTTCAATTATTTCGAAACCAAGTACCGATATTAAATCTCGTGATATATTTGTTGGAATACGAATCTAAATATATTTTTTAAACAAAGCTTCTTTTTTCTTTTCTTTTGTAGGTCTATAATCCATGGAAATACATATTTGATTTGACAGTTCCTGACAGAACAGCATCGCGAATGCGGATTTTTTGGTTATTTGGGTTGTTTGTTTATAATATTTTACAGAATGTCTCATCCGAATTTTGAAGAATATCGAGCGGAATTTCAAGTAAATATAGCTATTATTTTACGCTAGTCTTTAAACGTGGGATGCAAGGCAATTATTTGTGGAAGAGTAATTTAAAGTGGAAGAAAATAGATCTTTTGCGGAAACCATTCACATAATATTCAATATGCTTGAAAAACTCTGCAATCGTAAATTCAATTCATCTTGCCGATTTGTAATGAAAACTGGGTATTTATTAGGTATTGCTACCAGTTCTATATTTTTGATTTTTTAACATCACCTGACTATTCACCAAGCTGATTCCGAAACTGCAATTATCTTTTGCATGACTGAATAAATAAGAGAGATATAGGCATTTAAAGAAGTCTCAAACACCTATATTTCAGTAGGATGTTAGTTTTTTTTATAACAATTCATAAACACCTATTTGTCAGTTGGTTAAGTTTTTTTTATTTTAAAACCATCAAAAAAACTAATAATAAAAAAAACCGACGCGATTTCAGATTTAGCATTAAAATGATTGAATTTAGTAGCCTTTGTCTTTTTTTTTTAAAATAGTTGAGGTAGCAATACCTAATATATTCCAAAACTGTAATTACCTTTTCTCCCTGATAAAATGGTCTTGCGGCATTACTCTTTATTCATTGTGTTTATGTATCACTGTGCGCAGGTTAGCTGTAAGATATTGTCACTTGGCAATAACTCACCATTTTTGTATGTTTAAGTGCCGAATAAAGTGTTATTTATTATTAATAAATATCTTGTTTTTCTTTATAGGATGGAATTCAGGCGGCGTTTACTGGAAACAACATCAATTCCGTAGTAGAATTATATCAGAATTCGACAATCAATGAATCGGATAAAAAAGCGGCGATGGATCAGGCGTTCCGCGATTATCTCCTAAAGGTATTACCTGGAAACTCCCTACCGCTAGAGCCGTTCATTTCCTTCTGTATAGAAGCGTGCCGGAAGATGATTGTCACGCCAACAATGCCAGTCGTCCTACTCGGCGACATATTCGACGCTCTCACGATCGATAAGTGCGAGAACATGTTCTCGTACGTGGAAGACGGCGTGAAAATATGGAAGGAAGATCTATTTTTCGTCGCATGCAAGAACAATTTACTGCGGATGTGCAATGATCTGCTCCGCAGGCTCTCCAGATCGCAGAACACCGTGTTCTGCGGTCGGATCCTTTTGTTTCTGGCGAAGGTGTTTCCGTTCTCGGAACGCTCCGGTCTGAACATTGTGTCGGAGTTCAATTTGGAGAACTTGACTGAGTTTGGCGGAGATGATACGTCGATGAATTTAAAAGAGTCGCTGGAGAACGACGAGGTGAGCATCGTGAGCGACAGCAAAAACAAACTCGTCATCGACTACAATCTCTACTGCAAATTCTGGGCTCTGCAAGATTTTTTCCGAAACCCCAACACTTGCTATAATAAAATTCATTGGAAAAAGTTTACCACCGTGAGTATTTTCTTACTGAGTTTCAGTAGTTTTTTATGTACATAACTTTCGCAATATAAGTGCATCGGCCATGTCATGGTGAAATTTAGAACGGACTATCATAATTGATTGCATATATACAAAATTTCATGTCTCTGCCGTTGACCTTTGAGGAGTTCCCTCGTTGGTTGGAAGCCAACCCTGGGTTCCACAGTCCTGTCTTGATGAAACTTAGAACGGGCTATATAAAATCGAAGACTATCGCGGTTGTTTGACATTTTAAATAGGATAGAAAACGAAATTACCGCATGAAATTTGTAGCTCACGACGTTTCGGTGACGTTGCAGCCGCCGTTGTCTAGGGTAGACTGAAGAGCTGTCAATCCTCCGCTCCGAGCCCGGCCCCCCACCACTGTTATAACCTACGCAGCGGCGGCAGCGGTAAGCGGCCTACCCGCAAAACAACGGATTGACAGCTCTTCAGTCTACCCTAGACAACGGCGGCTGCAACGTCACCGAAACGTCGGGTGCTACAAATTTCACGCGGTAACTTCGTTTTCTATCCTATTTATAATATTAGAACGGGCTGTCGTAATCGAATGCGTATACAAAATTTCGTGTCTGTGCTGTTGACCGTTGAGGCAACCCCTCGTCGGGAGCCAACCCTGAGTCTAGTCTGAATCAGGTCATGCTTACCATAATAAATGCACTGTCATTGAAACTGAACCAACATCTAAATTTTCAACTTCATATGATAATATTTTAGGAGAGTTCTCTCAATTCCTCATGGATACCATCATCAGAACAGGATTTTGATAAAAAGTTCTAGTTCTAAGGTAACAGAAGGTGTTGAACTCAGCTTTCAATGGCTTCACCGAACATATCCGGGCCCATTGGCAATAAAGGAGGGTGTCGGTCGAGGTGGGACTAGGGAGCGGCCGCTCTACAGTTCTCCAGCGCGCGTGACGTTTCGGCTCGCTACAAGCCCTCATCAGCTAGTCTGCGATGACTAGGACGCGGAGAGCCACCAGTCCCGCCCTCGACCTCCCTCTCTCTACCTATCCATATTCTGTAGGATGCCTCCAGTGCCGCTTTCGAGGCTCTCTCCATGCATGAGCTCAGCGCCGCTCTTGGCATTTTTAAAAAAATACATCCGAATTGATAACCTCCTCCTTTTTTGAAGTCCGTTAAAAAAGGAGTTTTCCACTAAATAACAAATTAAAGAAGTCGTAGGAGGTCATTTCGAGTAGACTACGCAAAATAACTGGGCGTTTGCAGTATTTTTTTATAATTTTTAAATCCCTCTAAATTATTGTTTTATTTCATTTATTATATTATTAAAATCAAAAACATTGAGCCAATCAGAAGACGATACGAAAAGTTGTAAATAGGAATATAGGGGTAGGGTTAGAAAGGCACAAATGCCGTAATTCACAAGGACAACTCCCTTTTTTCCTTAACGTTTGGAAGTCATAGTTCATTTGGAGTCAGGCCTCGCAGATAAAATCGTAATGTCTGGGCATTTGCAGTACTCTGTATCTTTTGATTGACTTTTTGAACACTCAAGAACGAAATATTTTTATTTTATATCTCGATATTGTGCAATTATTATGACCCTCACAGGAAAAGTTTTTGTGAGCTTTTTTGCCGTATTTCATCCATAGATTTCTCGCTACATAGAACATATAGCAGTATAAGGGTAGGGACAGACTTGTCCTACATAACGCAACATATACGACGCAATGCTCCCACATTGGTGTATGCAACGTATACATAGGCATCAGAAGCTGCTGTCACTTCTCAGAAGGTGTGATTGTATTATGTATAACTGCTGTACAATATTTTCTGATTCTGAGAGTGAATGTAAGTAAGATTTACTCAGTTTGTTATTTTAAATAAATATGTCCTCAACACAAAAACAATGAAAAAAGTTGAGAAAAGAAGACATTGGATTCATGAGATAAATATACAAAGAGAAAATTTTAGAAAATACCATACATAAATGCGGAAATTGGAATCTGATGAAAAACGATTATGTACTGTACATATCTTCTCTGTACATACGCCGCCGTCTGACGCTTTGCGAAACGTAAGTTCTAGAAATACCCTGGTCTTACGCATGGGACGCGTACTGTCATCTCCTCCACCTTCCCACGCCGATCTGGAGATCGCAAATCGACGTTGGAGGGACGCGAGTGAAAGCGTTGCGTATGATAAGTGTACTTCTAAGTCATCTGTTTTCATGCAAATTCAAGGGTCCAGATGTCATAAAGCGCTGAGAACATAGGACCAGTCTGGCTCTGCCTTAAATGTTTATTTATGTCGTATGTTGAGTCTGGCAACCTATCCATATATAATTTTTAGCAAAATTATTTGTAATAATGGCATCACCCTAGCGGGTAGTGCCTTTTGCATGTCACTGGGACGTAAATAACACCTTGAAAACCCTATATGAGCCTACCAAACACCCTTTCATATAATATTTTACACATTTTTTACAGCATGCATCCAGCGTATTATCAGCATTCAGCTCCTACAAGCTAGAGGCAGTTCAGATGAAATCCAGGAAGCGGCAGCTGGACAGCGATGAACCAATAGAAATCGACGCCAAAGAGCAGCACTACTTTGCCAAATTCCTGACTAATCAGAAGCTCCTGGAGTTACAGCTGTCCGACTCCAATTTCCGGAGATGTGTCCTCGTGCAGTTCCTCATACTGTTCCAGTATTTGAATTCAACAGTGAAGTTTAAAATGTAAGGGTACGAGAGAATGAGACCGGCTACAAGCAGGGCTGCCGAGCTGACAAAAAAGTCATCCGACAATTCATTCTAAGCAGCAGGGTCTATATTTCATACAAATACACATTTATTTAGAAATGACAATTAGCCGAAGATATAAAGGCGGCACATAGGCACTAAACCAAGATGCCTTTATTGAAGTGAAAGCGACGTATTCATAGTGAAAATAGTTATTTAAAATATTTAATGAAATCACAAAGGAGAAAATGTTTATTACATATTCAGAGATATGTATAAAAACTGCTAAATTTCATAGCTTTTACTGTTAATTCTACTATTCCAAGATAGATAGATATTCCGTAGATCGCTGAACTATTTGACCTGTTTTTATGTGTTCATATATCCAACTTACGTTAGCTGTCGTTAAGTATAGTTACAGCAGTGGGTTATTATAAATAATATAAAGCGAAATTACCGCTTGAAGTTTGAAGCACCTGAAGTTTCGGCGATGTTGCAACTGCCATTGTTCAGGGTAGACTGTCATCTAGTCTACCTGGACAACGGCGGTTGCAACATCGCCGAGACGTCGGGTGCTACAAACTTTAAAGCGGTAAATTCGTTTTACCTTATTTATAATGTCAAACAACCGCGATAGTCTTTGATTTCATAGCTGTGAGTTAAGTGGGTTAGTTTACACTAAGCTGCATTTGATTTTGTACACACCTAGCATATGCATCTTTTACAAGCCCCAGAGCTAAAGCTATATTTTAGGACAGTTTGAAGTTGATTTTTATATAAATTTTTTTAGCATCTTCGATCCGTTACGCCAACGACATATGATAAGAACGCTCATGATCTGCTATATTTCTGTGTTTAAACCACAGTATACCAAACAGTTGGTTTACTCTCAAGCTACCGGGCATTGCGGGAAGAGGGTGCAAGGAATTTGGGCAGAGAGATACATCTCGGAGAATGCCTTTGGTTAGCGTTACGCGCAGGTAGAGGCTGGCGATATTTTCGAACAATTGCATATCCGCGTGGCCCAAGTACCGGACATCTGGCGTCCATATCCGAGCCCTTACGACTCGTGACGTATTCGCTTCGATTTCAATTTTGTTCTAAGAGAAGCTACTGTCTGGTATACTGTGGTTTCAACTGTATTGGATGTTGTGCATGTGTTTCAAGATATTTTCCATAATCATTTTCCCTGAGGACATCATTGACACATTCCATCTCCTGCGAGATGCTCAGCGTCACATACATAGGTTGTATTCTCGATTAATGTTCAATGTTTGCACTGAATGTAGATGTTACAGAGAACGGTGTGACCTGGCATTCAAATATCTGTCCGTACGTGTGGGTTTCTTATATATGTTACGCCCACTTAGAGATTAAATGCAAATTTTGAAGCTCATTTATTAATTTGACATTCATTTAGGCATGCTTCAAAAATGGCACTCAGCTATCATCACACTTTCTATCATTTATAGGGAAGTTCACGAGTTGAAACAAGATCAACTCGACTGGGTGAAAGAGACAACGGATCTAGTGTACAAATTAATAGCGGAGACGCCACCCCATGGAAAAGATTTCTGCGAATGCGTCCAGCACATCCTCAAAAGGGAAGAGAATTGGAATAATTGGAAGAACGAAGGATGTCCAGGTTTGTGCATCGGCATATCGACGGCACAACGGCAAATTGGCATAAACAACACTTCGGATAAAGCAAAAAAGCGATTACATTTAAAAAAATTAAAAGCTAATCGCTGTATGTACTTTCGTAAATTTTCTTTGAATGGTATATTGACAACTACATCTAGCAACAGTGGAGTCATTCCTCCTGGAATTATCACCATATCAGTATTCAAAGATTCATTTTTTTTCTTTACTTTAGGTGCCAGGTGATGTTAGTGTATGGCAATTGATACACTATCGTCTATGAATTGCCACACTATGGCAATTCATAAAACGATTATGTAATTTATAAAGTAGTATGATATGGCAATTCATAAAATGCAAAATCTAATTTACCTTTCTGCCGTTGATATTTTGCTTGATATGCACTGGATAATATGGTATTAAACAAATTTTCATTTATCAGAATTCCAAAAGCAAAAGTCCATTAATATGGAAGCGTCATCGAATGAAGAAACTCCACGCAAAGTACAGAGAGCGCGGAAAACTCGACCGCTTGGCGAAATCGTAGAAGATTACGAAAGTCAAGGAAAGTTCTACATGGGGAGGTAAATATCCTTTCTAATTTATGCGGGGTTTTCATGGTGGCAACAACAAACAGGACTTAAGTCTTCTTCGGGTGCCGTATCTACATAATATAATTGATTATATAATGTATTAGATTGCTCTGTCCCATACTGCTTTTTAGCAGCAGCAATTTTACTGTGAAATACGGACTATTGACTCGCCCGCATAGACACAAAATTTACATCATATGACCCCAAATTAGTCTATAAGGGCTCTAATATCTCCCTTATAGACCCAAATAACTATTTCAAATTCCGTGGCAGGAAAATCACCTATCAAGGAAAAGGTCTCTCTGGCGATCATGTTATAAAGCATTTCAATAGTTGGCATAATTCTATGCCTTGTCAATTTCTGTCAATCTATGACAATTATCTAACTTCTCATTTGTCATTAGGAATCATTCATTAATCACGTGAGACTTGAAAGAGGGGGAGGGGGTTTGGAAGAAATCACGAAATATCACAAAGGGGGGGGGGGGTGTAGAGAGATATCACGCGTATTTATTTTGTTGTCGAATGCGCGATTTATAAACGAAAAATGGCACATGACCTTGACTCGCCAATGCCAGGCAATGATTTCCCCGCTCGCTGGCGCGCGCGGCGTCGCGACAACCGCCCGGCTCGGCTTGCCAGTCGCCAGTAAGTCTGTGATTTAGGTGCCGAACACATGCGTAAATCGTTGCCGCGTGTGTTTTGCCTTAAAACAATGCAACGATGTCTAAACTAGGAGATATGTATATTTTTAATCATGGTACTTAATTTTCCAGAATTAATTTAAATTATACCTGTATTTAAAGATAATATTCTGAAAATTTGTGAGATATTTTGTACCAAAAAAATACACGTGATTTTGGGTAGGGGAAGGGGTAGTCTAAAACCTCTTTGCTCTATGCCAACACCAGAATAACCAAAAATTCGATTCTGTCTAATTTCAATCATCCGGTAATATCAAAGCACGTAACAAGTGGCCATAGTGAGTCAAATAATCTACAAGCCCTTGTAGACTTTCACAAAACGTTCCTTGCTGGAATCAGCCATAATGGCACTGGTTCATGAGCAGTACAACCATGAGCGATGTGGACTTGAAGAAGTCTCTCTTGCGAGGAGATGCTATTGGCCTGTAATGCCAGAATGATTGGACAACAATTGGGGACTTTTGCATTCCGCTCCAATACAATGGAAGGTAATGCTCTATGGCTGGACGCCAGAGATGCTTAAATTTTATTTAAATGCCTTTCAACATACACTCCCAGACCCTAGTAACCTCACTAGTTGGAGCTATTCTGAGGATAGTTTATGTTCCCTTTGTAGAAATACCCCTTGCACAGCCAGATATTTTAACTGGCTGCAAGGTGGCCTTAGACCAAGTATGGTACACATATCGTCACGACAAAGTGCTTACAGTTATTCGCGAGGTAATTAGCCTGTCAGTGGCTCGTGCCAACAAGGGTCTGACAGAACCCTCCACACCCCCAATACAGCTTGTGTGGGATGGCTCTAAAGTTAAAAAACATTACACTACAAAACCTTTCTCA
Source organism: Micropterix aruncella (assembly GCA_944548615.1). Taxonomy (NCBI): domain Eukaryota; kingdom Metazoa; phylum Arthropoda; class Insecta; order Lepidoptera; family Micropterigidae; genus Micropterix; species Micropterix aruncella. Next base: position 4,426,078 of record OX155960.1, read on the forward strand.
ATAATCGAGAAAGCTTCAGATTGGATTCTGGAGGTCAATTCGGTCTCTAAGCAGTATAAATTCCCTGAAAGTCTCGGATGGCCAGCTCTCCGTCCAGATATAAATCTTTACTCTCGGAAGATAACCCTTATTGTAGAATTAACTGTTCCATGGAAGTCAAATATCCCAAAAGACCACGAGTACAATCTAAATAAATACCATCATCTCGCGAACGGCTTCACCGTTCAACTTCACTCGGTGGAAGTTGGCACTCGTGGCCTGCCAGTCAAATCTCTGTTTCACCTCTAAAGATCTTGGTCTTTCCAGGAAAATAATCAACAGCTTCCTAGAAAAATTATCCGAAATTGCAATTTCCGCATCTCAAATTCTATCGCTTTGAAGGGGGAGCGAATGGGTGGTAAGGTGAACGCTTACATGTGGCAAGACAGCTGTCCTAAACCTACCACAGCCGGTCGTTAGTCCGAAATTCACCGCTCGCCCCTCAGGAGTGTAATAATAGTATTATGATAAGCCCGACTCCGGTCGGTGAATTCCATGGTAGCTCCGTTTGTATTTTATTTATTTAAAAGTCGTTTATTTCGCACAGTAATTTTCAATAAACCAATACATCCCAATAGATAGCGCTTTAAATACGGCATACCAAAACCCGATCCTAGGACTCCTTCAGTACTGTGAGTGGCTTTTATAATAATATTTTCTCACATTCACTTCATCCAATGAACAATTTCTAAAAGAAATTAAAAAACTACAAATATAAATATTATTACACAATTTGATTTTATTTTGTAAACTTATTTCATAAAATCATGAAATATTTCATAGTAGTATTACGTTTACCTGTCAATCCATAACAAAGGTTTAAGTACTTTATTTAATTAAAATGACCATATTAAGCTTTTTTAAACGACTGCCTAAAAAAAGGAATGTAATGTGTTCAGGATTCACCTATGTATATTTTCCGTTTCTTTATTCCACCATAATGCTCGAACCGATTTAGAAGTGTCTAGTATTGCTAGAATCGTTATATGATTCCGAGTGTCATAAGGTACATTAACTGTCCAAATATCAAGTAAGTAGTTATTTAAATGTCCAAACGTCAATAAATCAACGTCTGATTGAGTACATTCCAGAAATATACATCTATCTATATTAATAAATACATAAACCACAAATATTACATAAAAAAACCGTAATAAAAAAATATATAAATACAACAGTTTTCTGTAACGGGAGTCGTTTTTCATTATATCACTATTTTATTATATAACACTAGTTTTTTATCCTTTTTAATACATTTATTTGTTTAATTTGATTTCATGGCTGGCTGATTACCTACCACCCAGCAATTTATTCTTATTTTTATTAAAAATGGAAAATCTTTCTAATGTATGCAATTTGGCAAATAATTATTATTACTTTACTGGTGGCACACATGATAAACTTTGGTGGCGGTGTGAGTATAAAAAATCTGATATTCAAATCCATATGATAATATTCTTGCCTGGTTTAATTTCTTTTTATAAATGAAGACAATCTGAAGGCTACGGTTATTCTCAGAATCGATTTTTCTCTGAAAAACTATACATACTCATTGGGCCCGATTGTATTTCTTCGCGAACTAAAATAGGAACTTAGCTCAACTGAACGAGACAGAACAATGTTAGGACGTTATATCGAACGACATATAAGGACGGAACGTTGTAACGAAATATGAACTGAACTGTCGTCAATATTCCCGCACCAAAACTACCTGTCGAACTTATAGACGCCCGAATAAGTTTGAAATTAGAGTTAGAGTTAGCTGCTTTATCTTCAGTGGGTAGTTTCAATCCGTAAAGTGACAACCGTTCATTTCACATTCCGCTCTGACGTACTGCTCCGTCTCGTTCACACGAACTAATTTCCGATTTCAGTTCAAGAGAAACGCAATCGAGCCCACTATTATGTCTAAGTATTTTTTTTTTTAAATAATCCATCAAAAAACCAAAGTACCCTATTATGTCAAACTAAATTATATTAAAAATATTCCCCTAAAAAAACAAAGTACCCATCCCCTTTCAACAAATCTATTTTATTGTAGTAAAAATAGTATTTTTGTAGTGCAAATAGTTTCTATATTTCATTCTATACACCATTTTTCGTTGGGATGAAATTAACGGAATTGCATTTAAGCTCTGTCAAGCAACTGTTTTGGGGGTTGTTTTCCATACGACGGCGTAAGACCACTCGTTCCTGTTAAAGGATTGATGAATAGCAACCAGTACAAGAAAATTATGTCAGAATAAATGACACGGGAGTTAAATAAGAGGTTTCCATCCAAAGATGCAATATTTTGACATGATTTGGCTCAAAATGGCGACAAAATATTGCCTAAAACAAAATGGCTGTTTTAGAGTGATCGGGAAACACTCCGATCTGAATCCCATAGAGAATCTATGGGCTATCTGCAAGCAAAGACTCGCAAAAATGGATTGCAGAACAAAAAATAGCCTCATTTGTATATATAAGCCTGATAGAATCTATGCCAAAACGAGTGAAAATGGTTTTGAAAGCGAAGGGAGGGCATATTAAATATTACTTAAAAAGAAAATGTATTTAAGTTCCCAAAAAACTGATGTTTTCTAAAATATGTGTTTAATCCAATTAGTACAGAAGGGATAATGGGCTCGATTGCGTTTCTTCGTGAACTAAAATCGGAAATTAGTCCGTGTGAACGAGACAGGGCAATGCGCTAGAGCGGAGTGTGAGATGACCGGTTGTCACTTTTTCGCATTAAAACTGCCCGCCAAGGTCAAATCTTACACCGCACGAAATATGCTCGAATTTATTCGGACGAGTATAAGTTCGGCAGGTAGTATTTATCGACGATCGTTCGTTTCATTTTCCGCTCTAACGTATTGCTCTGTCTCGTTCGCTTGGACTAATTTTAGTTTTAGTTCACAAAGAAACGCACATATAAACTCTCTGTACATATAACGCTCTGTACATATAAACACTTCATAGTAGGGTTAGTTGTAAGAGATTGGCATATGATAATGAACCCACCCATTGTGAAATTCCACAAAAAAATCAGTAACAAACAAACAAACTTCAATATATTAGAAATGCTTGAGAAAGGAAAAAACCACCTTAAATGAAATTATTGAATTGTTTTAGCTCGGAGCTGACAAAGCTGTGGAATCTGTGTCCGGATAATTTAGAAGCATGCAAGAGCAAAGATCGTGACTTCATGCCGTCTTTAGGTAACGCAACTTTCATACATGTGACATATATTGAGACTTATTACAGGATAATATTTTTTTTTTCTTTAGAATCTTATTTTGCGGAAGCCATCGAGTCGTTGGAAGGTGGAAACCGACCCCCGCAGATAACCGACAGCGGTTGGGGATGGAGAGCTTTGAGGCTCTTAGCGCACAGATCTCCGCACTTTTTCACACACAGCAATAACCCTATTGGAAGGTTACCAGACTACCTGGATACTATGGTAGGTGATATTTAAACACTTTGGCTGTCCCCATATAACATCTTTATTGTAAATAAGATAATAATAGACAAAATTTAAACAAAAAAAAACAGACTCCAAAATTGTTTATAAGTGCAGCAGCCATGTCATGGTGATACTTAGGACAGGCTATCATAATTGAATGCGTATACAAAATTTTGTGTCTGCTGTTGACCGTTGAGGAGTTCCCTCGTTGGAAGCTAACAAAAATAGAACGGACTGTCGTAATTGAATGTTCATACAAAATCTCGTGTCTGTGCTGTTGACCGTTAGGGAGTCCCCTCGTCGGGAGCCAAACCTGGGAGCAGCAGCCATGTCATGATGAAACTTAGAACGGGCTATCATAACTGAATAAGTATACAAAATTTCGTGTCTGTGCTGTTGACCGTTGAAAAGTGCCCTCATTGGGAGCCAACCCAGGCTGTAGAATCAGGTCATGCTTACCATAAAAAAAGCATTGTCATCGGAATTGAACCAACATGTAGATTTTCAACTTTATATGATAATATTTGAGGAGTTCCCTTAATTCCTCGTGGATCCCGTCATCCGAACAGGATTTTGATAAAAATGGGACCAATCTGTACCTAAGTATATCCTTAAAATAAAAAAATAATTTTCCAAATCGGTTCATAAATGGCAGAGTTCTAGGTAACAAACATAAAAAAAAAGAAGATACAACCAAATTGATAACTCCTCCTTTTTTTGTAGTCGGTTAAAAACGATTTTACCGTGTGAAGTTTGTAGCACCCGATGTTTCGGCAAGAATGCAACTGCCATTGTCCAGAATAGACTGTCAGGGTAGTATCGCCGAAATGCTAGATGCTACAATCTTCAAGCGGTAAATTCGCTTTTATCCTATTTATAATAACAAAGAACTTTGATAGCCTTCGTTTTCACAACTTCGATAGCCTAAGTGCATGCCCGATTTTCATAGATGTTGCCAACTTAGTCTACGATAGATATTCGGTGTTTATGGTTCGTTACGTTGCATGCACTGAAAAAGTGACAGTGTAGTGTCATGAAACTTAGAACGGGCTATCATAATTAAATGCGTATACAAAATTTTGCATCTGTGCTGTTGACCGTTGAGGAGTCCCCTTGTTGGGAGCCAACCCTGGGCGCTGCAGCCATGTCATGATGAAACTTATAACGGGCTATCATAATTGAATGCGTATACATAGTTTCGTGTCTGTGCTGTTGACCGTTGAGGAGTCCCTTCTACAGGATCCAATTCTGGGTGCAGAATCAGGTTATGCTCACCATAAAAATGCATTGTCATCGGAACTGAACCAACATGTAAAATTTCAACTTCATAGGATAAGAGGAAGTGGTTCTAATTGCTGGTCCTACTTCCAAGATTTGACCTAAACAAACATACTGACAATTTCTAGGTAAATAAAAGCTTGTAAAAATGGGTACCGATAAGATGCATTTGCAGCATGCAATGCTATACGAATCTCAGTAAGGCGAGAGTGTTGGGACTGCACAAAAAAAAACATTCAGAGTGCTTATTTCAACCATGCTCCTGCTCTCCGGACCGTTAACCCATTGAATGCCAAGGTGCCAACCATATGTCATTCTACATGCCAACACATACCTATTTCCTTCTAGTTTTAACGGAAGTCCTACACAATATTACGCCGTCGGCACTCAAACCATCTGTCAGCTATGCAATATTGCGTAGTTGGCATTCAATGTGTTAAAAAGTGGTTTGGCAGGTTCCGATTGATGATTTCAACTTGAAAGGTCGGCCTTGCTCTGGACGACCTTCTGGTATTGTTTACAACGTTGTGTGTTCGATAGCGGAAGAAAACCAATTGTTGAGAGATTGAATATTGTTCAATTCGACCGATTTTTTACCATTTAAAAAGGCTTCAATATCTAAGCTTAATACTTGGGTGCCGCATTTCCTCACTGAATAAGCTAAATCGCATGAATGCAGCCATTTCTCGGACGAAACGAAACAACTGTTTTTCGATCGAATCATAACAGGTGATGAGAAGTGGATCCTGTACAATAACAGTTTCGGTCTATGCAGAACAGTTTGAATGGCAAAACTCTTAGATCCGTGGAAGCTTGTAGAAACACCTCATACCTCTGTACCTCATAAACTTTTCGAGGAAAACCAAGCAGTTTCTTCAAAAATGGAATTTACAAGCTTGTTGATAGTTCGAAAACAATTATAGAGAAGAATGGAGACTATACAGGTGTCCCAGAAGTCGATGTTGAGCCGGAAACGGGTGATACTAGTTATCAGAAAAATATTTTAAAAAATTAAGTTATATATTTTGTAAATTAGAGGCAAAAAAAGAACGAGAAAATCAACACCTGCAATGGTGTTTTAACTCCCGTTACTACAAATCTTTACTTTTTTGCCTGAAGTGACATTTTCTTCCAAGCTAGAGCAGTTAGTTTTAAAATTTAAGCAACAATTTACAGAAACTATTCAGAATCACATAATAAAAATAAAATTGAAAAAAAGTAAAGATTTGTAGTAACGGGAGTTAAAACACCTTCACAGGTGTTGATTTTCTCTTTTTTTTGCCTATAATTTAAAAAATATGTAACTTAGATTTTTTTATATTTTTCTGATAACTAGTATGACTTATCCTATCACTCGTTTTTTTTTATAAATTAAACCAGTATCCCTACTCTTGGCATAGTCAAATTCTTTATACAAGATAATGTGTTATACCTCATGTGGTATAATTACTTTTTATACAGATTGACTATTTTTTTAAACGGAAAAAACAATTATTAATTAAATTTACAATAAAAATATAAGGTTCTTTAAAAAACTATTTGAGGTGCTAAAATACCTAAGTAGGTATAGATAATAATACAAATAGTCAAAATATAAAAACGAATAGTCAGTTATAAAATAGTCAAATCAGAAATGCCACAATTATAAGATTACAAATAGAAATAGTCAATACAAATTTTATTAATATAATCCATCTCCAATTATCAAAATGATTGGATATATAGTCAAGAAAAAAAAACATATATTGTATTATAATAAAACTAATCATGAAAGATTAGGAAATTCAATACTGTCAAAGTTCCTAATTGAATAAATTGGGTTCTTGATAAGAATGTCCTGGACCTTTTTCTTAAAATGAACGTCTCCAAGAGTCTCCAAGAGTTTCCGGCTGGGCGTCGACTTCTGGAATATCCTGTATACTTGATTAATAATACTCCTCTCTTTAAAATTTTAAACATGTTGAAGTTTACCTTTAAATCGGGCATAAACTTATGAAATCATCTGATATATTCCTGGACCCGACACAAATGTTGTATGTGAAACAATAATAAATTATATATTACAAATATTAATCATATTTTATTATCTAAATCAGGTAAGGCGCATTGCCCGAGAACTCCAAGGATCTTCTATAGCGACAGGCTCTGGCAATATGAGCGATGAAGGAACTGCTAATGGAGGTGGTGAAAATGCCCTAAAGAAGGATCAGGTAGGATATTTAGATACCCTTTGTCGTTGTCTTCTACGAAACTAAAACTATGAATCTGCAAGTCTACTTCGCTAAACAATGTGCGTTCTTACTCCAGATCTGAAAACTTTCAGACTCGCTATTCCACCTGCAAATTCCACATTTTAACCTGAAGAATGTCCTGACAAAGAGGGTGGTTTTTTATAACACAGGATCGCCATAAGTCTGGTGAATGCCTGGCCGTGCGCTCGGGAGACACTACAGGTTAACAGCAAATTAACAAAAATAAGAAAAACCTGGACATCAGACAGAAAATTTGAAAGTTTGAATTTTAAAATGTTGTCTATGCCCCTTGCGTCAAGTCCCTATTCTGTTGAATAAAACTAATCTGAACTTTTCTGTTTCCTTGTATTGTCATGATAAAAATCACTATTCACTGGGACGTCTGCTTACATAATATTTGTGTAGCTTATAATATAATATTTGTGTACTAGCGTACATAATATTTTGGTAGACCTAAGACGAAAATAGAGTCATGATTCCAGATTTAATGAATAGTGCCTTTAAAAACTTGTTGGAGAAACTCTTACTTACTGATCTTTTTTGGAAGGGAAAAATTCTGATGGAATTCGGCCGCTATTCCCCAAAACCTTAGGTCATACGTTGTTAGAGAATAGTAAGTTCAGCGACAGATTCAGCGACTTGAAGCCTGCATACATTTCTAATATTTTATTTCTAATTACTAATAACTTATTTCTAAATCCTAGATGGTACCTAGGTTCCAACTATCTTGTTTTGTCACATTTACAATTTCATTTTCAGATTTTATCAAATCACATTCTACTTTCAGGGTAATGACTCAACAGCTTTGGCTAAGGAAGAAGAAGACCAGGCAGACACTGTTGAGATTAAGACTGATGATGCAAACGATATTGAACAGGTAATTCGCTATCCGCTCTTGATGATGATGATTATGATGTATAATAAGCTCTCGAGCTGTTAAGTGCTCACAGTTGTCATATTCAGTCCCCGCTTCGAAGCAGACAAATACTCTCACAGTTCAAAAGCGAGACTGGTTTTTAACGACATAATGAGGTATCACTAAAAGAAAGTAACGAAATATAATGACCATTCTCTCGCGTTCCTCTCGCTACTCAAATCTTCAAAAACGTCAGAAACCCGAACTGATTACAAGAGGTATGTTCGGTTCTATATTCTGTCAAAAATTGTCGTAACGCTTTACTTGGATGTTATTATGTACAGTTTTTAGTACGTATATATTCGAATTGTTGACTATTTCAATTGTTAGGCTTCTGCTTTGATTACTCAACTTTTAACTGACTATTTTTAATATTGTGTTGAGTGGCTTTTAGTAGGTAGCCATTAGAATTATTAACTATTTTATTTAATGAGCCTTTAATTTGTTTTGTAGTAAGATTTTACGACAATAACTTTTAGTAGATTCCAAGGTTTCCTACATACTATATATTTTTTTAAATCAATCTAATAGCTAACTTCTTGATAACATATATGTATGTTAAGTAAAGATTAAAGTAGTAATGAGGCTTACTACTTAACACAAATATTTTGACATGTCCAAGAGCGGTTTTTAGCTACCAATTGGACACATCGTAAATGTAATATAATTTAACACTATTTGCTGAATTTCATAATAATTAAAAAAATTGAAATAGCAATTTTTTTCCAAAAACACCGAAATTTTTCCAACAACAATGACAGCGCAAGAGCGAAGGTACTATCGTCGCAACCTGCTATCGCAGCGTTTGAGACGCGATACACATTGACATTGATGCGAATATGCGGCTTCCCTTATAGACGGTACGATACTAAAACCAACAAAATATTAGTTATAAAATTATCTGTGTTCACTAGCGAAAGACATGTATAGAATAGTTATAATTTATCCATTATATATAAACCTTTAAATTACGCTCTCAAGTTTAATTTATGTCAAAATTATTGAAAAATTTTCAAATTTTACAGTTATAAAATCTTGATTATTGTTGTTGAACCCAATATCGCTCAGGCTAAATGATTTTCAACCAGTGGGTCGCGACTCCCTGGGGGGTCGTGAAGAGACCCCCGGGGGATTGCAGGCTAACTAAAAATAATAAACGAAAATATTACAAAATCTTTATTTACATAATATGCTAACATTTACAGATTCGGAAGAGAAACATATTTATTATGTGTTTTGCTATTGCTTTTACAAAACATTATGTTGACCTAAGATGGGAACATTTTAAACCCAATAATTAAATTATTGATAACAATAATAACATTCAATTATTACTGCTATCTATCACATATTTTATATAAGCTGATTAGATCATAGAAATAAGGAATCTTCATGGAGTATGGACTCCAATTCGGCTTCTTCAAATTTTTGCTCCTGGCCTGAGCGCTCTTTATCTTGCACGTCGAAATCACCACTTTTGAATCAAAGAAACTTAATTCGCAACAGTCCTTTCTGTCGGAGTAAATTCCCCGTAAGCCTCCAGCAACAATCTATGACATTCTGCGGCAGTTTTCTTAAGATGAAAGCAGAAAAGCACTGCTTCCTACAAATTATGTTTTGTCGGCTCAAATTTCAACATCTTCGAAGCTAACAAAATTACCGTTGTTGACAATTCAACAAAATGACACAGACTGATAATTGAAGCCTAATGATGATGCTTTGATATGAAGTATTTTGCAAATTGGTAAATGACTAGAAATATAAGTTGCGGTGTTTCTTAGGTAATCGAAGTTTTCAATGCAAGGTCCTAATATTATTTTATACCATATAGGCAAGTTCAGAGTGCCATCTACAGTTATACCACGATGCCATACTGTTATACCACCAATATCTCCATATTGAACATAATAATAGAAGATTAATCAATTATTGGGACTTTGAGTACCAAATACACGTTGCGTTTCGTAGTAAAATCCTGGTTGTACAATGTTAGTACGACGTTGAGCAATTTAATATGCTATATAATCAATGGATATTACACATAAACCTTCCTCGAAATATGCTCTTATTGAACAGTGAAAACAGCATCGAAATCCTTCAAGTGGTTCTTTAGTTTTACCCTATTAAGCAGACAGACATTTGGAGATGTTGACTATAACAGGGGAACCTGTCACCCCAGGAAGTTTTAACGACAATGATCTTTCTGTCTCACGTGATGTTAGTGTAGTAGAATTTTGGACGATACAAATCTACCCTCCAGCATACCTATGAACCTGCTAGAGTCCAATGCCTTACGGCGAGGCACAAGGCAGGTAACCCAGTGGGTCACCCGCCCTCCTGGCTACCATTTTTGGCAGGATATCTCCATTTGGAATTAACCTTCAGGATACTTCCGTCCTCCCGACTGGTTATGGGACCGAAGTCGCTTGCGCGGCCTCTATCCGTTGTATTACATTCAGTATGAATTTATCGCAGACCTGGGCGTCCTTTGCCCGTCATACCACTCGGGATCGGGTGGCCGATAGGTCGTTTCAAGAGTGGAATGACAACAGGTCAACATCCATCCCCACTGCTTAGGAGACAATATATTTCCATAGTCGCCACACTCCTTCAGTAATTAGTCAGAGTGCACAACCGATTGGCTGACGCCACACGGTGCGCAAACCGTCCAGTAGCGCCGGAGGGCAATTTCCCAGGGGAAATTGATCCACCAGCCGTGAGACCTGAGACACGCGAGTCCTTCCCGGGGTGGTCCCTAACTCGAGGAAGCTACTGAATAGGAACTGAATCGTTAACTAGGCCGACCAGAAACCACAGTGGATCTTATGGCCCAAGCTGCCCAAAACCATTCGCTACCAAACAGACAGACACTTTTTACAAGACTGCACAATAAAAAAGAAGTGTAATGTTTTATCTATATATGTTTTCCGTTACTTTATTCCACCATAACTTCTAAACGCTTGAACCTATTTAGAAGTGTGTGGTATTGTTAGAATTGTTAGGTCATCCCGAGTGTCACAGGGTATCTTAACAGTCCAATTATCAAGTAAGTGGTAGTGTAAATGTACAAATGTCAATAAATTAACATAAATATATCGAGTTTACTGTCAAATTTAAGGTCTGATTGAGTAAATTTCGGAAATGTGCATGTATATAAATGGATATATACCTAAACCACACATATTTCATTAAAAAACCGTAGAAAAAAACCATAGTTATTTCTGTAATGGCAGTCCTGTTTTTTATTCTTTTTGTTATATTTACTCGTTGGATGCCTTGTTTTATAATTGTTTAGCAACAAAAAATACTAATGATGAACTATTTTGCAGATGCGTGAGGCTGGTGACGAATGGGGATCCCGCTCTCAAGTGCACATGATAACGGTTTCTCAGATAGAGATTGTGGCCAAGCTCCTCACGGCCAAGTGGAAAGTGCTGGGCACCAAGTTGGGTTACACGGCTGACGAGATAGCGTTCTTCGAAACGGAGAACCCGACCGATGTCGCCCGCGCCAAAAATATGCTCATGTTGTGGTCGGAGGACGAAGACTCCACCGTGGAGAACCTGGTGTACATTCTAGAGGGGTTAAAGTTGGATCAGGCAGCCGAGTTTTTGAAGGAAACTGTCTCAACGAACGACGGATAGGATAATTAATTAGCAACTTTATATATATATATATATATATATATATATATATATATATATATATATATATATATATATATATATATATATATATATATATATATATATATATATATATATATATATATATATATATATATATATATATATATATATATATATATATATATATATATATATATATATATATATATATATATATATATATATATATATATATATATATATATATATATATATATGTAACGGATTAGCAATTTTGTTCGTGAATAAAAAGATTATTTTAAGAATTTTTGCATTTTCGTTTTTATCATTTACCCTAAGAACCCTAAGAATCACTTACCCTAAGAATCCTACAATAATAGACAATTTTTTTTACAAAAAGAAAAAAGTGCATAGCATGGTGATACTTAGAACGGGCTATCATAATTGAATGCGTATACAAAATTGTAATTATGTGCTGTTGACCATTGAGGAGGTCCCCCGTTGGAAGCCAACCCTGGATGCCACAGTCCTTGGTGAAACTTAGAACGGGCTGTCGTAATTGAATACATATACAAAATTTTGTGTGTACTGTTGACAGTTGAGGAGTTCCCTCGTCGGGAGCCAACCCTGGGTACAGCAGCCATGTCATGATAAAACTTAGAATGGGCTATCATAACTGAATGAATATACTAAATTTGGGGTATGTGCTGTTGACCGTTGAGGAGTTACCTCGTCGAGAGCCAACCCAGGGTGTAGAATAATTTCATGCTTACCATAAAAATAAATGAATTGAACCAACATGTAAATTTTCAATTTCAAATGATAATATTTGAGGAGTTCCCTCAATTCCTCATGGATCCCATCATCAGAACAGGATTTTGATAAAAATGGGACCAATCTGTAAGTATATCCTTTCGAATAAAAAAACAATTTTCCAAATCGGTTCATAAATGGAGTTCTGAGGTACCAAACATAAAAAAAAGACAACAGAATTGATAAACCTCCTTTTTTGAAGTCAGTTAGAAAACAGCATAATCATTGATTTGTATAATCAATGGGCTCGATTGCGTTGCTTTGTGAACTAAAATCGTAACTTAGTTCATGTGAACGCGACAGGGCAATATGGTAGAGCGGAGTGTAAAATGAACGGTTGACACTTTCATTAAAACTACCCACCAACGATAAAGTATCTGAATCTAAAACACTGCACAAAATGTGTTCAAATTTATTCGGGGGCTCCAACCAATTGGGGCTCTAGGGGTTAAGCGGCTATCTACTAAAATATTATATCGATTCTGTATTAGCTGGTTTTTTATTTGGATTTTATAATCAAATTATACGGGGGTAGTTTTTAATTAGTGACTTTTGCAAAAAGTAACTTTGTTAAAAAGTTTAGGAAAAAAGTAAAAAAAAAAATGTTTTTTTAATAGCATAAAAAGCTATGATCACGATGCGCTATCTAGTGGTAGGTAAAATATCGCTGATATTGTATGTTAGCGACATTTTACCTTTTGCTAGATGGCGCAGAGCGCTCAACGCTTCTCAAACTTTTCTTCAATAGATAAGATTACAAATTTGACAAACAAAAATAAAAATATATATTTTTTTGTTTTTTCCAAAAATGACAATCAACAGTGGCTGACTACGTCGTACTGATTCACTTAGTACAAGGATGTCACTAATTAAAAACCCATTCTGTATAATATCATGTATCCACAGTATGAATGTCTAAACAACTATAGGATTTTCGAATAAGGGCGGGTTGATGTTGACAGTCTGTGGCGGCCACGTTGTTTTGCCGGCGGCTGTCAAATCTGTTGTTTATTATTCAGTCACTGATGCCAAATCACCATGGCACGTTGAAACGTTATAATCGAAATGATTGTTCGTTAGTGCATGGTTACCATCGAGTCGTCTTACTTGAGACAGATTTTGACTTTAAACAAAAAATAAATGTAGGTACAATGGATTTAATTACGGCAACAAACGTTGAACCAATTTTCAGGCGAAAGTCTATAAGTTGACTGTAACACAGAAATATTTAACTTAGATTTTCACACACACAAAAAAAATTAAAAGCCTAGGTACTGTCTCATGTTAGTTGCCAAAGTTGCCATACTTGAGACAGGCATTAAAAATAACACGAAAGGATCATTTTAGATCCTTATGTTTTACCTCGAGACATTTTTAAACTTAAAAAGAATCGTAATATCTTTCGTAATATTTTTATTTTGACAAAAGTAGGTACAACACGATATATTTCGATAAAAACAAAACGTGAATTGGCCACCAAGATCGTGCGATTTGATCCCGCTAGACTTTTCTTGTTGGATTTTCTAAAGTCGCAGGTCTATGCCAATAAGCCGCAATTGACCGATGCCATCAAAGTCAATATAACCCAGGCCATCGCTCAAATTCAGTCGGATCTATGCGGCAGAGTCTTTAAAAATTGGACCTCTCGGTTTCATTCCACCGTGCGAAGCCGCGGCGGACATGTCATATTCCATACATAATGGCATATATGGGCCTTTCAAATAAAAAAAGAATATTGTTATACCTCACACACGGCTTGTTTTATTGCATAGACTGTCAACATCGACCCGCCTTTATTGGAAAAACCCTATACATACATTCGTTTATTTGAAAAAGTTCAGTGCACACACAATACAGTACAACACGGTGCGCCTATTGCCAAGTGGCAATATATTTCGACCATACCGCCAGGATTATTGCGACTAAAGGTTTATGCGGCAAATTGTTTTATAAAATAGGTAATTTTAAAATTTAGCAGAAGTCATAAATGAATACATTACAAAATAATCACGAGAAAATAAAACGTGTGTCAACTCGATATCGAAGGGAGGAATGGAATATAAGGACAAGCAAAGGAGACGGGAAGAGAGGGAGGGGGGAAGGGGGGGGGGGGTATTCATGAGTTGAATAAATGTCTAAAGATTTATGAATGCCAAACCTTATATATATATACAATATTAGGTTTTAAAGACAATTAACTTGATTTGATATAATGTCGATGGGTAGAGCTTAGAAATAATTACCTACTTATGTAGAAACTGCACAGAACAGTACAGGCTCGCGTGTGCTCCCAACTACCAACCGTTCCCCCTTTGGCGTCTAAATATAACACCTTGTTTAGGCTAGTTGAAATATCGCCGACGATCCGGAGAGAACTTCGCGCCCCGCTGTAAACAATTCGGCATCGTTTCATTTCACTCCGCATTTCTTATGATAACAGTTTGAATGCGCCAGCGCCGGTATTTCACTCGAAGCGGCGCGGCGGCCATATTTCAAAAATGGCGTCTCGCGCGCCGGAACCGTAAATCATACCCATTTCCTCGCGGACGGCGCACTTCTCCTACTCCTGACGGCTTGATTTATGCTCTCGGAAGAAATATTGAGATTTGTGAGGCTTTAACTCATTGTCGGTTCCAAGGGAGCACAAGGAGGGAGGGAGGGGGGGGGGGGGTTCTCCCCCCCCCCCCATCCTTGGTGGGTCGGGAAGTGCGACGCGGGAGGGCGGTGCAAAAGCGCAATACAATAGTTATTTTCCATCTTGAAGAATAAAAAATTGCATATTATTAGACTAGTTGTTTGCTGAGACCTCATGGGACAGTGTGTTTACTTGTGTTTTTAAGATCGCCCTAACTCACGTTTCAGATCCCATCCGGTAGCCTCGTCGAAGAGGGACTATCCTGGAGAGGCCTCTGTGAATTCTACCCGCAGATAAAAGTCCAGTCGTGGGCAGGTGGAAACTTCGATTCGATCTGGGGGAATACTTAGGGCGGTTCTGGCCGTTCGCATATTGTGCAGCGTCAGCCAGTCGACTGTGCATTCCGGCGAATAACGAGGGATCTGGATACGGTCTTACGGTTATGTTTTCTAAGCAGAGGGTGGTTGTTGACCTGATGTCAGCCATCTTTAAATCGATTCCTATTAATCGATTCCGGATGTTGACTTGATGTCAGCCATCTTGGTCACCCGTTCCAGCGCGAGCTAGACGTGCAAAAGGCGCTACGGTCCGCGATAAATTTGAAATGAATTACCGCTAATATCAGGTATAGGCCGCGCAAACTCGTTTCGTTTCACTCCATATTACTATAACAGTTTGAATGCGCCAGCGCCAGTATTTCACTCGAAATCATACCTATGTCCGCGCGAACGCCGCGATTTTCTGCATACTCCTGACGGCTTGATTTATGCTCTTGGAAGAAATATTGAGATTTGTGAGGCTTTTACTCATTGGCGGTTCCAGGGGAGCGAGAGAGGGAAGGTAATCTTCCTTTCTCCCTTGGTGGGTCAGGGAGTTCAACGCGGGAGGGCGTTGCTGCACAATAACTATTTCGGTTGAGGGAGTATTGTATTAGAGATGAAGACGAATATATACATTTTGAATCTCCCCCCTCCGAGACGATTAAGACCATTTCCAGACTGAAGTATATCTGTGAGTCTGTGTGTGTCTGTGTGTATTCCTCCACAATAGCGCCCAAACGCTTCATCCGATTTATCCGAAATTTGGCATGTAGGCATCATTTGGTCATCGAAAAAGTTGAAAATATTGTGGTTGAAATCGGTCCACCTTTTTTTATTTGTTATATTTGTATTGCTTAAACTCGCGGGCGGCTAGCGCCATCTGTTACCCGCACATCTATGGTTCTTTTTAACCGCGGCTGCGATTCGTTGTCTTTGATTAGACGCGCGATTTCGACGTTTTTTGACTGGATTTCCGTTAGGTGGCGTTACGCTACTACCCGATTTTGTTCGGAATAAAATAGAATGCTATTTATGGTTTATATATTTCAATGTTTTTTTACTAAGATAACGGATCTTCCAACATTCCTATGACAGTTACTGTGATTCCCGAAAGTCCTGCCGGGAAAGTCTTGGGGGGTGACACATCCGATTTTTTTCTGTCTTGATGAATAAGAAATTGCCTATTATTAAATTACTAGTTTGGTAACGGTCAGCAGCTAGCGCGATAGCGTGCAGCTTGGGCCATATGACCTGTTAGTTACCTCGGGTCGGCTCAACACACGGTTCAACTTCCGCCCGGCAGGCTTGTTGTAGAGGGACGGAACTGCAGAACTCTATCCGTTGGACACCCGATCCCATGGGCAAAGGGCGCCACGGGCCGCGATAAATTTGAAACGAATTACCGCTAACATCAGGCAGAGGCCGCGCAAGCGAGACATAGTTTGTAACCTGTACATATAATGAAGATCGTAGCTAACATAGCTCGTAAGTTGTACGTATAACTTAGGTCATAAGAACATAGTAAAATCAGTCTAATACGCGAATAAACCTGCGGGACTAACATCTTCTCTCGTGGAGCCACCACTCAGAATGCTTGCGCATCTACTGGTGATATTCGCAGTAATAAGTTAGCTGACGCACCCGAATGCGTGCACAAACGCAGCGGACTGAACATATAAAACACAAAACAGGAAAATAACTTAATTCTGGTTCTGATTCTAAAAGCGGCAGACTTCAGAGGGCGTGTCAAGTTCGTCCGCGATTATGAACTCAAGCAAGTAACTCTAGTTTCTATTTATAAAGTTTCTATTTACTAAGTAATAAAGTTTTCTATTTATTAAACGTTAAATGTCATTTGTGCAAATGCTTTAATTCTCAATAAGTCCTATCTTATGTTAGTTATAATGGCCCGTATTCCGTTTCTCGCAGGTACCTAAATTGGGGCATATAAAAGGTGCTAAAACGACGCAAAGGCGCAAAGTGACGTTTTGGTATTCCCTTTCATGGGTCCTAACTGGCGCGTGCTTATATAAAGATCATCATGCACCGTCGAGACCCTTTTTGGTATTCCGTTTTGACAACTGTCATGGCGGATGTGTCTTGTTCGGGGTCTTACTAAGAACGGTCCAAAATCTGTACGTTACTGCGCTGCGCGGGCGGCCCCATAGTATCATTGATTTTATATTACACTGGATAATCAGTGACAGTATGTATAAAAAAATATTATTATTGGTTTTGTTTTACTCCTGTGTTCTTTTTGTGAACTTTTTTACTTTTAATTCTTAGTCCTAATACTTTCATCACATGTTCGACTTATTGTAAAAACGTTTAATATTGTTTTCAGTTTATAAAATTGATAAAGTAATAATAATCATCGTAGAAGAAATAACCAGTAAATCGTTTTAATATTTTTTATAACTAAATTTTGTTACTTTTTACTACAATAAAGATTTTTCCTAAATTAATTCTATTGCCTTTTTAGCTGTCATTGAAAGATTCGGAAGAAAATGTTATTATTAGTATTTTTGCTTGAAAATTGATACGTACCTATAAATAATTAATATTATTAAGCGATCAAGGCGATTTAGTCTCTATATCAAGCCATTAGATATTCGACGATAGGTGTGAAAAAGGTCTCGATCGTTGTGAAAAAGGTACCAATGTGCTAACGACACTTTTGTCAAATAGTATTTCGTAGACTATACCTATTGTGAAGCGTGTCGCATCGCACGCTTAGTGCTTTCTTTAAGTATACAATTGACAAAATGTTTTATTTATTTTATTTTATTTTTATTTTTATTTTATTAATTTTAGGAATCTTACAGCTAGGTATACGGTTATTACAAATTAATATGTATATAAGGCCAATTACAAGGTTCCACAAGTAAAAATGTATGAATAGATATATAAAAGGGGGAGAAAAAAAAGAAAAACAAGTAGACTAAGAAAAAACTAAACAAAATAGAACAAAGGATTAGCCAAAGAAGGCGTCAGCCAGTAACTTCTTGAGCTGCTGGACTGACATATTAAATAAGTCAATGTCATATTGGGTAGCTACATCATTGAAACTTTGGCTTGCTCTCAATAGATATGTAACTGTTTAGCCTGTAATTGGTGTTAGCTCTGGGGATAAACAGGGTGCATGGTCTTCTGATCGGATCAGCAGAGACCCTCAACCCAACCTTCTCCAATAAATCCGGGCAGTCAACTGAGCCATTTGCTATCTTCAATAGGTAGGCGACATCTGCAATATGGCGTCTTGTGGCTAAAGGTAAGAGGTGAAATTTATGACAACGTTTAGTGTAGTCTGGAAAGAATTTTTTTACTTTAAATTGTAGGTGTCGTACAAAACGTCTCTGAATTCGCTCAATGCGGGTAATGTAAGTGTTATAGCTGGGGTTCCAGATTTGTGATGCATATTCCAAGTGACTACGTACATATGCACAATAAAGAATTTTAATGGTTTTAATAGATCAGATGATAAACGCAGAACAAAACCTAATGTTCTTGATGCTTTGCTGATGACACTATTGATGTGCTCATCAAAGAGTAATTTAGTGTCAAAGATTATACCTAAATCACGGATTGAGTTTACTCTAGTAATATTGATATTCTTAAGTGTATAAGAAAAAAGAAGAGGTTGTGGCTTACGAGTGAAGGAACATAAATAACATTTGGATACATTTAAGTCCAATTTGTTCAACAAACAGAAACGGTCAAAACGATTGAGATCTTCTTGCAAACGTTGTGCACTTTCTTGTGAGTTAATCGGACAGAGTATCTTCATGTCGTCAGCGTATAGGATTACTTCGCAGAATTTGAAGCACGAAGATACATCATTGACAACGATGTTAAACAGGAGCGGTCCCAATAGGGATCCTTGGGGTACTCCAGAAGGGATTTGCATTGGTGATGACGTGTATCCGTTGAGAGCTACAGTCTGGCACCTGTTCTGTATGTAGGACGTGAACCACCTGTACAAGTTTCCACGAATTCCTACTAATCGGAGTTTGGATAAAAGTACTGTATGATCAATTCTATCGAAACATTTGTTATAATCGGTATAGATGACATCAACTTGAGAAGGTATGGACATATGCTCAGATATATAATCGCTACAAACAACCAGGTTAGATGTCGTAGACCTTCCTCTTAAAAACCATGCTGCTGTGAGCAGAATGTATGTTTTAGAGTAGAGTATAACTGGTTATAGACAACCTTTTCTAGCACTTTAGCAAACAGACATAGTTTGGAGATAGGCCTATAGTTTTCAACCAGGTTTCTAGGTCCCTTTTTGTGAATAGGTGTTATATACGCAGACTTCCAGATCGAAGGCATAACACCCTCAGAAACGGATCGCCAAAAAAGTAGGGTAAGCGGAGCTGAGATACTCTTAGCGCATTTGACAATAAATAATGGTGGGATACTGTCTGGACCGGCAGATTTGTTCAAATCCAGAGACTCTAACAGTTTACAGACCTCTGAAGATTTAAATTCAATGTTCGCTATATCAGTTGTTGTCGTGTCGTTATCAGAAGTATCCGGGGTGTGATTAGCGTCACTGTATGAAAAAGTGGAGTGAAAGTATTCACTAAACATATTGCATATACCATTCCCAGAATCAGACGAGCGATCGCCAAGACTTAATATGGCAGGATAAGAATTGTTTTGATTTTTAGTTTTAACATATGACCAAAATGCTTTAGGGTTTTTAGTGACACTAGATTCAATGCTAGACATATACTCGTTAAACATCTCTTTTTCGAGTGTCTTAGCACGATCCCTCAAAGTGACAAAGGATTGAAGGTCAGCACAGTTACCGTAAATTTTGTGCTTTTTGTGATATTTGTGTTTCTCTTTTAACATTTTGATAAGCGGTTTTTTAAACGAAGGAGGGTATTTATGTGAAGATGTAACTGTTTTAGAGGGTACATGACTTGTCCTAAGATCGTATAAAGTGGTATAAAAGAAAGATACGGCATCCTCAAGTGATTTGTTGTGTATTTCCTGTTGCCAGTTAATAACTTCAAGTTTAGATTTGATGATGTCATAGTCACCGCTATGATATAAATACTTTAAATAGGGACAGGGTTTTAGCTTGTGTAGTTGAACAAAATCGGCAGAAATACAAAGAGCTGGGTGGTGTGCTGCGTCTATTTTAGACAAAGGGTGTCGACACGGGGCAACTGTGATATCATTATTGGAAAAAATTAAGTCAAGTATTCTGTTGTTAGAGTTTAGAATATTGTTGTATTGTGATAAATTACAAAGGTTGAGATCATCAAAAAGGTTTTGTTGCACAGTACCCTGAATATTATCGGCAATATAAAAAGAGTTGTCGTCAGACACATTCCAAGTTAGGTTTCGCATGTTAAAGTCACCAAATATTAAAAATTTATCGCATGGGTTTTTCAATACAATGTCTGACATATTATCAGAGAAGTATTGTAACTGTTCTGACATAGAATTACCTGTGTTTTCGTCACAAATGTATACAACGCACAAATGCAACTTATAAGCTACCCTCGGCCTCTGGCAATGAAGCGTTAATGTTACCCACAAATCTTCGGCAATCGAACACCAGTCACTGCGGGCCTCGGCCATAATCTCCCGACGAACAGCTAACAACACACCGCCTCCCTTTGTTTCGCACGTTTTATCATAATCCCTATCACGTCTAAATACGACATAACGATCGTCAAATAGTTCACTACTTCTTATACCCTCCAATAGCCAAGTTTCAGTCAAACAAATAATATCATAACTATTGAAGGATACGTTTCGGTAAACATCTGAGGTTTTCGTTCGTAAGCCACGAACATTCTGATAGTAAATGTTATACATTGTTATATCTTAATATTAGCAAATGAATAATAGGCAATGCAATGTAGAATGAGCGCCATAATAATGAATTGATGAGAACGTGGTAGTGTTGAGTAAATCGTAAATAGTGCAATATAATAAAAAAACAGACATAAAGCGAGATAGCAAATGACCATCTGAACGAGATGGAACGACGGCTTAAATAAGGTGCGAGAGCTATGCGCATGCGCACCAAGATGGGCACACCAGAGTGGGAGCAAACCAAAGTTTCTTAGACTTTTTGAGCAAGACTTACATTCATTACAAAAAAATGAGGAAATAGAAAAATTAGAAAACAATAATAAAAGTTCTAAATTTACGAAAGCATCTGCTTGACGCGGGAGGTGGAAAAGCGCGACACAAAGCTATTCATTTACCGGCTTACCAACCGACGAGGAGGTAAAGTATTTTGAACGCGCATTTTTTTTCGAGTTGAAGACGGTTTTATACATTTTGACCCCCCACCTCCTCCCCTCGAGACGATTAAGACGATTTCCAAACTGATAGCGCTCATACGCTTCTTCCGATTGAGCTGAAATTTTGCACGCAGGTATCATTCTGTCATGGCAAGTAATAATATGATGAATAGACGTATGATAATAAAGCCGCCCATTAAGACATTTCAAATAAAAAGTAGAAACAAAGTTTCCCGGCCCACCAACCAAGGAGGAGAGAAAGTATTGTGAGCGCGCATTTTTTTCGAGATAAAGACGGAAATGGCTAAGATGATTGAGATGATTGTGACCATTGAAACCGCCCTGGGATGATTGAGTCCATTTCCAGGTGGAAGTCTTTTTGTGTGTATTCCTCTACGATAGCTTCCAAAAGCTCGATCTGAGCGAAAAATTTGGCATGCAGCAATCATTTTGTCATGGCAAAACCCTCTCTATAGGAGACAGTATAGGAGCTCTATAGGAGACAGTACTGTTTCCAGACTCCTCCAGCTGTCGGTCGAAATGCACAATCGATTGGCTGACGCTGCACACTGCGCAAACCGCCCAGGAGTGCCCGAAGGTTGACTCCTAAGGTAAGCTGACCGGCAGGCCAGAGTCCTACCCGGGCTCGCACTTCTGCGTGGAGGCCGCCGGATGGGTGTGGACCCGCGCGTTTGGCAGACCTTAATAAGTCTCAGTCGCCAAACTGCAACATTAGGACCATTAGGCCCATTAGACGGACGGAATTTTCCATACTATAGTTGTTTGCCTTGCGCACTGACGAAATTATTCCGCAGATCGCCGGCAGAGACTTGCGCAGACAACGATCGACAAAAAAGTCTGAAAATTTCACCCTAGTGCGCGGACTACAAAAATCCGTCCGGCGTAAAAACGTAACGCAACGCACCGCGCCGCAGTGCGTGGTTAGCCTAATGGGATCGTGCAGCTTGGGCCTGGTACTTTTTAAAGTCGTCCTAACTCACGGCTCAGCTCCCACTTGTTAGCCTCCTCGAAGAGGGACTAACCTGGAAGGGCCGCCGGGAATTCTGCCTGAGGCTGTAACCCATCAGATGCGGACAAATAGGATCGGAGGTTCCGATTTGTGGGAATAACTCGGACGTAACTCGGCGGCTTGCGCATCGTGCGGCGTTAGCCAATTGACTGTGGACTCCGATGAATAACCGGGGGTCTAAAAAGCGAGGGTGGTTGTTGACCTGATGTCAACTGTTGAAACTACCCGTTGTGTACCCGATCCCGAGTGCAATAGACGAGCAAAGGGCGCCACGGTCCGCGATAAATTCGAACTGAATTATCCCTAACATCGGGTAGAGGTCGCGCAAGCGACTTTGAGACTGTGACCAGACTGGAGGATGGAGAAATCCGTCTAAATCTTGTAGTAAGGAAGCGAGGTTTGCCCGCTGGGTACTCTTGTAGTTGCATACCATCGCTATGTGAAAGAAAATGAAATATGCTAGATAGCATCGCTTGTCAAGTCGAATCGGACATAATGGGCGGAACGGTATACGTAGCTCTGGATTAGGGAGAAGGGGGAGGGGGGGGGGGCTAGGTTACCTACTACGGGCGGCAACTTAAGGGGGCGCCAAATTCATGTGTTCGAAAAAAACTTCTATCACTAGCACTAACACCCGTGGCGCATCGCACTATCGATTGTCATAGTATTCTATGAGGGAGGAGGGGGGAGGGGGGGGGGAGGCTATGTCCAACAGTGGACGTCTACCGGCTGATTATGATGAAAAAATCAATAATGACTAAACCAAAACATTACAGTCTTGCGAAATACATAACTGACGAATTGAAATATTCTGATAGATAAAAGTAACGATTGCAAAATATTTAACGACCAAATTCAAGTATTTGTGTCATTGTCACCTGATTAAATGTAGCTCTGTAATCAATTGTAGTTTGCCGGCAGTCAGTTAGAGTTTGTCTTTCGAGCAGTGCGGTGCCTTATAATTTCTAACAGTGCAAATAAGGAGGATTTACAACCCTCAATGGAGACATTATTTTGTAACGTGGAATTACTAAAGATGAAGGGCGATATTAGCATACAAACTCGTACACGATATTAACATACAAACAAAAATGGTTGAGAAAAAAAAACATTGCTTTTGATAGTACCGAGATTGTAGAGAATTTAATACGTAAGGTGAAAGCAAGTAATCCTTCGTAAGTGTATGCTTTGGATCAATTGGCAAACGAATTGGGACACGAATTGATACGCTTGCCACCATACCCCGAAGAACAATACGTTCAATTTAGCAGATGTCGAGAAATTGTTTCACGAAGCCATCGAAAATGTTACACAGGAAAATTGGACCAAGTGTGTTAAACACGCGGAAGATCTGCAAAGAGCTGATTTTGACAAATATATTTATTTACAGAGACCAGCACCGTTTGGTTATAAATCTACAAGATAGCAGCGACAGCAGTTCAGATGACGAGTAGAATATAGCTTTTTTAATATATATTTGTTTAGCCTGACCAACCTATAATTGTATTTTTTGTTAAAATGTAATTTGTAATATTTAGTACTTAGTTTCATGTTACATTTTAAGATAAGATTTAGGTTAATGTAAATATTTTTTTATATTCTTTAAACTTTTATTTCACTTTATTGTTGCATGTATATGTTAGTTTGTATTTACGAAAATTTTTCCTTATAAATGAGTTTAAAACTAACTAAACCAATTATTACAAATAAATCCATCGAAAATTTTCATCATAATTTATAATATCCATCGATATCTCTTGGCATCTATATCGATCTAACCATCGATCCATCATATTCCATCGATACATCGATAATCCATCGATACTGCTATTATTATTTTTAAAACACGCATCCCCATAGTGCGAGCGAAAGACAGCGAGTGTGAGCGAGAGGTCCGGCCTAATGATTTATGACTCCAGGTGCACGTTGATTTTGGCCGTACTATAGGAGGAATACACACACTCACACAAATATATATATAGACTTTAATTTGGAAATGGTCTTAATCGTTTCAGGGGGGCTCGAAATAGATATTTCCGTCTTCATTTTAAAAAAAATGCGCTCTCACAATACTTACCCTTCTGGTCGGTTGTTGGGCCGGAAAAGTAAAAAAAGGGAATTAGTAACATATAAAAATAAAATCCAGGCACGTTTCCGCCTAGCTCATAATTTGTGTCCATTTATTATGGTAGCGAAAAGTGGGGCGGCGGCTCCGAAATGCCTCGCTCGAAATCAGTCGGTTATAAATCCATCGTGACGTCAATCAAAATAAAATTCGGACGCTCGGCTTTCGGGGTTTTAAAAATAACGCGGCGCCCGCCCGCACCGCTCGACTTTCCACCTCTCCCAACACAACATGCTGGATTTTCTTTGAAAAATTGACAACTGACTGATGATGTTGAATCGATGGACGTCGCGGTTTTCGAACCGTGCATCTTCGTCCGCGCGCCGACCGACATTCGCCATTGTTTAGTCTGCACCGTTACTCGTATTTTATTGGTCAACAGCACAGGACGTTTCACGGAGAGAGATTTTTCGAAAAATTCAACCAATAGTCATTATAGTTTGGCGCCCAACGTGGGGCCATTGTTCAGGTTACCCCCTTTGCTAACGGGTGGTTGGCAACAGTCGATCGCGGTAATATGCTGCTCGCTAACCGCCTCAATTTCGGTCTTTCGCCGGTAGGTATTTTGAAATAATTTTTTTAATGTTTTAATTAGGGAAGGGAAGTGGGGGGGGGGGGTGAGGTGAAGTGGGCATCTTAAGAGACAGTTAATATTACAGTCTGGCCAAAAAGAGTAGATCCTACATTTTGGGAAAAATTGCTACATATTGCAACACAGTAATGTGAGAATAGTAAGACTAAATAATGTAGTGACATGTCTCCCAAGAGGCGTATTGTGGGCGTATTGTACTCAGACTAGTGTTTCTGCTCGTTTACTGATTCTATCACGTAACATCGACGTTTGAGTTATTGTGGGCTTGAAAAATAAAGAAAAAACGTTAGTTGTGACAATTTTTATGACAATCAAACCATAATAATTGCGATAAATACTTCTTGTTTTTGGGTTAGTCTAACAACAATTGAGTCATAAGGAGGAAGGGGAGGAGGAGGATGGGGATGAGAGGGAGAGAGATTGGGGGGGGGGGGGGTTGGTTCCCCAGAGCCCAGAGCTGAGGTTCTGAGCGTAGCTGGGTTGGCTCCCCATGTATTCCCAGTTAAGTATATGATATGTATATGTAACAAGTATGTATGCATATATTCGTATGTATGCAGATATGTATTTATTTTATTTTTTATTTTATTTTATTATTTTTAAGGAAACATACAGCTGTTACAATAAATTTGTTACAGAATTATTAGGTTAAAAAAATAAAGCTAATTACATGTTTCCACTTAAACATTCATAATTTAAACACAACAATATAATTTTTTTGAAGAATTAACTTATAACACTCATAGGGACAGGTGGGAACTGGGAAGAAAGGAGTCATAATAAGTAAATAAAATTTTATGTAAATACACGTTCCATAATATAGACATACATATTATTTAAAGATATTCTTGAATAAATATTATTTATAATATATTATATATTGCGATTACAATGATAAATCAATACCATCATTAATAATTGCTTTCTTAAGAGCGAATGATGACGTATTGAATACAAATTTTACATACCTTAAGTTTTGTGCATAATTAGTACTAACCTGCGGAAGGTGGAATAACTGCGTTTGGCGAGTGAGTCGCGATGGTACACGGAAAGATATCATTCCAAGAAGATCAGAACAATCAATATAACCTGCCAATATTTTATGGAAAAACACCTCGTCTGGGCATTTTCTTCTTGATTGTAGGGATTGAAGCCCATGAAAAGCAGCTGCTTCGTTGTGATTGGGAAAGGACAAGAAGGAGCGATAATTCAAATGTTTCAGGAACACATTTTGAATACGTTCAATTCTTTTTATGTGAACATTATAGCTAGGAGACCATATTTGAGAAGCATATTCGAGGTGACTGCGGACGAAAGCGTAGTACAAGAGTAATAGAGAATTTTTAACTGCGAAATGTTTTGAAGTTCGAAGTACGAATCCTAACATACTATATGCTTTTTTTGTGATGTTATCTATGTGGGAGTTATATAATAACTTACTATCTAAAAGAACACCTAGATCCCGGATTGCATTTTTCTTGGTTATCGAGAAACCATTGACAGTATAAATAAATGATAGAATATTGTTTTTCTAACTAACGTAAACGTAACTAATGTAAAACTAACGGTAGCACATTTCGCAGCATTCAGGAATAAACGATTCGAGGCGCAATAAAGAGATAGTCTATCTAGATCATCCTGGACCAATTGACAGTCGTCAAGGGAATTAACAGGTGCGAACATTTTCATATCGTCAGCAAAAAGTAAAAACTTACAAAATTTAAAACAGGTATTTATGTCATTGATATAAAATGTAAATAGAAGGGGCCCTAAAAGGCTACCCTGTGGCACACCCGAGGATATACTTGTCCAGTCGGATTTAAATCCTCCAATAACCACACGCTGGCAACGATTTTGTATGTACGATGCAAACCAACGTAGTAAATCACCGTGAATTCCAACGGCACTTAATTTTGAGATAAGATTATTATGGTCCACCTTGTCAAAAGCTTTGCTGAAGTCAGTATAAATAGCATCCACTTGATTGCGTTTACTCATTTGAAGCGACAGGAAACTCGTAAACAAAGTAAGATTAGATACCGTAGACCTGCCAGATCTAAATCCATGCTGTTGGGGTAGAATACAATGAGTAGTTGCCGCATATAATTGATCGTAAACTATTTTTTCAAATAGCTTACTGATGATGGAGAGTTTGGAAATAGGACGATAGTTAGTAACATCAATTTTCGAACCTGATTTGTATACCGGTGTAACAAAAGCTTGCTTCCACTCTTCGGGAAAGGTGCCATAACAAACCGACCTCTTGAAAAGTAAGGTAAGCGGCAAGGCCAAAGTATGACCGCAGCGAAATATAAACAAAGGTGGGATACCGTCTGGTCCAGCACTTTTATTGAGATCGAGCTTGCTAATATACTCCTCCACCAATTCTTCAGTGATTTCAATAGACGAGATATTACTACCATGGCATTCGATATGAGTAGAAGTACTAGGACTAGCGGAAATCGGTTCAAACACGGATTCAAAATACTTACAAAACATATTACACACTTCCTCCCCTGACGCAGAGACACTACCTAAGTACGTTACTCTTTTAGGGACAGAGTCGGACTTCCGGAGGGATTTGGCATAAGACCAGAAGGACTTAGGATTGCTAAGAATATTTGTTTTAATTTTTTTAATGTACATTGCATAGCAATCCCTGTTTATAAGTTTCTGCCTGGACCTCAACAGGGAAAATTTGTTGTAGTCAAGCGGGTTGTGAAACCGTTTAAACCCTTGATGGTATCGATAGTTCTCCTTGGTAATATTAATTAATGAAGCCGTTTACCAAGGGGGATATTTGGATGCCCACACCAATTTCGTTGGCACATAAAGATCAATTACCCTAGCCAGAATTCGATAGAAACCGCTTAAGGCAGAATTAATGTCAGTGTTACATATAAGATATTTCCAATTAAACACCGCAAGTTCAGCATTAATTGCGATATAGTCAGCTTTATTAAACTGTATCACCTGCCTGCGCGAATCCTGAAGTGGTATCACGAGATCTAGGGAATATTCTATAACGAGGGCTCTGTGATACTTGTAATCCTCAGGAACTATTGGGTTGTCGCTAGCATAAACATTAAGATTTTCATTGCATAGGACAAAATCTAACGTTTTCCCCATTGTGTTGCGGATGCCATTATATTGGCGAAGACCAGCCAAACACATAGTGTCCAGAGTTAAGACAGCATGAGCAGAGGATGAAAAGTTAGTAGACGTTAGAAATGAGCTATTACCTTCGCAATCCCAATCGATTTCAGGCAGGTTGTAGTCACCAACTAAAATAAATACATCTTTAGGATGGCTGAGAACAATGTCAACTAGTCGAGACATAAATGTTTCAATATTTGTATTATAATTAAGTGTTCTAGGGAAGTACGCACAACATATGAGAACTGAAGTTTTACACCCTTTTAAAGATGACGCCGGTATGGTGACCCAGATGTCCTCAGCGCACGTACCTACTCCACAAAGGCTGATCGTGAGCATGTATCTCGTTTTTAATGGCTAATAGAACACCACCACCATATTCCTGGCCCGTAGACGCGTAGTTCCGGTCACGTCTGAATACTGTATATCGGCCATCAATCAACTCGCTGCTCGATATTCCTTGGTGAAGCCAAGTTTCTGTCAGTGCAATAATGTCGAATTCATTGCATAATATGCTTTGAAGGATTTCGTGTAAACATATCTCTAAAGTCGCGTATATTATTCGATTCTAAAGAAATTTGAAGTTCGTTGGCAGTCACTTTCTAAATCCTGACGTAAATCACTCCACACTGGAGCGGCATATTACACACTGCGAAGATGTATACGCCCAGAGCTGAGGTTCTAAGCGTAGCTGGGTTGGCTCCCAATGTACCCCCAGTCAAGTATGTGTAACCCGTATGTATGAATACAGTTATGTATAACGTATCTCTAAATAGGTATACTCGATTTCAAAGAAATTGAAAGTTTCTTGGCACTCAGTTTCTAAAACCTGACGATTTAGGTGGTATCCATCCAGCTATTTTTGTAACCCGTCGCGGTCCCATTTCGGCCGATTCCGCGATATGAATTAATCTCGCAAGACTTTTCTCTATATTTCGCCGTTTTGATGACGGCAACGGAACTCGCCGGCGAAGAAGCAACGCGGGCCAGCTGGCTTATATCTGACAACATACATAATTATGACGTTAGATACACACGGCGCCCGAAGATATATTTTAAATAAATAATATTCGCTCCGATATTTCCACACTTTAACTTGATACGAAAACGGACGAACGAAACCAGACGCCTTCACAATTATAAAACAGAGCCCCCAAAAAAAGTCTACCTGCTTTAGTATGTTTGCCTATCTGTCTGTTTCTTAGGAGTTAGGGAGACTGATATAAACTGATATAAAAGACAGATTTTAACTTGAAGTAAAAAAAACATAAAAAAAGTGTTATTTTGCTTTCTAAACCAGCCCCCCCTTATGTTTAAACGACAATTATCTTACAGGCGTCCGGCTTTTAAAACATCACGTGGCAGCCCAGCTAAGTTCGGTGATCTGACGGGAACGCAGATTCGGTGATCTGTTCAACGCGGCTACGGACTATACTAGCATCTAATAAAATTCTAATGACATACAGATAATATGTATGTACCTTATTAGTGGGAGTTAATGGGCCCTTGCTGAGTTGGCCACGAAGACCCATTCTGTTCAGGGTTGGTCACACTCATGGGTCAACACATATCCGACGGCCTCCACGCATGAAGTGCGAGCCTGGGTAGGACTCTGGCCTTATGGTTAGTTTCCCCTGGGAATCACCCTTTTGGCGCTCCGGGACGGTCTGCGCACCGTGGGGAATACGCCAATCGATTGCGCACTCTGACTAACATATATCATTTATTATTAATATGCAATCACTATCATTTATTATTTAATATGCAATGTAACTGCACAACTATACGACATAAAACTCAAGCTAAATATCTCGGTCTCGTATTTGATAACACCCTTAAATGGGATGCTCATGTAAACGATGTGGCGACTAAAGTAAGGAGACTTATATACGTGTTTAAGTTACTTCGGAACGTGTTAGACTTAAAATCTCTCAAAAATGTCTACCATGCCCTTGCAAATAGTGTAATTTCATACGGTATCCTAGGTTGGGGAGGGTCTACACGTAATGTTTTAAATCCGCTTATGACAGCGCAGAAGGCGCTTCTTCGGGTTATTGCCAAAAAGCCTCGAAGGTGTCCCTCAAATGACTTGTTTGCAGAGCTGAAGATATTAGACATCAGGCAGGTATTTGCAAAGACAGTCTTTCTTAACTACATAAAAAGTAAAGATATTCACGTTAAAGCTGAGCATAAAATTTCAACGAGGAGCGCCACAACCTGTAAACACATTGTACAGAAAACCCGAACATCCTTCGCCCAAAGACAAAAATTTATAACCATCTAAAAGAATCGATAAAAACATGCCAAAACACTAAGTCAATCCAATTAAAATTACACAACATTTACTTCAACTTGGTAGAAATGAGGTGGAAAAGTAAAGGTCTGCATATTATTGTCATACATTGCACTACACTTTATATTTTAATACTATTTATTTATTTGTTTTAAGTTCATATTACGACATTTTATATTCATATTTATTTCCATGACCATGCTATATCATATTTTAAATATAATTATAAGTTTAATTTGCATTCGCTTATCTATTTTCTATTTTATCATATTTTGTATTTTTCATTTTAATATTATGAGCACATGAATAAATCTTTGCCATACATAGAGTTTTCCTTGGTACGGGCTATGGCCTAGTTAGGCAGATTCTGCAATTAATACAATTGTAAATTTATGTTTTTGAATGAATAAAATTATTATTATTATTATTATTATATTGAGATGTCAACCACAACGGGCGAACCCGTCACCGCAGGACGTTTTAACGATTCATCGTTCTATCGCAGTGCAGTGAGCGTAGAAGACTTTGGACATTACAAATCCGACGTCTAGCTACGCCACAACCCGCAAGAGACCAACGCCTTTACCGCGAGATAGCCAGTATGTTACCTGGCGGGCCGACACTCGCACCCTTGCTTCCAATTGTGACCAGATTTCTCCGGTCTCTCGATTGGTTCCGAGTTCGAGGTCGCTTGCGCGGTCCTCTCCCTTACGAAGCGGTGAAACGGTGTGCACCGAATCTATCGCGGACCAAGGCATCCTTTGCCCGGCTGTTTGTACCATTAAGAAACAGACAACTGAATACAACTGTAATCAGTCGGGAGGACGGAGATATCCTGAAGTCCAGACGGAGATAAGATGACGGAGTGAATGTGGGTCGTTGTTTACTTCGCATTTTTATGTGTTTTCTCATTATGTTTGAAATAAAATAAATAAATAAATATCGTTATACCAGCCTGTGGTGTGGGGTTCGCTCGTTGCAGTTGACAGCTCCTGTGCCTGTCTGTTTGATAGCACCAGATTTAAGAACCATCAGACGGATTTGATGCGGTTTTCACTGTTCGTTAGAGAATCTCGAGAAATGTTTACGGGTACTATCATAAATACATCTAAAAAGGGGTCTGAACACTGGCATGTTGTGTTAAGTGGATGAAACACAGCCATGTGTGCGGTTTATAGATGTTATATTCGACTTTTTGATCGCGATAAACTGAAGAACTGCTAGACAGATTCTAATTTAGCTTTCGCCGTTGGGAAAAATGTGTCATAAGAGAATATACCAAATATGGCATTGAGCCTGCCGAAACTTAGTATGGCATTGAGCAATCTAATACTCTATATAACCAATGGCAATATACAGGGTGAGTTTTTTACTAGTGACACCCTTGTAGTGGGTGAATCAGTACGAGCAAGTTAGCAACTTATAATATATTTTTTTGGAAAAACACAAAAAATATTTGAAAATTTAAAAAAAAAAAGGATTTTTTGAAAAAAAAAACGTTGAGCGTGCTGCGCAATCTACCGGTAGGTAAAATATGGTGAATAAACAAAATTCGCGATATTTTACCTATTGCTAGATAGAGCATGGTGCTCAACGCCTGTCAAACTTTTATTTAACAGTCAGATTATTCAAATTTACAAAAAAAAAAAAAAAAAAAACATTTTTTTTTTGTAAAAGTGTCCATACAAATATGTCACTATTAAAAAACTCACGGTGTATATGAATGCCCACCCAGCTATGCCCCTAATTTCATCATCATCATCATTATCAGTGATTTTGCGATGGGTCCAACTGGTGTGTAGCTTGTGTTATAAGGGGTGCGTATGTGGCTCTACGTTGGTATAACTGATAGTCTAAGATCCGGCTGCATTATTTTATTTGATTGAAATTGCTAATTTGCCACCTTTAAATAATCTATCACTGTCCTCAGTCAGTGGCGTGAATTGAGTTTGGAGTTGAGGTAGGCATACATATAATTGTCACGCCAAATTTACGCCTGGCGGTTACGGAGGGAGCACAATTATTGAATGTGCGGAATGCGGATATAAGCCTCCATAAGAACTACGCCAACCACCGTATCTATATCCCCTTGGATAGCAAGGCAGCTCTTATGACACTAGCCTCGAATACCATTAATTCAAAGCTGGTGCTAAACTGCGTATCACTACTGAATTCCCTGGGCGAAAAGAAGAGGGTAGTTCTGAAATGGGTTCCCGGCCATGCAGGAATCGAGGGGAATGCAAAAGCCGACGAACTTGCTAAGACGGTAGCAATGGGAACGTTAAGATTATAATAAGATTCCAGAACAAATGAAAAGCCTTGGAGAGGACCAATTTAAAAAGATAATTATAAATTATTTGGTAAGAAACCCAATTTATGGTATAAGGGGGTTTGAAAATTCCGAGTTTATTTTCATGTTGATAATTAGCAAAATTTGTAAACTTTAACATAACGGTATTATAATAGCTGACATTCCTTCTATTTCTCATATAATTTAGTATACATCTATTTATGTTTAAAAAATACGAAGGCATATTGCTGGATTGACAATAAAATTATTTTACGTTGATTATTCTACATAGAATTTGCATTTCTATTTTAATATATTATTCTCTCTTAATTTTAATGACATTAGTATATTTTGATTATTTGTAAGTAGGTAATATTGAATATAATATTACAGCCATGACAACTATCATGATAGTAATGTTTTTAATAATTAAATTTTAAGCATTTAATTTTGTGACGCATCCAAGTGTAGGAATGCCTATCTACTGGAGTAGTCGATTGTATTGTATTGTATACGACCGCAATATTTCAATCTTGAAATATTGGAATTAAAGACTTGAAATTTATTACACTAATTCCTTGTTTGGCCGAAATCACATTGTAAAATTTTGGTTTAATTATCAAAAAAACAAGCTACACTAATAATAGTTAAACTACGTCATATATTTTAATCAAATATTAACTTCGTCTGTTAGCACTTAGCCAAGAAACAAACCGCGCCGGGCGACCCAAGCAGCGGTCGCCCCCGGGCGCTCTTCTACTGCCAGGCCCCACCCAACCGGGTGCATCCGCCGGCCGAGAGAGGGCACTCATTCGATTTTATTTATGAAATTAATATTCAGATGAAATCAGTCCTTAGCTACTTGCCGGAAAGTCTTTGGGTAACACGGGTCTTGGGGTGACAACATTATTAATAGGTATGAACATTATTAACCCATTTGAGGCAGCACATATTTTGGGGACCAACTCCAGAATCCATTTTTTTTGCCTTGTATTGATCATTTTTTATTTAAATAAAACATGTTTGCAATAGAAATCAGTCGCTTTGAAACACCTTTGTACGAATAAGACGAGGGACGGATTAAACACCAGTTGTGCAATGTAGAATAAAATAAAATTTATTTCAAAATAGTCAGGTAACATGAAATCGTTATTTTAGGTTGAGTAATGAAGAAACGAATATATTACATATACCTAAATAAAAATAAAATTTTAAGAAGCAGAACAAGTTCTTTTCTGGAAGGACGACCCTTACTCTTGTTGCGCATAATGCTTATAACAATCTTTTAACAATATTTATAACAATACTTAAACAATGCTTATAACAATAAAGCTTGAAACAACCTCCCAAACATAATCCAGGATTACCAACACAAGCAGGTCAAGAGTAATTAGTGCGTCTATATTTACCGTCTTTAGAGCATTGTCGTCAAATCTGTCTTTGGACTTTTCTATTCTTTCATATGGTCCTGGCTTTCGGTCACTCATTTAGGGGCTAAATTGAAACAAACGTAAACCTATATTTTCAAACATATATTTTTGTTTTAAACAAATCTAGCCCTGACGGCTGATTTTCCCTACTGACTGATAAATGCAATTCAATATCATTGCACACTGGTGTTCTAGCGGTCTTTTGGGCTCGGAAATGCATTGGGCGGCTAATGGACTCTGTTGGCCACGAAGACCCATTTGTTCAGGTTCGGTCACACTGACGCTTCAACACCCATCCGGCGGCCCCATGTGCATATGAAGTGCGAGCCCGGTTAGGGCTCTGGCCTGAGGGCCAGTTTCCACCAAGAGTCAATCTCCTGGTGCTCCTGGGCGGTCTGCGCACCGTGCGCGTCAGTCAATCGATCGTGCATTCTGACTGACAATCGGGGGAGTCTGGAAACAGTACTGTCTCCTATAGAGCGGGGGTAGTTGTTCACGTGACGGGTTCGCCCGCTGTAGTCGACACCGCCCTACTGAATACAAGGTGTACAGTCGGTATCGAATGTATTAATACAAATGTGTTGATTAATTAATTAAATAAATAAATCGTACATCCGGATCTCGCACTATAGGAGCTGTGTGCGCAATCCTCGCACCGAATCAGCTTCGTATAAAAATACCGCCGGGAGATTTTTACGAGCGTCCGTTTGCTCATTTCATTGGAAATTGGTGGTGGCGCGAGCGACGCCCCGCAACGCGCGACGACGCCGCGCGTCCGCACTTCGACGCCGGCGCCGGCGTCGCGACGCCCACCGCCGCGGTGCGTCCGCCCGCGCGAATCCGCCCGACGATCGATAGTGATTTCGATGTGCTAGTGTTGTGCCGGCACGCAAGGATATCGATCCATATTTCGTGATACTACAAATTATGTATTTAAATGTGTATAAGATGTAAATGGAGGTGAGAGTTTAGCTACATATTGGGCCATTACCTATGAACATTTATTATTACACGACTGCCCAACAAAAAAGTAGTAATGTGTACAGGGTTTATCTATGTATGTTTTCAGTTTCTTCATTCCACCATAACTTCTAAACGTTCGAACAGATTTGGAAGTATGTGGTATTGACAGAATCGCTATATCATCCCGAGTGTCATAGGGTACCTTAACTATAAAAATATGAAGTAAATAGTTGTCTAAATGTCCGAATCTCCAAAGGTCAGTAAATTACCTTAAATATATCGTGTTTTGTGTCCAACGAAATTCCTGATTAAGTCCATTCCGAAAATGTATATGTACGTATATGGTTTATGTAATAAATTTATAAACCATAAATATTTCCTAAAATGACGGTAATAGAAATAATGATAAATACAGTAGTTCACTTTTTGTAACGGCAGCCGTGTTTTATCTTGAGACGATTAAACCCCCACACTTCCTCCCCCCAAACACTCCCCTGCTAATCCCCTAACCCCCTACCCCCCCCCCCTCCCCTAAGCATCTTTTGCATCCTGCGCACTTGGCTATCTATTATAGCACTCTAGATAAGGCGGGATAGGGATCCATGGAAGAAGAACATCGGAAGAAGAAGAGTATTTTCATCAGGAACTTTATACATCCTGTCTACTTGATCTTTCTTCTTCTTCTTCTTCAAAGTTAAATCACCGTGATAAAGCGGAATAGGACCCCTCCTCTAACCCCCTCTCTAATAGTGATTGATTATGATAGAAAATCCAATATATTTATAGTAGTTTTTTTGTATTTATGTCGTATTAAAATGGCTATTTTCCATTATGGTTTTCGATTATTTGATTAAAATGTATGGCGTTTTTTGTGTCGCTTCTATAAGAGATATTGCAACCAAAATTTAACAATGTGGTTTCGGCCTTACGACTCATCTGTGTACCGATTTCAAGTCTCTAAGTCCAATTTCGAAATTAAAGTACGACTAGCGCGATTAAAGTGGACCGATTTCAACAACAATCTTTTCAACTCTTGCCATAACCAAATGATGCCTGCATGCCAAATTTCAACTCAATCGGATGAAGCGTTTGGGCGCTATTGGATGAACTTTGGGCGCTATGGACGGAGGAATACGCAAAGACATATATACAACTAGAGCTGTCAACTATAACGGGCGAAGCCGTCACCTCAGGAAGTTTAAACGAAATATGATCGTTCTATCTCCCGTGAAGTGAGCGCAGAAGACATAGGACAAAAACAGTCCACCGTCAAGTTCCGCCACATACCCGTAAGGGGCCAACCCTTATCCGCGAGATAACCAGGTATGCTACCCGGCGGGCTTACACTCACGCCCTTACTTCCAGTTGCAACCAGGTTACTGGGTTACGAGTTCGAGGTCGCTTGCGCGGTCCTCTCCCTTACGAAGCGGTAAAACGGTGTCAACCGAATCTATCGCGGACCACGGCATCCTTTTCCCGGCCGTTCACCGGAATCGGGTAGCCGATGGTCATTTCAAGAGCAGTCGCCGTAAGGTCAGCAACCACCCCCGCCCTATAAGAAACAGTACTACTTCCAGACTCCCCCGTCTGTTGGTCAGAACTCTTGCTGAGTTAGCCACGAAGACCCATTCTGTTCAGGGTTGGTCACACTCACGGGTCAACACCTATCCGACGGCCTCCACGCATGAAGTGCGAGCCTGGGTAGGACTCTGGCATTATGGTTAGTTTCCCCCTGGGAATCAACCTTCTGGCGCTCCTGGACGGTCTGCGCACCGTGCGGCGTAAGCCAATCGACTGTGCACTCTGATTAACAACTTGGGTTGTCGACTACAACGGGCGAGCCCGTCACCACAGGGACTTTTAACGATTAGTCGTTCTATCTCCCTGGAGTGAGCGTAGAAGACTTTGGACAAAAACAATCCGCCGTCTATATAGCTACGCCACAACCCGTAAGAGACCAACGCCTTACCGCGAGATAGCTAGTAATGATTACCTGGCAGGCCGGACACTCGCGCCCTTACTTCCAATTGTGACCAGATTTCTCCGGTCTCTCGATTGGTTCCGAGTTCGAGGTCGCTTGCGCGGTCCTCTCCCTTACGAAGCGGTGAAACGGTGAATACCGAATCTATCGCGGACCATGGCATCCTTTGCCCGGCTGTTCACCCAGGATCGGATGGCCGATGGTCATTTCAAGAGCAGTCGCCGTAAGGTACGCAACCACCCCCGCTACATAGGAAACAATACAGCTTCCAGACTCCCCCGACGATTAATCGTTAAAACTTCCTGGGGTGACGGGCTCGCCCGCTGTAGTCGACAACCCTAGTTGTTGGTCAGAATGCACAATCGATTGGCTTACACCGCACGGTGCGCAGACCGTCCAGGAGCGCCAGAAGATTGACACATAGACACACAGGAGTGCGTTCACAATACTTGTCTCTGCCGGGAAAGCAAAAGGATTGCCCATGTACTAAGGGTCAAGAGCTGTCTGTCTCTGCCTGTTTGGTTCCTAATGGTTCCTCGCTGCTTGGGTGGTGTTATAGCCAATTTTTAAGTTTACTTGGTTTGCCCCCACTCACGGTTCAACTCTCGTCCGGCAGCCACCTTGAAGAGGGAATTAACCTGTAAGGGCCGCTGCGCGCTCTGCCTGCCGCTGGTATCTGCAGTCGGAGGCGGTTGAGATTAGACGTGCGGATTCGGGCGGAACTGGGAGGTTGGTGCACTGGCCGGTTAGATAGCCACGCTGCGTATTCGGCAAATAACCGGGAGGGGGCGGGTCTGGAAACGTATGGTTCCTAAGCAGCGGGGGTAGTTGTCGACCTGGCGTCATCTATCCTTGAAACGATCCGTTGACCACCCGTTCCCCAGTGACCTTGACGTGCAAAGCGCGCCTCGTCCGCGAATAATTCAAGCTGAATTACCGCACGTCTGGTAGATGCCGCACATGCAACTTCGAATTTGTGGTGTGTGTATCTAACTGGAGGGCGAAGAAATCCGACCAAATCTGGTAGTGAGGGCGTGAGGTCAGCCTTCTGGTTTCACTTTCCAGTTTTTTTAACCGTGCACAGCTAAACCGTATCAGAAAACCTACTCGTATAAACCGTAATATTGTGAAAGGGGGCTGTTAGACGTTCCGTAGAACATTCACCGGACGATCACAGTAGGCAGCAGCCAGCTAGAGCAACATTGTCTGTCGGTGACGTCACGATTTATGAGTTTGTTAGCATTCTCCGCTCCATGAGTTTACATTAAAACAGTTCCAGAAATAGTAGAAGAGGGAGATCCGCCTGGGTGTTAGTAACTCTGTAGCGAAGCCGCGAGCGCGCGACTCTTGAATGATGGCGGCGAGAAATTTATGGACTGAAATAAAAATTACTGCGTGCTTCCCGGTAAGACTGAGACATCTGCAGGATTAAAATAGACGTCTTTTTATCTCAATTTGACTCTGAATAATTATTTTTTAAAATTAGTATATTTTTTTTGTGGTAGATTCTTTTCTTTTAAAACATGTTTTTAGCATACCTGCCACGCCACATCTGTAACAAAAAACAATCGGTTATGTCACTCTATGACTTAAATCCCCAAACTCCCCCCGCAACTCCCCCTCCCCCCTCCCCCAGTGGTTATGATGGCAAATGTAGTAAATTGGTAGTATTTTTGTAGCATTTCCATGGTATTAATATGGCTATTTTCTAATATTATGTAGTATTTTACCGTTATATTAATTTGTATAATTGAGGAATGCCGATTTTGTTCATCGCAACTAAGTACTCGTATTTGCCCATAATATTACATGTGTCCATCTGCAATGATATCTGATGCAATTCTTGTTTGATTTTTTTTCTACTAATAAGATACAATTTCTTGACCTTCACATTCTGCGCGAAGTTTTGCCCATATATTACAATTTATTTTATTTATTTATTTTCTTCCATTTTATTTATTTATTTAATCAAAACATTTACAAAGCATGTCTTACTAGGCCCGTATTCTAAAGGGGGGGGGGGGGCAACCCGGGGTGCTTGCCCCGGGAGGCAATTTAAGGGGGCGCCAAAATCATATTGTGTTATAAATATACACTGCTGATATGAGAATTACCATAGATGTACTGCTGCCGCCCAAATAATTGCACGGACTTGTTCTAAGGCAGCGATCTCTCAAGTTTCTTACAGTACTCAGTGGCGGCGCTAGACCACACTTGGACGTCGGCGAAATTAGATTCGCGAGGCCTTTTTTATTTTCCAGTCCAAAAGAAAATGTTAGATTACATGAGCCGAATTATAGTGAAACTAATGTATGAGTAAACGAGTTTTATTGCTAATCAAATGATGTTAAAAATTACACAAATAGAAATTAAAATAGATGATTTTTTCGGCTTTTGGCCTCACTGAACTTTTTCAGGATTATGTCATAGCTAATACTAGCCGCTATTTCAGCTTCCATTGATAGAATTGATAACGCAGATAGTCTCACTTGGGTCATCATGCTTCTCAAGTAGGTCTTAATCAATTTTAACTTTGAGAAGCGTCTCTCAGCGGAAGCTGTACTGACGGGAACTGTGAGCATGATTCTAATTGCTATGTAAACATTTGGATATAATTCTTCAAAATTATTTTCTAAAATGTACTGAATGAGTTGTTTCGCGTCGTTGACAGAGTCAAGTGAATTCGCTTTTAAAAGCTGTAGCTCTTCATATAGCTCGAAAGGCTGTATGTCACTGTTTTCGCCGTCGCCTTCCCGCAGTATTGTACCTAAATCATTACAATGCTTGAGAAGGTCCTCTTTTGATATCGATTTCAAATAACTGATATCATAAATAAAACCAAATTGTTCAAAATATTCAATGAGCGCTTTAAATCGACATTCGGTGTCGACTATAATAGCATCTATCCATTGTGTTAAAAAAGTTAACGCTGTAGTGCATTTAAAAAGATTGAATAGGTTCATCAATATGTTCATAATCGTTCAACATTCGTTTTTTTCTGGCTGTTCTTTTTTCTTTAAATTGACACTGAATTTCGAAAGTACTTTTCTCCACAAATAAAATTTAAATAATTTGTAAAACTTTTGCGAGGTCCCTCAGGTGCGAGGCCGTCGGCGGTCGCCGACGTCGCCGACGCCTAGCGCCGCCACTGACAGTACTACCCCAAAAAAAGTGTAATATGTTCAGGGTTCATCTATGTACGTTTTCCGTGTCTTTATTTCACCATAACTTTTAAACGCTTGGACTGATTTGAGGAGTGTGGTATTGTTAGAACCGTTATGTCATTCCCAGTGACATAGGGTAACTTAACTGTCCAAATATCAAAAGAGTAGTTGTCTAAATGTCCAAAAGTCAATAAATTAACATAATTATATTTATAATTACATAATTATATTTATAATTAACTTTAATATCAAATGAAAGGTCTGATTAAGTACATTCCGGAAATATACATGTATCTATATGGATAAATATCATAAACCACAAATATTTCATTAAAAACACCGTAATGAAAATAATTACAAATACAATAGTTTACTATCTGTAACGGCAATCGTGTTTTTTATTCTTATTAATATATTTATTTCTTTATTTACGTATATTCGGCCATAATAACTGTATTTTCCGTATGTATACCAGGTTTATAAAACCAAAACTGACTTGTACCTACATAAAATTTTACTTGTGGATGTGCCTAGAATGCCACGGTAGTTTTCTGATCGAACGCGCAATGCAGGTAATCTTTCTATCATGTGATTCAATTGAGGGGTGTCAATAACTACTGGTTTGCCCGTCACCACATGAAGTTATAACGACATCGTGCCATTCTGTCTCCCATGGAGTGAAGGTAAACACTTAATCGACAACACGATCCACAGTTAAACTACGCCAACAGCCCGTAAGAGTACACCTTGCCGCGAGACACTGGAAAGTGCAACCAGCGGGCCAACCTCGCGCTCTTACTACCATATTTGGACGAATTTCTCCGTCCTCGACTCTGGTCACAGATTTGAGGTCGCTTGCGCGGCCTGTTCCTGACGTTAATCAATTAAGTGTTTTTCCATTACATCTCTGACTTTTGCGACCAAACTTTTTCGTGGACATTTCTCAGTTCTTCAATGTAAAAGAGGTTCACCGTTTCAAACAATTGCCAATGAGAAGGACGTGTGTCAAGTAACTCCCGAATGCCCAAAATTTATCAAATTCTTGGCGTCGTAAGTCAGACTGATCCTAGGCACGCAACGTATACGATGCAACGCTCCAACATACGCAACATCCCACGTATGACATCAGTTGTTGTTGACACACGGCCCGGTGGCATAGTGGTGAGGTCGCCTGATCTTACATTGTAAGGTCCCGGTTTCGATTCCCGGCTGGGTCACCATTTTCCGTTGGGATCAAATTAACGGAATTGCATTTTCAATTCTTTCGATCGAATGCAATAACAAGACACACACTTACAGACACGTTACACGCACACATACATATAACACGTCATAGTAGGGTTGGTTGTAAGAGATTGTCATATGACAATAAACCCGCCCATTGCGACATTTTCACAATAAAGAGTATAAACAAACAAACACTTCTCAGAAACTGCACTAGTATTGTGTACAATCGCTGTACAAAAAGTTTTCTGATTCTGAGAGTGAGTTTGAGAACGATTTACTCAGTTTGTTATTTTTAAATGAATATGTCCGCCATAAAATCAAAAGTAAAAGCTAAGAAAAGTGGATATTGGACATAAACAAACAAAAAATCATGACATAAACAGAAAAAAATTTTTTTTTTCGAGAACGATACAAAATGTTATATTGTAAGAACGATTGTTTAGGTATTTCCATGCACTGGGAAAAGACATTATCTTTTCCTAGTGTAAGCACAGACGTTCTGTTTTTCGGCGCATTGCGAACACAAGTTCTAGCACCACACCGGTCACGCGTGGGACTGCGTACTGTCATGCCCTCCACCCTCCCATGCCGATCTGGAGATCGGCATGGGAGGGTGATCGACGTTGCGTGGAACCCGTGTGACAGCGTTGCGTATGATATTTTTAAGTAATCTATTTTAATGCAAATTCAAGGGTCCAGATGTCATAATACGTTGTGTAGGTACTTGGGCTCAGCCTGTCCTTACCGTACTCGACTGGACCGTTTTAGTTTAATATAGAATGGCGGTGTGCGCATTTCTAATGCGCAAAAATCCCCTAAATTAATTTACGAGTTGGTTCCTTTCCGTTAAATATCACCCATTTAGCGTTTCTCTCTGCGATATGTGAGAACATTTAAATAGCTGTGATTAAATGTTATTAAAATAATTTTAAAAACGGTTGTGTCACCCCAAGACTTTCCCGACACGTAGACAATCCTCCACGCCAACCACCTCCCCCCGCGCACCAATCCAACCTCGTCCCACGAGCTAATTCGTAGTATATTAGTAGTACTTATTTTACGTGGTATTCAAATGGTGTTTTTCAAAAATTATTTTCTCAAATATGTATTTTCCTAAATATAGCGGACCTTAAATATTATTTGCGTCGCTTGTGTACGAAATATTCCGACCCAAAATTTCACAGCGTCATTTCAGTTTAACAAGGCACCAATTTCTCGGATTAGAAATTGATCAAAAATTACAATGGTCTGATCACTTAAATGATCTTGATAAAAAATTGTGCAGTGCCATATTCGCTATTAGAAAGATAAGAAATTTATGCGGTTTTGAAGCAGCTAAATCTGTTTATTTTGCATATTTCCACTCCCTCATAACGTATGGCCTTCTGTTTTGGGGAATGGCACCAAACTCAAAAAGAACTTTTCTCCTCCAGGAAAGAGCGGTACGCAGTTTATATAGAGTCTCTCCAAGAAGTTCTTGTAAGCCGCTGTTCGTAGAATCAGGAATCATGACTCTATTTTCTTCCTACATTTACCAAAATATTATGTACGCTCGTAGACACCCAGCAGAAGTTCCGGTGAATAGTGATTTTCATCATCACGATACGAGGAATAAATCCAATCTCCACATAAACCGAGAGCGACTTAGCAAAGTGCGATACAGTTTTATACACCAAAATTTGTCCTATAATAAGATTCCAGAAAAAATGAAAAGCCTTGGAGAGGACCAACTTAAAAAGATAATTATAAATAGTTTGGTAAGAAACCCAATTTATGGTATAAGGGAGTTTGAAAATTCCGAGTTTATTTTCCATGTTGATAATTAGCAAAATTTGGAAAATTTTAAACATAACGGAATTATGATAGCTGACATTCTAATTCTCATATAATTTAGTATACATCTATTTGTTTAAAAAATACGAAGGCATATTGCTGGATTGACAATAAAATTATTTTACGTTGATTATTCTACATAGAATTTGCATTTCTATTTTAATATATTATTCTCTCTTACTATTTAATGACATTAGTATATTTTGATTATTTGTAAGTAGGTAATATTGAATATAATATTACAGCCATGACGATAGTTATGTTTTTAA
Source organism: Micropterix aruncella (assembly GCA_944548615.1). Classification (NCBI taxonomy): domain Eukaryota; kingdom Metazoa; phylum Arthropoda; class Insecta; order Lepidoptera; family Micropterigidae; genus Micropterix; species Micropterix aruncella. Next base: position 4,470,039 of record OX155960.1, read on the forward strand.
TAATTAAAATTTAAGCATTTAATTTTGTGACGCATCCAAGTGTAGGAATGCCTATCTACTGGAGTAGTTGATTGTATTGTATTGTATTGTATTGTATTTTATGGTATTGTATGGTATTGTATTGTATTGTATTGTTGTACTGAGCGCCAACTGAATTGCAGTCTCTAACTGCAATATTTCGAGATTAAAGGATGACTAGCGCGCCCTCTAGTGGACCGATTTCAACTACAATCTTTTCAACTCTTGTCATAACCGAAAGATGCCTGCATGCTAAATTTCAGCTCAATTGGATGAAACGTTTAGGCTATATGGTAGAGAATGTGTAACTCCAATGTGTAACGTCCCGCTCGGGACGATCGCCTACCTACGGCAAAATGTCTAATGGGCAGTTAAAAAAATCATTTTCAATGCGATCATTTTACAGTTCTTCTTTTTATGATCCGTATAGTGGTTTATAACTTATGGACGTTTTTCTCAAGGCCGTCGATTCACGCCGATTTCACGCTCGACGGTTTCACGTTCGAAACGGTACGGGCGAGTTTTACTTCACAAATTAAAGGGTTAACACACACACACACACACACACACACACACACACACACACACACACACACACACATAGACACATTCACACACACACACACAGACTCACATACAAACTTTAATCTGGAAACGGTTCAATCGTCTCGGGGGGGGGGGGGGGTCAAAATTAATATTTTTTCACCTCGATTTTTCTTTAGCGCGTTCACAAAACTTTCCCTCAGGCTGGGAAAGTTATAATTCCCCAGCATAAACTTAAAACACCGTATAATTCTGTAGATTTCTGATAATAAAATAAATAAGTAAAGTCTTCGATTTTAATTTGGGTTTCATCTGAGTTTCAATCAGTGGATACAATTATTGAACAAAAATAGCTAATTATTGTATATTTTTCGTCAAACTAAACTGCGATCTTGATATTGGTATAATTTGGTCTCATCTTGATAATTCTTATTTAGAGCATACAAATGAAGAAATTAACTTATATTAGGGATCGTTCATTAATCACGTGAGGCTCGAAAGAGGGAGGGCGGAAGGGTGGTTGTAAAAAATCACGAAGTTGGGGGGGGGGGTTGTAGTAAGGATGCGAAATCGGTGCGTACTATGGAGATGTTATACTGTTCTTATTTTACTATGGTAATATGAAGCATACATCACTGATTCAATAAACTTCCCTTCTTTCGTGCCCGCCCGCTCGTTTAAATTCTCAGCTTCTCAAATTAGTCGTCGAGAGTAAGTAAGAATGTTCCTAATTTTGTTAATTGGGTAAGATAGCTTCTGAAAGTTCATCGCGCCCGTATAGTGATTTATTTTCAGATTATCAGCTCGTAACATTTTCAGAAGAGCCCGATATTTACGACGTTTGCAACAATTCCGCATTATATCGACGGCCTGGTGGATTTAATGGGATAATAAACTACATTTGCGTGCTTGGCACATTTTCTAGCTACGTCGTTACCTGATATGCGAGCATATATTTCAATATTTTCGAGGATTTATATGAAAGAACCCGTAGTAGGAATAATGTGTTGGCAGGTAGGGGAGAGTGTATTAAAATCTTGTTCCTAGAAAAGCTTTTATTAACAGACAAAACTCCAATTAAATTACTTTTATGTTTTATATAGTTTTACCCTAGCGGAAACAGGATCGTTGAACTTAGTAAAAACTATTGATCGTGCAGAAATAATGTTTTTTAAAGAAAAGACAACGGCCGGATTACGTCCCACTAGCTGGGGCAAAGCGGGGTATACTTTTAGAGATAACCAGTGTTGCCTCTTTGATTCAATACTTGAGTAAAACAATAAGAAATAAAAGCTTGAAAAATATTTTTATTTATTTACAAGGATCAATTAAAAAAACATTTCTTTAATCTTAACCCCTTCAGTAGTCATTTAAAACAATAAAAATGAAGAAAAAAAACATATTTTTTTATGGATCAATTTTATTTACTGAACATCTTTCATAAAAGCCATTTCAGGCCCAAAATGGGGTTGAAAGTTGATATTATGGTGCAGAGTGTGGGTTTGGAAATAAAGGAAATTCATTTTTATTCATCATAATTAATAATTATGCATTAGTAATGCAAAGAAGTAATTTAAAATAAAAATATATAAAAAACATCATCATTTTTTTTTGGTGTGGTAAATCCTAAAAAGAGCGTTCAAAACACACAAGCTCACTGCTCTAAACACTGGGCAGTATTAACATCGCGCGATTTGCAGAGATTGGGAGATAGTTGGGGAGTGGTACCTCATTTGAATCATCGTAGCTGTCTTTTGTCTCGCTTCCAAATACGATAAATCTTATTTATTTTCGACCGAAACATTCGGGAGTGATCTTTGCTGCAGTTAAAGTTGGCCCGAGTTATCTCGGGTGTGGGAATTTTCGCACCTAATAGCCGCCCGAGTATACTCGGGCGTGGTCCTTAAGTGGTTAATGGCCAAATAACAGAGAGGTACAACCGGGTACTCCATACTGCTGCTCCATATATGAGTACCCGATTTTGCCCCGCGGATTATAACCTAAAAAATGGCGTCATTCGGTTTTGACTCAATGTAAACAAATGATAAAACGTTCAAACGCCCTTTAAATCGTGATAATTCTTTAAAATTATCACTGTTGTATGCCGTGCAAACGCAAAGCTGTTCTACGGTTGCCAAAATCAAAGTGAAAATCGTTAATAAATCACAGATATTGAAAACATATAATTCTTCTTCTTTTTTTGTTTGATGGCTCCACCCAAAGAGGGTGATTTCTGCCAAGTGTGCCGTTGAAATAGGAGGAAACTTTCTTGTGTTAGTGGACGTCACTGAAACAATTAAGACATCACTCTGTCGGGAACACAAAATCGAATAATAATAGATATAGTGAAATACATATATACGTTAAAACATATCATTCAAAGCAATAAAACAAGTTGTGCACGCACAAAAACTGTTGCGAGTCGCGGCGTTAGAAGATACTTAATTCACCAAGAGATCGATCGATTGCGGCTGTATATTCAAAAATATCGAGGTACCCGGTTTAGATCGCCTACCCGGTTTTACACAAATCTCCCCTGCATACGTTATTTTCTTATCTCGGATAGTGGTGGTACCTCGGATAGTGGTGGTATCTCGGATAGTCATGGATCTTTACGAAAAACCCTCGTGGGTCTCGATTTATGAAATACCTATAGATATATCTAAAGTAGGTACATTAACTTACACGAAGCGCCTTAAACTCAAAATAAAGATTTAATTAATCGCGAGATTAAATAGAGATAAGATTTTATTTAATCGCGAGATTAAATGGAGATAAGATTTTATTTAATTATAATTGCGACCCCATACGCGGGCAGACACAGAAGGGCGGTGTCGACTACAACGGGCGAACCCGTCACCCCAGGCTGGTATAACGATATAGATCGTTCTTTTAGCCGTGGGATGAGCGTAGAAGACTTGGGGACAAGACAATCTTCTGTCTAGTTCACCAGCAACCTGTTAGAGACCGACGCCTTACGGCGAGGCACCGGGAAAGGTACACAGGGGCAGCCTCACCCCCTAACTACCAGTTTTGGCAGGATATCTCCATTCCGTCCTTCCGACTAGTTACGGGTCCGAAGTCGCTTACGCAACCTCCACCTGTTGTATTACAGCGGTAATTCAGTTTGAATTTATCGCGGACCTGGGCGTTCTTTTCCCGTAGTGCCACACGGGATCGAGTGGCCCAAGGTCATTTCAAGATTGGCATGGCAACACTTCAACATCCACCCCCGCTGCTTAGGAAACAGTATATTTCCATAGTATATTTCCAATGCACAGCCGATTGGCTTCGCCGACCGACGCGCAAACCGTCCAGTGGCGCTGGGATGCAATCCCGCTGGGAGAAACCGGTCCACCAGCTCTGAGGCCTGAGACACTGGAGTCTTACCCGGGGTAGCCTTCCACTCGAGGAGGCTTCTGAATAGGAGCTGAATCGTGAGATTAGCCGATCCGAGAACAAAATGGATCTTGTGGCCCAAGCTGCACGAAACCGGTCACCACCCGCGGGCAGACACAAAGTAATTTTAAGGTAATCAAAAAGCAAAATCCGCGTCGAACGCACTTATTCGGTTTCCCCTCGAACGCACTCAAATAAACCGCCGCTAATTCAAAATGGTGGGGCGGCGGCTATTTTAATTTCCCCACACCACGCAGGTGTTGTAGCCTTGTAGCTTATGCAGCAGCAGCAAGCAACGCGCCGCGTCATGCGCTCTCTACACATTGGCCAATGTTGGCCACATAGCTAAGGTGGATGCGAGTCGGCACCACTGTGACGTGTCAAAAAATCGGTTGTGTCACCTAAAGACTTTCTCGGTAAGTAGACAAACCACCCCGCCAACCCCCGCCAGTCCAACCACCCCCGCACGCCAATTCTTAGCACAATTGTAGTCTTTTCAATTATTTTTATAAAATATAGCGGACTTTGAATATTATTTGCGTCGTTTGTATACGAGATATTCTAACCAAAATTTCTTCTTCTTATTTTTTGATTTTATGGCTCCACCCAAAGAGGGTGATTTCTGCCAAGTGTGCCGTTAAAATAGGAGGAAACTTATTTATGTTAGTGGACAACACTGAACAAGTAAAGCATCACTCCGTCGGGAACACAAAATCGAATAATAGTTTAAGATATAGTGAAATACATAATATATACCTACGTTTAACACAAAAACTCTATGGAGGAACATTCAATAATTACTTTTCAAGGTACATACTGTTGAGTTTAATAAATTTACAGATGATTTTGTAGACGTTGGGGGAGTTGAGAGATAATATAAAATCTATAACCAAAATTTCACAACGTGATTTCGGTCCAAAAAGGCATTTGAGTACCGAATTTTAAGTCTATAGCGGAAATATTTTGAGATTGCAGTATCACTAGCGCGCCCTCTGGTGTACCGATTTAAACTACAATCTTTACAGCTCTTGCCATGACCGAGTGATGTATGCATGCTAAATTTTAGCCTAATCGGATGAAGCGTTTAGGCGCTATCGTGGAGGAAAATACATACATTTACAGACACAAAGTTCCAGACAAACTTCAATCTGGAAATGGTCCTAATCGTTCCAGTGGGGTTCAAAATGTATATTTCCATCTTCATCTCTATATTTTTTTAGTGCGTTTACAACACTTTCCATCCTCGTTTGTTGATAGGCCGGGAAAGTAACAGTACCAGAGAACTTAAGGCACCACCTGTGTAGCGAATTTCAAGTGTCGAAGTCCAGTATTTCGAGATTTAAGTATGACTCCGGTTGATCGATTTCAACCACATCTTTTCAATTCTTGTCATGACCTAATGAGGCCTGCATGCCAAATTTCAGCTCAATCGGATGAAGCGTTTGGTATCGTATCGTGGAGGAATACAACACACACACACGCTCGCGAGCACACACACACACACATACACACACACAGAGAGATAGACAGACACATAGGCAGACTACAGTCTGGAAATTGTATTAATCGTCTTGGGGGGAAGGGGTCAATATGTATATTACCGTCTTCATCTCGTTTTTTTTCAGCGCGTTCACAGCACTTTACGTCCGTGTCGGTTGGTGGGCCGGTAAAGTAAATGTATGGGTAAGAGCGAGACTTAGGCAATGACACATATGCTGGCCAACATGTAGAGCGGGCATCAGACCGAATAATAAATTATTAGTTTTAAAAAAAACCCACTAAAAACACGCTTTTATAAATGCACGTAAAAACCAAAAAAATATTCCATCATGGAATGCCAGTGCCTATCATCAGACCTTGAAACCTAATCGTGGTTAAAGTTCATTCCAAGACTTTTCTAACAAGTCCAAACACAGCTATGATACGATGTTCCATCATGAAGTTCCAGTTCATATCTTCCGACTCCATCATCAGATCAGTTCGACAGTACCATATTATTGTATTGTCATCAGAACTACATACAGCTGCCGATTTTCATGACGCTACGATCCTTGAAAGATGGTTAAATTAGTTACATTAGATTCCATTACATAGTTACATACAGGTCGACCTAATAAAAGCGTGTTAAAAATGACGCGAGTCAAGGAACCGGGAAACGAATGGATATTTTTAAGATTTAATCCGAATCTACTGCGGTAGTCTGCGCGAATATTTATTATGAGCTGCTATTCCGTTTATTTCTTTCATCCGCCGATCCATCCCATAATCTACATTCTAAACGCTCTCCAAAAAATACAGTTTTTTAGGCGGGAACCGCCATTATTTATGATAAATCGTCGCTCTAAATGTGAGACCTCGTACATGCCAACAAGCAAACTTTTCAGGACATAAAAAAACTGAATAACTTCGTCCACGAGATGTTTTACTTTCTCGCCAAACTAACCGACAAAGAGGGAAAGTATTGTGAACGCGCAAATTTATTTTTTTCGAGATGGACGGAATTATCTATCTGAGTAGATTAAGACCATTTCCATATGGAAGTCTGTCTGTGAGTGCGAATTCCTTCACGATAGTCCTTAAAGCTTAATCCGATTGAGCTGAAATTTAGCATGCAGGCATCATTTGGCCATGGCAAGAGTTGAAAAGGTTGTAGTTGAAGTCGGTCCACCTGGAGGGTGAAATATTGAACTTATATACTTTTAATTTGGAACACAGGTGCCTCGTTGGGCCGGGGGGCGCCAGTTTTGAATGCGGCAATTTTGCACAAATGTCACTGTTGACAGTTCCAAATTTGTTGAGGGCAGATTTGCAGGAGGCAACCTTGCAGGAAGCAACCTTGCAGGCGGCAACTTCAGTACAGTTTTTAAGTTTTTCTGTTAGGTTAGGTTAGGTTAGGTTTTTCTTTCCCTAAAATCGAAGTGACATTAATTACCGGCATCCTTGTAGTGGATGACTTTTATACATCAAACTAAACATTAAAAAAAATGTTTTAAGTTTTTCTGTTAGGTTAGGTTAGGTCATTTTGACATTTGCAAAACTGCCTTCTGCAAGATTGCCTTCTGCAAAACTGCCGCCTCCAAGAATGCCGTCTGCAAGATTGCCGTCTGCAAATTTGCCTTCTGCAAGTTTGATGGGACCCGTTGGGCCGAAATCACATTACGACATTTCGGGATAAATATCTCGTACACAAGCGATGCAAATAATATTTAAAGTCCGCCATATTAAGGAAAATACTACATAATTTTTGGAAAAATAGAATTTTGCTACCACGGAAAATACTACAAATTGGCGCGCGAGGGAAGGTTGGGTTGACACGCGGGGGTGGGGGGGATATGTTGGCGGGGAGTCTTGTCTACTTGCCGGGAAAGTCTTGGTGTGGTACAAGCGATTTTTTTTAGTTATGTAAAAGTTACAGAAAAATAAATAAAATGATTAATTTACTGTAGGTACTAACGATTAAAACTGTCGCGTTTTTGGCGCGTACGAGGTCTCACATATAGATCGACGAAATATGAAAATTTTAAATAGAAATAAAACCGGTCAAGTGCGTGTTTGACTAGGACGCCGAGCGTTCCGTACCTGAAGTGTTTTTAATCTCAGTGCAATGTACAAGTTTTCTATTTTAATACAAAAAATACCTAAATACTTATTATTTTTTAAGATTCCATCTCTAGATTAGAATCTACCACAGCAGTCTGCGCAAACATTTATGCGGTTCTTTGCCGTGCATTTATTTCTAAATTCTAAACGTTTTTTAAAAAAAAGTGACTGTTGTTTAGGCGGGAACCGCCACGTTTAAAAAGATAAATAGGAAAATATGTTTAAAAATATACAAAATCAGTCAAGTGCGAATTTGACCAGCGTGCCGAGGGATCCGTAGCAGAAGCGTTTGGAGACTTAGTGCAATGCACGAGTTTTCCATTTTAAGATAAAAATGCTCTAAAAAGTGATTAATCCTTCAAATATAAAATCGCCCCTGGGAGTGGACTCTTGTCAAATCCCACAAAACAAATAATTTTCACTTGTTTCCCCGAAACCTCCACTTTTCGTTTGTTTTCTATTTGATAATAAAATTCACTAAAAAATGGTAAGTACTTAATTCCATTTGTCTGATTATGTTTCGAAATTAGGTCTTTCAAATGACATGATTGCCTGATTTGATGATTTCATTGATTCAACTACGCCAGTGAAATAAAAAACATTTTTTTTACCTACAGTCTTGTCTGTGTCTTGTCTCACTTCGAACGCCAACAGTGCCTATAGGCACTGCGTCGTTTGACAGATCCGCGCGTAACCGTTCCGGCCGCGGCCATATATATTATATAAATATATAATATAAACGACTAACTAGATTAATTACTAGGTAAAAGAGGGACTTCATGAAAAAACAATATTGTAAGTATTTACTTAGAAAATCGACCAAAAAGTTGTGGCGCATTTTTTGCGCGAGAAGGCTGGCTTTCGAGCGTTTAGTTCCCAAAACTTAATTTAGTTTTAAACTACGCCAGATTCAAAGATACTATTTTTAAAAAGTAGCATTGAATTTCAAACTCCGTTACATCATGACAAACGGTTTTCAAACGCCGCGATATCCGTACCGACCAATCAGAGCAAAGAAATCATCGAAAAACTGTGTTTTGGTGACTTCACAGCAGTATGAAGTTAGTAACAAAAGCAGTCATATCCTAGACTTCATTATTAACAAAACACCCCAGATCCAAATTTGAATATAAAAACCAGCTTTATCCTATTCTCCATGATAATATGCTTATTTTACTGCTTAATCTAATTTTACAAGACTGCCCAACAAAAAATGAGTGTAATGTGGTCAGGTTTAATTTATGTATATTTTCCGTTTCTTTATTCCACCAAAACTTCTAAACGCTTGAACCGATATAGAAGCGTGTGGTATTGTTAGAATCGTTATATCATACCTAGTGTCATAGGGTACCTTAACTGTCCAAATATCAAGTAAGTAGTTGTCTACATATCAATAAATTAACATAAATACATCGCATTTAGTATCAAATGAAAGTTCTTATCGAATACCCGGAAATATACATCTATCTATATGGATAAATACATAAACCACTAATATTTCATTAAAAAATACCGTAACAATATAACTATAAATCCGGTAGTACACTTTCGGTAACGGCAATAGTGTTTTTATCCTTTTCAATATATTTGCTTGTTAAAATATGCGCTAGTAATTTTGCTTATCAAATATTGCATAAATGTATGACATCAATATTTATTATGTAACTCTTATTGACAGAAAATTGATCGTACTGTAAAATAGACCTATCTGGATCTGATGGAGTTTGAAATTAAACGACACTTATCTGAGTCGACTAGTTAAGTAACAGGTGCCGAACCCTAAAACGCCTAAATGAATGTCCAGCACTATTTTCCTTATATATATTTTTTTGTGATTTTGCAGTTCTACTTTCGACTACCATGGAGCGAGCATTTCAAGAAGAGGATTAATCGAGGTTATCTGTGAATTTGTCTTTTTCCGCTTTGCTGCCGGTTTTATAATTCAGACGACAGCAAATGGAAAGGGACTACTTCATAGACCTTCTACGCCAATCATCATCATCGCTTCGCCACATCCATCAACCCGCATAAACATCAACAAGATTTTTTTTTAAATAACATTTATTTTCGTAAAATCATAGATTGTTTACATAAAACATGATTTTATATAATAAATATTTTGTTAATAACTAGTGTTTATCCAGTTGCCAGTAGGTTTTCCGCAATTTTTCTTTCTTATTTTTGTTTGCGTGTTTGTTGTGCTGTTTCCATGGTTTCTCAGTAGGTGCGGCTCCGTATGCAGCTGGAACATTAACACCAGATACACTGTAAAAAATGAAAACATTGGGTTGGTCAGCTGTTGCAATAGAATCAAGCCAGTTCAACATATCATTGATTATAACGGATATTGATTGCTCAATGCCGTACTACGTTTTGGCAGCTAGGATATTCCTACAAAAAACGTACTGTGCGATGCATTCTTTTTGAGCTCTACAACTACATGCTCAGGTCACACGTATTGCATTTATTGCACTGCACTGCACACCAATGCACTGAAACCAAAAAAGGGATAGGCATATTTTATACCTGTGAGAATGACGGAGAGAGGTTGAGTTTACGCGTGACTCTAATGATTCTCGTCGAAGCCAGCCGTTTAACGGTACAGTCAGACGATTACATAACTAATAGATTCGTTTAGTGTTAAGTTGAATTGGGCTGTGATAATTTTTCAGTATATACGTGATTGTCTCAGCGGCCCGTCGTTTCGCGGTACAATCAGAAGAGTAACAAATAAATACGTTTTGTGTTGTATTTTGTCTTCGTGTTCTGTGTTGTGATCGTGCGTTCGACTGTGCTGAATCCCAGGAGGTACAGTAGGTAAATAACTTTATTTTCTATTATTTCTTGTCGTGATCGTCGTTTAATATGCCGTTAAAAACAAAATTGGGAAATAAGACGCTGAAATCCCAGACAAGGGAATTAATATCAAATATTTACCATTTCATGAAAGATGAAGCGAAATTCGGAATAACAATTGAATTGCAAGCGGTCTTAAAAAGGCTTTCTGCTGCTAGTAAAATATCTATCGCGTCAATAAAGGGATATGTAGCGAAAAAGAACGTTTCTTTTAAACTGGACGATGCTATGACACACGCCATAGATAAAATTGAAACAATGTCAACCAGAGACTCCCAATGTTGGACTAATGTTTGTCGTCATGTTATCGATATAGAAAACAAATATAGGCTAACCGAACCGGTGTTAGATAGAATTTTAGACAATCTATCATTTGTAGTAAATACGGGAAGTAGTGATGAAGAAATGAACGCAGTTAATTTAGATGAAAGTAGATCTGAAAACAGTGACAGTGATTTAGAAGGAATATATCCACTTCAATGAATAATACTATGTGTCTTACTGTGTACTGTAAAATTGAGGCACATATAATTATAATAATAGTTTGGACAGTGAAAGGTGATCGTATTGTGTTGTAAGCAGAGTCTATAAAAGTATTGTGTTTGAGATGTACTGTTATAATTGAGGCTCCTAATATATAAGTGGTAATAGTTTGGAAAGTGAAACATGATTGTTTTGTGTTTTTGTGTCACAATCCTAATGTTATTTTCCACATAATTATATATTACACCGTATTATAAACCAAACTAATTATCGATATTACATCATGGACGATTATGCATGTAATGCATGTGTTAATCGCTAATGAACTTATAGTACAGTCATTCTCTAAAACAATACTGTTAGGATGGCTAGTCGATTTTGTACGTCGAAATTAAGTTTTTTTTATTTTGTATTCATCACTTCAATATTTATTTATTTTTTTATTTTATTTGATTAAAAAAATTACACCGTTTGTAGTAACAAATGGTTGCGTCGCTCCTAACTAGGCATAGCCGATCTATTTTGAATATTTATATTTTATTGTGAAATTACTTGTTTTCTGCCTGCCTTTTTTCTTTCTGTTTCATGTCTTCAATTCACGGGGACATCGATGAAGTAAATACATGGACCGGGGACATGAAATATTTTTGAATTATTGATTATATATAAATTATGGACAATAATAGTACCAAAAAAGTGGTCACTGGTTTTCTTTGGCGGTTCTTTCCAGTGGAATCTTACTTGTAGAACTCGCCGGAAAAAATAGGAAAAAGTACAATTACTGTCTTTTGACGTTCAGTATGTGTATATTATGTATTTACATTGAATAAAAATATTTGAAATTGAATTTGAATTTGTTAATTAGACTATAAAAGCCAATTTTAAATTTCCAATACATCATCACGATATCAAATATTCTGTCGTTGGCTGTACATGCCTTGGTTTTAAGGAACACGGCGAAGTCCGTTACATATAGCGGCTCTAGTCTAGCACGAGGCCATTTGATTTTCTTTCTCATGTGCAGTTTTGACGAGGTTGTGTTTAATCTGTGTAAGCATTTTTGAGACTGTGGTCGAGAGCTCAAAAAGAATGCATCGCACTATAGTGTAGATGGCTCTCGTAGTTCCAAACAATGATTAATCTCCTTTTATGTTCAGAAGCCCATTAGAGGGAATTCTAAACTCGCCGTTACAGTATTCTATCTCAAAATAATATATATAAATATTACTCCCATCCATTAGTATTACCATTGATTATATAGGGTTTCTGCACCGGCGACATGCAGGTGCTGATAGCATTGTCTATTGAAACTAATAGCAATTTATTTGGCCATCTATAATAACATTGATAATGAATGGGTTTTTATAAATGATTGGTTGATTATAAAAACTCATTATTTAACCAATGCTAAAAATAATAACATTCAATTATGCCATATATTGCAGAAATGATATGGAGATAGAATGCTACCTATTACTCTATCTGAACTAAGGCTGATTACATAATAGACATAATACGGAAAGATTAGAAAGCCAAGAGTTCTATTCTATTAGTCTATTTGAACATTGAAAAGCACGGTTATTAATTATTGAAACCTGTATACCAAATTAAAAAAAAACATTTTTATGTAAATAATATTGCAATATTTAAAATGACCTAATATTAAAAAAATAGTTAATTATATAATTAATTTATTTTAAGATAGGATACCATATAGGCGTGATTAGAACGCTGTCTATTTGGCTACTGAACATAAGGGCCACGCCACACAATGCGGTGCGGTTGCAGCGCAGCGCCTGAGCGGTGCCGCTGCTGCGTCCTACACACAAGTATCCACGGTATGTCAGATGGTGCGTTCCGGCATCGCACCGCACGCAAACCGGTAATATGCGCCGGAGTGGCACCGCTCAGTTGTTAAGTGCAGTCGAAGGAGGGTACATCCTTGCCTATTTCATATGTTATCACGTATTTTTGTTAATTTTTAATCAAAGTGTTTAAAATGAGTACCAACAAAGAAGATATTGGCATTGACTACCTCATTTCACTAGTTCTACGTACAATTAACTACAACACTTTTCGCCTACTGCGGCGTCGTAGTAGCGTTGTGACGCCGCACCGTGCACTGTACGTGTGTACGCCCATACGGCGAAATCTTTGCGGTGCGGCGCCGCACCGTGGAACGGCTCTAAGGGAAGATTGGAATGTTGGAACTAACAATGTTTAGAACTATCAGTCATCTACATGCTGCATTTTGTAGTAAAATCCTAACTGTTTTAGCAACTAGGGCACATAGTAAGTCATTGAGCAATCTAATAATCTATACAATCACAATGCGTGTACTAATATTGCCTACTAAATTAGTGAACTATATTTTTGCTCACAGTCCTTAAAATAAGGACCAGTAGGCCAAACAATACGACCAAATCGTTCGTTCTCTGAGCTTAGCGGCAAAAGATGTTGTTAAACAGGGAATAAAAATCCAGAACCAAACTTCTAAAATAGAATTAATTGCTAAATTATATTACTTTTATAGATTTTTGCATTTATTGTAAGAAAGTATCTGTTTTTTATTAGTTTTTCTTTGTTCTATCGTTGTATTACTTTTAACTTTGCTTTCTTCTTTGTTTACAAATTAACAAATATTGGGGATGTAATATTATTATGTTTCGAATAATTATAGAGTAGTAAGTTAATCCTTGTAAAGACACTAAATACTGAATAGATACTTTATGTAAGTTTTTATACTTTTATTATATTTTTAATGAAACTATATGTATATATAGTTAATTTGTAAGTAAGATAATATGTCTTACACCTGATCCAATGTGCACTGCAGTAATCTACTGTCGAACACAGGCCATATGCAGTATTTACGTTCACGTCCAGGGCGTGGACGGTCTTCAAGATTGAAATTTCCATTGCAAAACCTGACAAACCAATTTTTACAAGTTGTATGGGTTACGAAGTTATTACCTAATGTTGAATTAATGTTGTTTCCTGTATTTTAATTATAACTGTGTAACGTTATTGTTAGAGTATTTCAATGTTGTATATTATTTAGTGTATCTCACTGAATTTCAAAGATGATTATTATATATTATTATTATTATATTGATTCTTTAATGTCATAATTTTTTTTTATAGTTGAATTTTGACCTGTATAATTTCTAATCTGTGTACATTCTGGGTAGATATGATTTTGTTTTCTCTTACTATCTTACTTTTCTTTCTTTCTTTTCATTAGGTGTATTTTTTTCTAGTTTTGATTTTAATACTTTAATTGACGATTACTTTGATGTATTATATTGTAGTTATTTAAAGATAGTTAATTAGTTTGTTGTAGTATTCTGATGTAGGCCACATTTATAAAGTATTTTTTATCCTTTTTTGTTTCTTTTGTATTAGATGACATAAATGTATTTTATTTTCTTTGAATTTAAGCACCATCATGAGATTTAACTTGTAATTCAAATGTTCACGATTAGGAATTTAATATTTTATTTATGGATGTTGTTTTTTTTGTATTTTCTACCCCCAGACGGGGCAAACAATAAAATAAATTGATTGGATTTGATTCGATTAATCGATGCTGTAGGTTGAGCAGCATTTTTTTCAAGACATATTTCAAAACACAATAAAATGCAATGGCGTAAATGATGCTTGTTAAACTCCATTTTATGAAATTTTCAAACACACTGAATGAATGATAGTCAATGACTGAATCTTATGTCATATAAACGTCAATGTCAATGTCAAGGTTACCAATAGACAAAACAGTTTAAGTGCAATTTTAAAAGCGAACAACTTCAGAGCAAGTTTTCATTTTGCACCCCAATAGATTTTGTCGAGCGTGTAAAAGCGCTTTGCACTGCAACTTTAATTACCGCTTGACCATGCGATTCTTCGCCAAAATCACCAACTAGGATGGTTGATATTATAACTCACCCTGGAGTAAGAATGCCTTTTGTATGCGCTGCTCCCGTCGAGTTGGCGAAGAACTTCCGGTCCAGGTCTTCAGCAGCTGTACTCCAACCCTACAAAACAATATTAAAAAGTAGTTTTTATTTATTACTTTCAGGAGCAACATACAACATCAGTGGCACTGCTGCAACTGCACAAGGCCGATCACGAGTTCAGGCGGGAGAGACATGAAGGTCCACTTCATGAGATTATTTTTTTTTTCAAAACCATAAAAAATAAAGATCACTGGTTTCTAAACTAATTATCTAGTAACTAATACCGATCAACATAATGTCATAAACTGTCGTATTTCTGAAGATATTTTTTTTGTGAATATATAAGGTTGTAGATGTACAGAAACTGTACTTAAAACAGGTAATTGCTGCCATTTCATACAGCAAACAGAGGAATTGCATTTTTTTATAATGTCACTGCAGTGCAAACCAACGCATTAACACAAATATACAAACAAGACTGTTGGAAAAATTATTAAGTGAAGCATCCTTATAAACTGTGAGTCTTATTTGTACGTTCGTTTGACAGTATCGAGAATTGAATAAAGAGCATTTCACCTGTTTTGCATTAACTGACGAGAGTGCCTTTCTCTGTAACATTTTTTTATGCACACATGGTATCGTCATTTGGCTAAAAATAATTCATATTTCAGGCCAACACATTGCCAGAGAGCATCAAAAATACTGTAAATCAAATCTAGTATATCTCCTACTTCTTAAAATTAACTTACTGCCATCCGACTGTATTATATTATAGCATACTCTTATATTATGTATATTATATCAAATTGTCGCCTTACAATTATAACTTGGTAACTCCAAAATTGGCATTTTTGAGATAAGTATGCTAGAAGATGAATGAATGAAAAACTCTTTATTGCACAATTAAAAGAAGGTACAATGGCGGACTTATTGCTACATAACAATATCTTCCAGTCAACCAACATGCTGATGTGAAAAGAAGGGTAAGATGTAAAAATATCAACTCTATATTCCCTTAAAATCAGATAACTGAAATTCCCCCGCCGAGTAACGGTGGTTGATAAGTTGAAAATCAGCTCCAGCTATAAAAATCGATATGTAGACTCAGCTAGCTGAAAGTTCGCAGCACTATCGTAGCGCAAGAACTCGATATCTCCACTTATCTAGTTTTAGGTTAGTATTTAGGTCCACTTAATAGTTTCTACAAATCTGAAATGGTTTACGAGTTGAAACTTTAAAAAAATATTCAAACGCGTTTATCTCAGTCCTAATAAATTCGAGTTATCGAGTTATAATTGTAAGGCGACGATATTATGTATCGTCAACATTAATATCCAATTATTCATTATACATTCTTGATTTATATACCCCATTTTTTCCACTTACCTAGTAGTATCATGTAATTTCTATTATAAGTTGTTCATGCAAGCATTGTAAACACTCCATAAGATAGTAAATTAATTTTGTATAAATAGGTTTTTAAAATACTCTATCATGTATTTACTATCTGTACAGTCGGGCTATTAAGAGTAGAAATCAATTCGACGCAAGGAGAAAATATTTTGATGTGGCAACACTAACCCTTATGACAGATATCTTTTTGTATTGGTTCAGTTCATGAAATGGCGCGATTTTTTTCATTAATTCTCGTTATTCTTTTTTTTTGCGTTTAAAATTAACAAAACTATTCAAAGCGGAGCTAGAGAAGTTGTTTTCAGTGTCTCAAAATGTACTTCTAGGTACATTTTGAGGTTTTGTTTTGTATGATATTTCGTAGTGTCAGTCATAGTCAAAATTAATGATTATTTAACGGAGGCACAGTTAACGTTTTTTATTTTTCTTTCAAGCTCACAATCATTCAAATGTCGATGTTACATGATAGAATCAGTAAAGGAGCAGAAACACCAGTATGAGTACGATACGCCTCTTGGGAGACGGTACTGAGACATATCCATATATATTTAGTCTTACTATTCTCACATTACTGTTTTGCAATATATTTTTTTCCAAAACGTAAGGTCTACTCTTTCTATCCAGACTGTAAGTTTAATGTAAAAAAATACATTAAAAAAAATTTAAAATAAATAAATTAAATAAAATTAATTGCCCTATTAATGATCATTTCCCTATTTTTTACTTCTCCCTCGGTTATTATAAAATTCCACTTTCCACTAACATACCTTCCACTTCAAAAAACACATTAATAAACCCATCTAAATCCTATTAACCAACTTTATTTGACTCAATGATCCCCAAGTCTGATCTTTTAATGGTAACTGTTGTGCGCTGACTGTAATGTCATCTGTAACCATTACTATCTCTAACCATAGCCTGTCTCTAACCATTGCTTGATTAATTTTGTTCCTACAAGCCATTTATTTATATATTTTTAAATCTATGTAAACAATCTCGCTCCGTTTTTCCATTTATTTATTTTTTGTCTCATAACTGTATGTACCTGTCACTAGTTCTCAAAGCAAAAGAAAAAAAGAAGTATCTTCTATATAAACGAAGACAACAAAGTTCCAGCCGTCCCTTACAAATAAATGCAATGAGTAATAGCTATAAGATTCGCCACTTAAACAGCGCAATTAGTGTGTGAGTGATGCGGCAAATTTCAGCAAATTGGAACAAATCCAAAGTTGATTAGGCGGGTGTGTTGAGGCGCTGAGATGCCGCCGGAGATACATTGCATACCTCATAAGAGTGGAATGTGGGCGGAAGTATGTCAGAAGCGACGTTAGTCGAGATATACGCTCTCTCGGCAGTTAATACGCAAATAGACCAAGAGATGGAGATGTTCGGGATGTGTCCACCCATACACGTGTACTTGGATGCAAGCAACTGTAATGCGAATGGTAGTAACACTTTTTAATGTACATTCTACCTCAGACCTTTTAACGAGAAATAGACTTGGTAAAAGCGTTGATTATATAGGGAATTGCGCAATGCCCATTGTACGTTCTGGCAACCTTTTTTTGCCGGCGACATGCAGGTGGCGCTGATAGCATCGTCTGGCGAAACTAGTAGTAATTTATTTGGCCATCTATAATAATAATGATGATTTAAAATAAACGTTTTTTTAATAAAAGACTGATGAATATAAATTCCAATAATTTAACCAATGATAATAATAACATTTAGTTATTAGTGCCTTATAAGCTGATTACATCACAGAAATAATATAGAGATAGAACGCCAACTATTAGTCTATCCGAACTTAAAGGTGAGTAATTATTACGTATTGAAACCTGTATCCACAATTAAAAATTGACATCTTTATGTAAATAATATTAAAATAATAAGAGCTATGATTTAAAAATTCGTTTGTTATTATATTATTATTTTATTTCGAGATAGGATTATAGATTTATAGTGCATTATTATAGTGCCCCGCCGTACGCTATACCACGAACGCCACCATATTGAACATAAAAGAAGGACTATGAGCAGGGTTGGCAAAAACCCGGGTTTTATCAAAAAATATCTGCCCACTGGGTTATTTCGGGTTTTTTCGGGGATTTTCGGGCTTTATTGGGGAATTTCGGGTTTTTTCGGAGTTAATGAGAATCTTAAAATAATATATTTTAATTACACATTTAATTTAATTTTATTACCATTTTATTGCATTTTTTTCCCAATCCAAATCTATTTACTACTGAATAAAGTTGTAACACTACCATGAAGGTAATTCCCTTGAAAATCGTTATTGTCAGTTGTCGGGGAGATCCCTTTTATTTTCACAACAGGATAAGAGGTAACACTAACAAGCGCTAGTTGCGCTGTTTCGGCGCGAAAGTATGGAATAGTAGTGCTGGCAGCGTTTCGGCGCGAAAGTATTGAGTAGTAGTGCAAACGATTTTAGAACTAAATAATGTATATTGAAGTGTGTATAAGGGTCTTTGTCGCTTGTAGAGTATTGTAATAGTTTTGTAATAAATCAAGTTGAGTGTTCTACCGTGTTTTTGCATCTTCTGCTGCCTATCCACGTAACAAAATTATCCATAAGTTATCTTATAAATCATGCCAAAAGTAGTCGGCATTACACTTGTCCGGCCAGTTCTGCATCAATTGAAAGACTTTTCAACATTTGGAATGGTCTGGAATAAATTACGGAACAAACTGGGTGTGTCACAAATACATTCTTTTTTTTTTGTTTTGATAAAATATAATATAAATGCTTTATCCTTTCATTGATTTAATTATTATAAACAAGTATTTTTTCAAAAACCCACATTCGTCAAAAACCCTCGGGTTTTTTCAGGTGGGTTTTACCCAATTTAACCCAGTGGGTTTTTTCGGGTTGGGGAAAATCAAGCCAACCCTGACTATGAGAGTCAACTACAGAGTTTTATAGTAAAATCCTCGCTGCCGAAACGTACTATGGCATCGAGCAATCTAATACCCTATATAATCAATGGTAAGGGGTTACCTTGTTTTTTCCTGTACTACAAAAAACAACTGCCCTACAATTTAATATTATAATATAGATAATGACAATTTCATTAAAAGATGTAAAGTTACAACAGTTTTTTACCTAATAAGTATGTGTAATGTTTTGGGTTTTACAATAAGTGTATAGAAAATAAATAAATACATGGATAATAAATACATTAAATAGACAATTGAAAAGAATGTAAAGAAATTAGGTAGATTTGGTTGGGTGGTTATTAGGTTGTGCTTTTAAAAAAACGCAATCTCAGCTGCGGGCTTTTTTAGCAAATTATTTGAATTTACGTAATTAAGAAACACATTGATATCACGTTTTGTAAGTTACGACCTTACTTACTAATGTATTTATATTTTTATCGATTTTTTTTGTTGATATGATGAATTGATTACCCGATACAGCTACTAACATATATAAACGTTTCTTTTTTTACCCCAAAATGTGGTTAAAACATATAAAATAAAGCTTTGAACATGAAATGTTTCTTTAATTAGCATTTGCTAGAAGCCGAATGAGTTTCCTACAGGATAAAATAAAACATGCATGTTAAGTTTATTGAAATAAATACTGTAACTTGTGACTTTGAAAATGTCTATCAATTTTTGCAGTCTGCCATTTGGCAGCGCAGTAAGACTACAATTTAGAAACGTCTTGTGTAAAACTAATGATATTTACAACGATACGTCTTTTTTGAATAGTCATTTTATGCAGGGTGAGTTTTAATTAACCAGCGTCCTTCAAGGAGGTGAATCAGTAAAAGCAGGTGAGCAACTTTTCACAAATTTTGTTTAAAATATATATACTTACACATTTTTTTAATTTGAAAATTTAAAGAACTTGACTGTTAAGTAAAAGTTTGACAAGCGTTTGAGCGCGCTGCCCTATCTAGCGGTACTTTAAAATACCGCTAATAAACAATATTAGCGATATTTTACACTATTTTTCAATAAATAAAATTATACAAATTTTCAACAAAAAAACAGTGTTTTTTTTAACTTTCCCACATTTTTTTTATTAAAAGTTGGTTATTTGCTCGTACTGATTAACCCCCTTCGACGATGCCGGTAAATTAAAACTCACCCTGTATACTTATTATTATCATAATTATCAGTAGGTTACATACTCTTTCTAATAGTTTCAATACTGACTTTGCCAATGAAACACATTCATGACTATGTCAACTTTGAGTACCAGGAAAATCACTTTCATACCTATATTTTTATATATTTCTAATCCCTTTATGTCAATAATAAACAATGTGTGTCTGCATTACGATGAATTCAACTTGCGAAAATTTTCACTAAGAGTTTTTTAAAGATTTAGAGTGTAATCTGACAGCCCAGCAGAGCCTCACTCGGCTTAAACTGCTTTTGGTGATAGACACCCAGGAAAACGACAATTTATAGGTGGTTGACAGAACTCAAATGCAGTCGTATCAATCTCAGTAATGAATTTCATGAAGGTCCACCGCTGTCCATAACAAAAACATAGATGCTGCGCGCTATATGATCGAAACAGACAAGCATGTGACCTACTAAGAGATTCGGGCATTCTTTGGCATAGGCATGGGTCAGGTACAGTCAATCCCACATAAATATATGGTTGTAAGAAAGCTGTGCTCGCGGTGGATTCCACACAATTTGACTGAGGCTCAAAAAATTGGATGCCTCACTTGGTGCAAGGCCATGCTTACCAAATTCAATGTAGGGGTGTTTAATTTGACGTGGAACATATTAACCCTTAACCTGTAACATGATTTTCAGTGACACTATTGGTAACACCGGTCTGTCAGGCCCCTATAGAGTTTTTACTGAAAATAAAGACCGTTCTAGCGGAAATCTTTATTTTAATGACATTTCAAGTAACAATATGCACACACTCTAGCATAGGATAAAGAAATATTCTTTAGTTACTTACTAGCTGCGCCCAGCGGTTTCACCCGCGTGGTGATGGAAAATTGTGATAATGATGATAGAAAACCATATATCTTTATAAATTATAGCCTATGAGTTATTCTGATGTGTAAGCTATATTATTGTAAAGTTTCATCGAAATCCATTCAGTAGTTTTTGCGTGAAAGAGTAACAAACATCCATACATACATACAAACTTTCGCGTTTATAATATTAGTAGGATAGAATTTAAATTTCGAATGTCAATTTCTTAGATTTTTTTCCTACTTACTTGACAGTTATCGTTATATTTTAGATAATTCAGACTATATATTTATATATTATAGCTTATGTGTTATTCTGATGTGTAAGCTATATTATTGTAAAGTTTCATCAAAATCCATTCAGTAGTTTTTGCGTGAAAGAGTAACAAACATCCATACATACATACAAACTTTTGCGTTTATAATATTAGTAGGATTTCTAAAATTATGATGAAATTGTCAAGAAATATTCGAAAGTTCCGAATTTTCTTTTTACAGCACTCACTTCTTATTTATTATTTCATACAAAAAAATAGTGCATTATCTGTATGAGCATAGTCTTCTTAGATACAAGTTTTACATATTTTTTTTTGGACATTTAAGGCAGATCTTGCCTGCAGGGTTGCTAGATCTTATACATTTGTAGGCAGGTTTCATTTTGAGGTAGTAGTGGCAAATTGAACAGATCTTCCTTGTTTCGAGTCGGTTGATCTATCGCAGTTAGGGAATGCAATCTTGCAGCAAAGTCTTCAATCTCGGTATTTGCAAAATTTAAGAGGTCAGTCTTGCAAGATCTCGGTATTTTGCAAGATCTTGCAGAATTCAGAATATATATTCAGACTTGATGAAAATGGAGTCGCATTTTCTAATACTTTTTTCTGCGTCATCAATTTTATGCTTAGAACACATATGTACATGCAAATATTGAGGAGAACGTGCCGTCGTTTTCAGAATAGACTTACACAATTTGCACTGAGCAGTCAGTCCATCTTCTTTATAAAGTATTTCCATACTTTCAGCGAACTATTAAACTCCTTATAAACTATGTTCGATGACACGATGACACCAATTTAATCATACGAAACCAATTTCCGGCAGGAAACAATTATAATTTTTACTATTAAAAACAATCGGAACGCTGCATTATCAAATTATTACGTTACATGCACGAAAACCATTGATTGGAGAAAATAAATCTGCCGCACTGCCTGCGCAGACTCGCGACGTTCCGTTCCGTTCTCCGTGAAGCCCTGTCATTATAGCGCCGGGAATCCCCGGGATGTGACGGTGAGCACTCCTAAATTGTCATGAAATGTGCTGCTGCGCGATCTCGCAAATCTTGCGAGATTGCGTGTGGTTTTGTGTGCAAGATTAATCTTGCAAAATTAGTGCAAGATCTTGGTATTTCGAGATCTCAGTATAATGAGATTGCATTCCCTAATCGCAGTGTTGCAACACAAACGAAAAACCCCAGGGTCTGTGGGACAGATTAAGGGTTAAAGGTTAAGGGTTAACAGGTAACAAAATATGGATTTACAACTACTAATCCGAAACAAAGCAGCATTTGGGTCTTTCAAGATGGTCGTACCCAATCAAAGTGACGCGCATGCAAAGTGTCGCAAAACAAATGATTGCTTTCTTTTATTAGGGAAATTTTTGAGAATCATCATACTTTGAATGCTGATTAATACACAACCATTTGTTTGCGAAGTTATTGAGGAACTCTGTCAAAGCAACTTATATGTAAACACTGCATCATCTTGCACTATCACAATGATAGCTCTCACACGGTCAGACAGACATAAGAATTTTTGAAGTCGAAAAACTTAGAACTCAACAACCATCCTCTATACAGTCCCGACTTGGCAACTTGTGACTTTTTCCCGTTTTCAAAAATTAAGAGCCAATTACGCGGTCAACAACTTTTATCCCTCTTGAAGAATATGTGAAACATCTTTCCAAGGTCGGCACGGAGGAGTGGAATAATTGATGAAACGGCACGGAGAAGTGGAATAACGTATGAAAGTGTATTAACGCTCGTGGAGTATATTTTGAGAAACAATAAATTGACTTTTGGCCATTCATTGCAATTTTTTCTTATTCATTCCAAAGACTTTCAGTATAGCCCTCATATAACATCGTATTAAAAAAAAAGGACTATCAATGTATGAGCAATCCTGTATATAGTTTAAAAATAAAATTACCTGCACGAGTCTCGCTTCCAAAGGAGTAGGTTTCCGGCCGCTTGAGGTGTTGCTCTTGCTGGAATTTACAGGCTTGATTGTGCCCGGGGGAAGTTGGCACCATTTCAGCTGCCCTGAAGCAGCTTGTTTCAGCAATAGTCTCGCAGACCTCGATTCATCTGGTCGCCCCGTCGCCGTCATAAAACCTCTGTTAACTGAACAGAAAAAGGTAAGTCAGTCTTCTTCATTACTATTTATTATTTTCATTTACGAGGTGATCTGAAGGTTATCAAGTGATAGGAACGTCTTGAAGGGTGGTACCTTACGGTACTTACGAATTTTCCGTTAAAAGTTTATAGCTTCCACTATTGCCCTTTAATGTCAAAATGATTGGACAACAGTTGAGGACTTTTGCATTCCTCCTCCAATGCACTGGAAGGTAATTCTCTGTGACTGGATGTCAGAGTTGCTTAAATTTTATTTAAATGCCTTTCAGCATACACTTCCAGACCCCAGTAACCTCGCTTGCTGGAGCTATTCTGAGGATAGTTCATGTCCCGCTTATAGCAATACCCCTTGCACAGTTAGACACATCCTAGCTGGCTTTGCATTTCTCTTCCAATGCACTGGAAGGTAATGTTGTATGACCTTGCTCGTTTGTACAAGCTATTCAGAGGGTAGTTCATGTCCCCGTTGCAACAATATCCCACGCATAACTAGACATATTCTAGTTGGCTGCAAGGTGGTACACTCACCACCATGACAAAGGCTTTGCTGTTATTTGCGAGGTAATTAGCCTCTCAGTAGCTCGTACCAACAAGGGTCTGACAGAACCCTCCAAACCCTTAATACAGTTTGTGCGGGTTGGCTCTAAAGGCAAAAAACATTTCACTACAAAACCTTTCTCAATAATCGAGAAAATTTGAGATTGAATTCTGGAGATCGATTTGGTCTCTAAGCAGTATAAATTCCCTGAAAGTCTCGGATGCACAGCCCTCAGTCCAGATATAACTCTTTACTCTCTATCTCGGAAGATGGCCCCTATCGTAGAATTAAATGTTCCATGGGAATCAAACATCCCAAAAGACCTCGAGTGGAAATTAAATAAATACGATTATCTCGCAAATGCCGTCACCGGGAACAGCTTCACTGTTCAGCTTCACGCGGTGGAAGTTGGTGCTCGTGGCCTATCGACCATGTCTATGTTTCACCTCTTTAAAGATTTTAGTATACCGAATCTATCGCAGACCACGGCATCCTTTGCCCGGCTGTTCACCCAGGATCGCCGGCAGTCGCCGTAAGATCCGCAACCACCCCCGCTCTATAGGAAACAGTACTGCTTCCAAACTCCCCCGACTGTTAGTCAGAGTGCACAATCGATTGGCTTACGCCGCACGGTGCGCAGACAGACCAGGAGCGCCAGAAGGTTGATTCTTAGGGGAAACTAGCCCTAAGGCCAGAGTCCTGCCCGGGCTCGCACTTCATGCGTGGAGGCCGCCGGATAGGTGTTGAGCCGTGAGTGTGACCAACCCTGAACAGAATGGGTCTTCGTGGCCAACTCAGCAAGGGCCCATTAGCTCCCGTAGTATGGGCAGATCGGTTGATTCACGGACAAGGGATTATAGTCTTTCCAGAGAATGAGTATTACGATCCAAATCCTGCAAATACAGCAAAACCGGCCGGTCGTTCCCCATAGGGTACACAGCGCCTGCTTTACTAGTAGTTTAACATACCCTATTGGGTATAAGGCACAGAAGAGGTTAAACAGTAAGAGTAACTTACAAGCATGCGCCGATAATAGGTGTGTTGGTAAAAATGGTCCAGTTTGATCGGGTAAAAGTAGGCCATATCGGATTCTGAACGTTTCCCTGCCAACTAGATCAATGAGCCTTTGAACTGCACCTTCGTGAGCAGTCATCTAAAAGAAAAATAAAAATTACTCACTAAATTATGAGCTACTTTTGATCAGTGCTTTTGTATCATACGATCACAATTAATTGAAAGTGAAGGACTTTGATTTTTTTATTTTTTTTTATTTAGAAAAAATCCACAATGAAGGTTTACAATTATGCATTAACCCTTCAAGCCCCGCGACTTCGATATCGAAGTCAACTGAACGCGTCCAGGAAAAGTGATTTGATTGGGTTTTTCGTGTCATTCCGTATGCAGTTGTATTTTATTTAAATGCAAGATGATACAAATAGTTGTATTTTATTTAAATGCACGATGATACAAATATCATCGTGCATTTAAATAAAATACAACTGAATACGGAATGATACGAAAAACCCAATCAAATCACTTTTCCTGGACGCTTTCAGTTGACTTTGATATAGAAGTCGCGGGGCTTGAAGGGTTAAAGTACAATTACAATTTACACTTTATTACATAATACACCTATTTTCGTTAGGATGATTGACAATATAATATGAAAATTTGAAGAAAAAAAGGGACATAAAGTAATGTTAGTTTGTAAAGTAATTACAAAGTAATAACAAGTTAGATTAGTTACCTACAAGATTAAATAATGAAAGATACTACCTACATAGGTAGTATTATAATATATTCTTATAATTATAATATAAAGATTCAGTAAATAAAATTAAGACATTCGATAAATATGTACCTACCTCCCCATAATCAATATATACCTACATACATATGTACATATAGAAATACACAAAAATAAATTACTGCAAAAAAATCTCTATATACACTTAGGAGCAATTAATCCGGGTCACCAAGATAAACCGTAATATCTCGGAAACTAAGAATGGTAGCTTGCTCAATAATTACCACATTAATATAATGAATATTGAATAGCAGGAAAGCTTCTTATATTTTTTTGTGACAACAGAAACAAAAGCAAAAAACAAATGCACCAAATTCGTTATTCTATTTTCAAAAAATAATTTATTTTGTTTTTAGCTTTTTTCATGGTATTACTATACAGCGTTCAAGAAGTTTCATTAATTTTATATGAGTAGTATTAAATAGTCTATAAAATACTGTCTATGTGTGAAAATCGTAATTTTTACCTGATCGATTGGCAATACTGCAGTGAGAAGTAAATCCGGTGTGACAGCGTAGGTCGGCAGCACCAGACCGGGGCAATCTAGCAGCAGTAGATCGTCGAGAACTAGCGATTGGACGTGTCGAGTATGACCAGGCATTGCGCTGACGCTAACTTTTTTAGTTTGCATCAGAATATTGACAGTACTTGATTTGCCCACATTGGGGTAACCAATGAGACCGACGGTGAGATGCGGTGGATTTTTTAATTCATCGACTGGAATCGATTTTAACATTGCAATGAGTTTGACGCGATCTAGAACGTCAGATGAATTATTTATGAGCATTTGTGGTATTTCTTCGAGGGACTTTTCTTTAGATTCCGGTGCAGCATTATTCGTCGTATCATCGATGGTTGGCCTTTTAGTGTTTACAACTATTTCAGATGTTTCTTTCGTATCCACATCAGTAATTGTATCTTGACTTTCAGCTGTTAATTTTATGTTATCTGGTACATCATCATTTGTGGAATTATCGATTGTTGGCTTTTCAATGTTTAAGACTATTTCAGATGTTTCTTTCGTATTCACATCAATAATTGTACCTTGACTTTCAGCTGTTAGTTTTACATTATCTGATACATCATCATTCGTTGAATTATCGATCGTTGGTTTTTCAATGTTTACGACTATTTCAGATGTTACTTTCGTATCCACATCTGAAATTGTATCTTGACTTTCAGCTGTTAGTTTTACGTTATCTGATATATCATCATTCGTTGAATTATCGATCGTTGGCTTTTCAACGTTTACGACTATTGCAGATGTTTCTTCTATATTCACATCAGTAATTGTATCTTGAGTTTCAACTGCTAGTTTAACGTTATCTGCACAATTTTGAACATGCTCATCTTCTTTTTTAACGCTCAATTTATCATTACTAGATTCTGGGGAATCGTCATTTGCAGATTTATTGATTGATATATTTTTAATTTTTACTTCTGCGCTTTCTGAAATTACTTCGTTTTCATTTTCACCATTTTCCCCTTTTGAATCGTCATCATCATCATCACTTTCTTCCTCTGTATCGCTTTCATCGTGCCCTTCATCAGATTCATGTTCAGTTTCTTTTATATCACTCAAATCCCCCGATTTGTCAGTTGAATTTATAGCAGCAGAAAAGAAGGCAATTCTGATACCCTTCTTTCCGAAATACTCCGCCCACAATTTTCGCTCTACCTCATCGATAAGATCCGCCTTATTCAGCAAAAGGACGCATTGTGAGTTGTTCTCTTTGGCCGCTTTTTCCAAATCTTCGCATCTGAACAACAATGGATTTCTCGCATCCAACAATATTAGGAGCAAATCTGATTTTTCTAGGGTCCGCCACAGCTGCCTCCACAGCTCCAGGTTTCTCTCGTAAGGTGTCAGTGCTACACCTTCTTTCTCCTGTGAAATTTCAAAGACTCACATTATTATTTAGTTATGGGGGGACGGGGGGGGGGGGGCGGGGGCAGAATGGGAGAGAGGTAAGAGTGTGGCAGGGATGGAGGGAGGGAAAGAGGATTTTATTAGAATTATTTATGTTTCTTAGATATATTACTCTGGAAGCCCATGTATTATTCTACTAGCATTATGATCTTGTTCAAAACTGTATTAGTTACGAATTAATCAACATTAAACCCACAAAAACTGAAAGAAAAGTATTTTTTTTAAACTTTACCTCGCTTTTTAAAATTGTTGGGATTTTTTTAACAGAATGTAGAGCCGAAGGCTCCTCTATGATCCACTTCCATAATCAGTCGGATTTCTGTAGTTTATGATTTGAGTAGCGACAGAAAAGTGAGTGAATGATCACTGTACTTCCTCACATTTCGATAGCGTTTTGAATCATGAAAGTGTTCATAAATAAGACTCGTTTTCTCCAATTTTGAAACTGCCAGGAATACATGTTTTGTTGATAGATGTGCAAATTGAAAACAATAATGGAAAATCTATCACAAGGTTATTAAGATGGAACATTATCTGTTGATCCGAGAAACAGGGTAGGAAATTAATAGGAATTTACCGCATTTGAATTATAAAATAATTACAAACATTTGAACAAACCTGTAATGCAACTAAATTTCTTCTCCATTCCAAAAATGAATCCTTTTCCTTTAAATCCTGTTCACTGGCGGTTACACCTGGAACCCAGGCAGGCCTAAAATAAGGATAAAAAAATATTCTATGAAAAAAAAGAAAGTCGAGGTAAGTTACTAAAGGACCTTATGTTGATGTGTTTCTTTTCCAAGTTGCTACTACAACAAATGACTGAATAAAACACCATGAAAAAATCAGCACACCATTAACCGCTAGGGTGCCAAAAAGGCCGATCGGACTATTGCGGCGGTTGATAGAGCCGCACGTAGCCGTTTCTGCTGGCCTCAATATATAATATATAAATATATATTATATACATGATTAACAAGATTAATCATTAGGTAACAAGAAAGGATTCATTAAAAAAAACAATATTGTATATACATAGTATACCGACAGAACAGTAGATGCACTCTTGAGCGACAAGGCATTGCGGGGATAGGGTGCAAGGGAATTGAGCAGAGGGATACTTCCCGACGAATGCCTTTGGTTAACATTACGCGCGTACGAAGGTTGGCAAAATTCTCAAACGTTTGACATCTGTGTCGGCGGAGCAGTAGACGCCCGCCGTATGCGAGCTCTTAGCACTTGTGATGTGGATTGCATCAATTTCAATTTTGTTTTAAGAGACGCTGTGGTATATATTATATTTACAAAATCGACCGAATAAAGTGGTGCCATTTTTTGGTTGACTGGATGATATTTTATTTATTTATTTATATAAGTAATGCAAATATTAAAAATAAGAGTAAACAGTTTTAGCATAGGAATTATCACAAAAAAAACTTACAAAATTGAATCAAAAGCAGAAAAAAGAATACATCGTCTGGTGGCAACGTCACCTAACAAGGCCGGGACCTGTTCTAAGGTAAAAAGTTTTTTATTTTTTTTATTTTATTGTTATGTAGCAATAAGTCCGCCATTGTATCTTCTTTTAATTGTGCAATAAAGAGATTTTTCATTCATTTAATTTTATTTTTGCACATGAAGGCTGGCTTCCAAAAGGTTGAACTTTTATTAAATTATTGGAAAAAAAAACATATAAAAATAAGTCATGAAAGAAACTAGGGGAATGTTTATTCTAGTTAATTATATTTCAATTTACAATCATAACCAAGTCATGGAGATTATGTAATCGATTATAAAATCAGTCTATTTATCTTAATGCATGTTAAAGTGCAAATGGGATTTTTCAACGATTGACCAGGCTCGGTTGTTTAATTGCAAACTTGCCCATTATTGTTTACAATATACAGTATACATTCACATAAGCTGTAGTGCCAGATTGCAAAAAGCTGTGACAGATAACACTCTCACAGGACAACCAGATCGTCACCATGAGCTACTTCCGACTGAACATTTGGACAATGCCTTGCTTTGCTGCATCTGCTGGATCCAACCACTGTGATGAATTTATTTTAGAAGATCCGCTTTTCATTGCAAGTGACAATCTGATTCAGAATCCTTTCATTTTGGTGTTGGTTCAGTAAAGCAATGCAGCGTCGATGCATTTTTGCAGCTGGCTTTCGTTTAGGTCAGTGGTGATCCATGGCCAAGTGGTGGTTCGTGGACGACCAGGGTCAAAGTTCAAAGAAACAAAGTTTATGAGGAAACAGAGATTATGAGGAAAAATCGTCAGATAATGAAGCGCACAAGCTCATCAGATGGCCACCACTCGAGTGCGTAAAAGAGGTACAATTTACAAAAAACGATTATTCTACATTCTTGACATTAAAAGCAATGATCGATGATAGTAACGATGACATAATCACCGCAAATATGAAAGAAAACATTAGAAATCATGTGCTAATGCTGAACGATGAACTGCACCATTATTTCCCAGGATATAAACAGGCAGAATCAAATGATACCCTTAAGATGATTTGCAATATTTTTGGTAATGGCATTGAAGCGGGTATAGAATAAATTCATGAAGACCTGTTTGAACTGCAAAACAACAAGCTCTGTAAGGATGCGTTTGAATCAGTTTCTCTTGAAGAGTTCTGGTGTAAAAAAGTAACTGCATAACCTACAAGTATAGGATTTGCCTTATATATCATAATCTTATACTCTTACCTTATATATTTTACTATTATGCGATTGCCTATCTTATACTCTTCTACACAACTTATCAATGCGAATAAGGGCTTACCGCTTTGCTCATAATTAACCCCTTGAGTATGATACGACCAAATCTGGTTCTGAAACAATTATCCGTTGAGTATGATACGACCAGATCTGGTTCCGCGTTTTTTTCACTTCTTTGACGTTCTCATATTTATTCATAATTATCTAATTGTTTTACAAAATGATATTTCAAATTTCTATATTCGAAATTTAAATGCAATCATTGTGCAGTTGTTCTTTTTATGATTGGTGTAGTAGTTTCGTAGTTATAGTACTTTAAGGTCGATGTCGCCGAAAATCCTGCAAAAGAGACAGATGCATCCATGAAAATATCCATTTACTCCAAGGGTTAAGAACAAAACCTGAAAGCTATTGGAATCAAGTGATGATATCCATGTAGCTCTGAACAACAGTATCAGCCCCAGAATTGTCCAAATTATAAAAGGAATGCAAGCTCACAAAAATCACATCGACTTACAGTTAAAAGATCTTTATTATTGAAAATATCTCCAAATATTATTGCTCGTTTATTATATTTAACTAACAGCAAAAGATCAAAGTTGATTTTGAAATTCCTTAAGTTTTTATTTTTAACCTTGGGGGTCCTTGCACCGAACAAAAAAGTCTTAGTAGTCTCTGGTCAAAAAAATATTGGGAGCCACTGGTACCTATAGCTCATACAGTACCTACTTTTTGAGCCACTTTACCGATTTTTTCAAATGACCCAATATTGTTACGTCACTTACAAATTATCAACTTTTCCATAACTGAACATACGAAAATATCCGAGCAATAACAAGCAACAAAAAGACAAATGAATAAACTGATTTCAAGAACGGAATAACATTGCTTTGAAATAGAATTTATTTGAATTTGGTGTTCCAACTCAAACCGAAGATATCAAAGTTTAAAGTGGCCAGCGGGCCCGATTGCGTTTCGTCGTGAACTAAAATCGGAATTAGTTTATGCAAGCGAGACAGGCCAATATGTTAGAGCGGAATATGAAATGAATGATTGTCACTTTTCTAGCATTAAACTACAAGACATTTATATATCAGAATAATCGAAGACTGGACGAAATGTTTTTTAACTAATTCATATGATTTTATGTTCGGCAGGTAGTATTTGTGCGGGAAAATATATGAACTTTCAATTTATATTCTGCTCTAACGCACTGCTCTGTCTCATTCGCATGAACTATTTTCCGATATTAGTTCATTAGAAAATCGAGATCGCAATCGAGCCCAGTGTGTAATAAATAATGGCAATTACAAAGGCAAAAACCTACAACATCACCTTCTAGGAATGGTAAGTGGGTGCTCGGCATTCCGCTTTGAGTCCACTATTTTTACGACGGCTTCGACTGGTCCTGTGTTGACGTAGTTTAAATTTAATTTTTCTGCGGTGAATTCAGTGCCAGCGAGTTGTGCTGTCGACAAAAACTCCTGAAGCGACGACTCCGCTGTGACCGATTGCAAATTCAAACGGCCCCATTCGTAACCATCGTTGATTTCAGTCGTGTGTAACTGCAAAATTAAATATTTTAAGATTTCAACCCTACACAACTAAACTATATTCACAGTTACATAATAACTAAACGTTCGTCGAGCGGATTAAGCAATGAAAAACCATAAATATTGGGCCCGATTGCATTTCTTTGTGAACTGAAACTGAAATTAGTTTAAGCAAACGAGATAGAGCAATATGTTAGAGCAGAATATAAAACGAACAATCGTCGATAAAAACTGCCTGTCAAACTTATCCTTTCCGAATAAATTTAAACACATGGTGTTAGATGCAGATGCTTTATCTTTTCATTTCACAATCCGCTGTAGCGTATTGCCCTGTCTCGTTCACACAAACTAATTTATGATTTTAGTTCACGAAGAAACGCAATCGAGCCTATTATTAAACCAGCTATATTAATTAATAATAATAGGAATTTATTACATGGCATAAAAGTTTTGTTAGATAGGAACTAAATAAAAGAACAAAGTATTTATGATAAACATTATTCCGCACAGTACTGTCCACATTATGGGGACCGCAAAAATTCTATTTTTGTATTTCACGCTACGGTGTTTCGACATTCTACGAGCCTTCGATAGACTAGTAACAGATTTTGCACTCTTTTGAAGCGGATCGAGCAGGAGCTGCTATATTGGACGAAACACCCAAAGTATCTTGTAGACTAAAATACAGTAATGTATTTACAGTTGGGGACTGAGCTAAATGTAAGCAGTGGCCAAGACTGTTGTGCGGTCTCCCCACCACAGACAATAGTGCTGTGACATCACTCGCCCTGTGTTACTCGACAGTAATAGGAATAGGTATGTACGCTAATAGGTATATACGCCGGTCCCCGCACTTCAGCCACTGTTTACATTTAGCTCAGTCCCCAACAGTACATACCTTTGCAAAAAAGTATGTAGTCACAAAACTTCCGTTGAGCGGATGAGATTACCGTAGATACTACTTAATTAGCGTGTGATCGCAATGGTGTCGCGCCTTACACTGTTTACACCAATTAGGAAGGAAGAAAATGAATCGAGGGCGGGGGGCGCGGGGAAGTGCCTGAACTTGACTTTTGCGGGGAGGTGTGTAGTCGCACGGACGAATGTTTAGTTATCTAGGTTTAAGGAGAGATCAGACTGAGAAGTGGCGGTAGTATAATTGTAAGAACAAAATTTAAATTATTAGAATTAAAAAATACTAAAAACTTCATTTAAACAGTATAATAAATAAATACAAACGGAGCTGCCATGGAATTCACCGACCGGAGTCGGGCCCATCATAATACTATTTTTTACACTTCTGGGGGGTGAGCAGTGGATTCCGGACTTAAGAACCGGCTGTGGTAGGTTTAGGACAGCTGTCTTGCCACATGTGAGCGTTCACCTTGCCACCCATTCACTCCCCCTTCGAAGCCATAGAATTTGAGATGCGCAAATCGCAGTTTTAGATAATTTTTCTAAGAAAGAGTTGATTATTTTTCTGGAAAGGCCAAGATCTTTAAAGAGGTGAAATAGAGAAATTCCTGAAATTCCGAAAAAAAGGAGCAAACTCGACAAAGAGTGGGTTCTAGATAAGAAAGTTATGTTAAAAAAAGTATTATATTTCCATTAATAAAATGACAAAGTTGTTAAGCTCACTAAGGGAAAGGGGAATTCAAAGTTTGGCTAAAGTAAGTGTTAGCAAAAATAATTAATTATGGTTAAAGAGTATGAAATTCTTAGGTTGGGTATTAGAACCCTTGTTTTTTATTATTCGGTTTATATGTCGCAAGAAAGCAATACGAGTATGCGCGACGCAATAAGAGTCACAATATTTGACATACAAAAAAGCCAGAGCCGTCTTTATTTTTGCTTGTATGGAGTTCAAATGACCCAAGAATTCTTCCACCAATTCGTACATCACTCTTCAGCATTCAGAAGGTGTAGACGACACAGTGATGCGAGAGAATGGGTTTGATTTTGGAAGTTTTGATAGCTGAAGACCGGCCTCCGAAAATGGGTAATTTTCAATAACAAACTTGTTGCAAATGCAAGCGGACAAGCACCATCGTTAAAGGTAAAATACCTTTATTTGCACTAGGAGCTGCAACTTTCTTTAGTTAAAAAATCTGAAAATCGCAATCCTATAAGCTTGGCTTTTATGTTATTAAGTGGGTTTATGTTATTAAGTGACGATTTGTAACCAATATTTTCGCTATGTAATCCGGTTTCAGGTAGCGATTTGTCCGATAATGGTAGATCCTTTATTTAGGAAAATTATCAGGGCTGTTGGGCCAGCTCGACGTTTTACTTTAATTTTAAACTAGCCATTTAAACGTATGGGGGTCGATGAAGTACGATGGTTAGAAGTAGTAGTAGTAGTAGATGGAGTGGGGGGCTTGTTTCCAGCCCTTGATGTCACCTAGATCTGTAAGGTCTTTTGTAACTACCCACTGTGTGGTTAGGTCAATTGTCAGCTAGTAGCCCGGTACTTCTTACCAGACTAAGTAGGTCACTGACCTTCAAGTTGGGCAGATCGCTGGGTTCGAGAAAGGCTCGTCCCAGTAAACTGTGTCTTTTGGCGGCGAGCCCTGGACAGCGGCCAACAATGTGTATGCTGTCTTCAGGTTCCTCGCCACATATTCGGCAATCCTTGCTCTCAGTCAAGCCAAGGTTGAATAGATGAGCTCTAAGGGTCGTGTGTCCGGTGAGGAGACCGATAGTGGTTCTAAGGTTCTTCTTGCTCATGTCAAGTAGGGCCTTGGTTTTCTTCTGTAGTGGTTGCTCCATCGTGGCTTTTACCTGGCGACATCCCTGACTCTGTTTCCAGAAAGCCCGATGTTCCTGCTCCAAGCAGTCCCTGATGATGGTTAACAATATAAAACAATTTTCAAACCGACCCATTGTATAGCACGATCTCTGAGGCTTGTAAAGGATATACCTAATCGAGTACAGCTGTGGGTTGGCTTACGTTGGACAAACAGAGCGACCCATAGTGAACACATATTGGATAGTGGAACAAATCGATAGTGGATGTAGTTTCAAAATCCCATTATGCTAACCAAAGATACTGATACTTTTAGCAAATTTTACATTTTTTCTTCAAAATGTCCATATAAAAGTGCAATTCATTTCAATAAATATATGATTACTCCTCATTTAAATAGATAGGACAACATGGCGGCAAAAGCTTGCAGTAGGTGGATTTTAGTTTACTTTAATTAAATGGCATTTCTGAATAATTTTCCACGAAAAGTACTAGTTTTCTTGGGACCAGGATAAACTTTAAGGTATTATTGCAGTATAGGTACCTCTTCTAGATTGTTGACTTTTTAACGTCACCACGCTGATTCCGAATCTGCAATAATATTTATTCGGTCTCAATAAATAAGCGAGATATAGGCATTCAAAAAAGCGCCAAACCCATACATTTCGGTAGTTTTTTTAAAAAAATAATACATAAACACCTATTTGGCGGTAGGTTAGGTTAGGTTAGGTTTTTTTAAAACAACCTTAAAAACTGAGGTAAAAAAAAATTTTTTTTTTTTTTGTATGTAAATTTGGTTTCGAAAATTTACGCGTCCGAAGCTTTTTTCTTTCACATTTAGCATTACAATGATCTAACCTAGTAGTATTTCTTTGTTTTTTCGATTTCGGAGAAAGGTACCTATACTGCAACAATTCCAACTTTAATTCTAATATAAACTGCGCGGAAATAAAACTTTTTAATTAGTGGAAAAATGGTAATTTCCAGCACACATCGTTTTTCCTGTTATTCGATACCTTTCGGATTTTATGTGTTAATTTTAGCTGCGGGCAAAAAGTCTGCCTATATACTTTCATGATACAGGTATGATACATGTATGGGAATTCGTAGTCTTAACCTAAAAATTTTAAAAACTTACCATGGAGTTGTTATCAACTTTCTTCTTTCCGCGCGTTGCTCCGAAGCGATCCTTTATCAGAGACCGCCCTAGCCCTTGCTTACTTTTCTTCCCCATAGGCATTTTAGATGCTAATAAGTTTAATTCCGCTTTAGAAAATAATTCGTAACTTTGACAGCTCTGACATGTGTTATTTATTTTTGACAGCCCGCGGCGGCCATACTATGAGTAAGGTGGTTTCTGATGTATACGATACGATACAATACAGACCTCTTGGTTGTTCTCATAGTTCGTGTTACCGTATTTATCTAAGTTGATATTATTGATAGGGTTCCTATACGCCCTCTTATAAATGTCCGTGTGTAATACCAATTTTTTTATATTATAAAAATATCATCGAACTTTGGTTTGATATCGTGATATCTGTTGATTGCCTGCCCACCGTCCTGGACATTCAACTAGAATCCTACAATAATTACCGATTATTTTGTTTATGTGCCTACTGGCACGCACGACATTTAACTGTTTTGTGGCATTCTCCAAATCAGCCTGACTGAGAGCGTTCTTTTTACAACAACAAACACTTTATAGTGTCGTTTTTCGCAGTCAGATTTTTTTACTGTGCAATATATTTAATATAAATATTCGCAGCTCTGCGTTAGTTTGTAAAGTGAAAATATATAAACAAATAAATAAATAAACAATAAGGCCTGAACTAGGGTGAGCATTGTATCTTTTACAGCCTGAGTCGGATCCATACATTTTGCTACTCTGTCATATGATAAAAACGCGTCCTTTAGGGTTTGTTGGAAGCTTCAATGATATCAATATCATCAGCATACGCCGGTAGTTGTATCGACATACTGTATATCAACATGCGTTAGTTTTTTAGGTGAACATACTATATAAATAAGTAAATAGACAATAAGGCCTGAACGAAGTGAGGATTGTTTCTTTTACAGCCTGCATTTATCTTCAGTCCCATACATTTTGCTGTTCTGCCCAATAATATGTTGAAGGGGTTGTGGAGAGCTTGCAATTATATAAATATCATAAGCATACGCCAACATATCAGTAGCTACTACAAATATTTATAAATATCTATAAATATTTATTATATACTATAAATATCTAAAAACATCAATAAATATCTGTATCTATATATCCACTATACGACCTATCTTTATTTATATCTATATACATATACACATACCATCGTCTAACTCCTTCTTCCTAATCACTTCCAATTCCTTACCTCTCCCATCGGTTTTCTATATAAATTTTATATTTAATATGAACTTAGTTTATTTTACAATTATTTTTTAACCCCTTACTGCATGAATTACGAAGGAGGGTAATAAAAAATGTTTTTTTGGTAAAAACGTGTTTATTTATCTTTATTAAACATATTTTAAACAAAAGAAAAAAATACAGGGATTATTTATGAAATTACATGAAAAAGCCACATCTGGCTTCGTATGCATTCTAGTGAAAATCAAGTAAGCCCATTTCTGGCCTTGTATGCATGGCGGTTAAATTTTGTGGTAATGTTTGAAACAGTTCCGTTTGTCATTATAGCATAGAAAGACCTCGAATTTTTCACAGCGGTTTGTTGATTCGATACCTGCAGGTTTGTTGATGTTATCTTGGACAGATTTTAGATTTGACTGCTTTACTATGGAATCAATAATATCATTTGTGAAGCAAAATTTGAAACAATCGGCTGGTGATTCCAACTCTTTTATTTCCTCCGACAAATCTGTGTTGCCCGTGAATTTGAAGTTTTCTTTGCATAAGGCTCCAGTTTTTCGTTTTTTCACACAATCGGGTCTTTTTTTTACTTTTATACCCTTCGTTTTTTGCAGCCTGCAAGTATTGTAGAGGTGGGATCTATCGGAGTCAGACTCGGGTACTATAACATTCTTCTTTTTAGGTGAACGGGAAGAGGAAGGTTCGTATTCCAGATCAGAGTCGGAAGCAAGCTCATTTTCACTCAAAAAACCATCACCTATATAGTATAGGTGATGGTTCGAAGAACCATAAAAGCGTCCAGGATCCATTTCTGAAAAGCATAACACAGAATCTTGAGAGTATAGGAAGCCATATTTAACGGACAGTATTTTGACGGCAACGCATACCAAGCCATATTTGTAGTTTGCAAAAAACAGTTCAAAAATCAAACAAAAATAAAACTAAATACAAAAACAGCTTACTGTTATCGTAGTTGATGGTTCTAAGAGTAAATAACATTTTTATTGAAGATCTCAGTAACTTTATTACTATTCTTTTTCACTGATAAAAGTTTCACTATCTTGTTGCACTTCACTCGCCGGCCACGTTACAAAATAACCTCAAATAGTTTTGACCCATATGACTTACCAAGACAAAAAAAATATGTTTCGTTTTATCAAGAAACAGTTCTTATGATACAATTTATTTTACTATAATTTAAAGATTAATTAAAACTGAAAAAAAATAAAAAACTTTAGAAGCCACAAATGGCTTCGTATGCGGTAAGGGGTTAAGTGTAATATGGAGAAATTCAAATTGTAATATGCGGAAATACTTTCGTAGGAAACGATTATCGGCGTATTGTTTTTCTTTTTTTCTACATTATGTTTATGCACACGTATGTTAATTGTATGCGCTGTATGTTTCCAGAAATAAAATAAAAATAAAAGTAGTTGTGCCGATATACTTTGTATATATACTGGCACAATGTTAAGTATAGCGGTAGGATGGTGCCATCAGGCAGGAGCCGCACAGGCGACCCTCTCTCGTGCAAGTTACCCAAAAACAAATATGCAAATTCACCTAAATATAACACAAAAATACTGTCAAATAATTCTCCCTGGTTAATGTCTTCCTAAATGACTAGTAAATAATTCTATATACCTACCTATGTAACGGCTATTTCCTTCGTTGATTACCGTGGTTGGTGGGTGCTCGGTTCCGTTGAAAGAAATCTGCTATTTTATAATGATGTTGTTATTTATTCTGAGTTAAATAAAATTTGTCTTGACTTTCTAAAATGCTGAGATGTTAAACGTTACAAGTTCTAAAATGAGTGTCTTTTCTTTTATTTTCATCTGTAATAATTGAAATGAGATTGAAATGAGCAATAAGACATAATTGAAATGAAAATAAAATAAAATAATCTTTGATGTTCCTTTCTTTTTTGAATTGTTATCCGGTTGTCATAGCAACTTAATGTTGTCCTTTCATGCCGTCGAACTTGCTGTCTCCCTCCCACTGTGCATTGGTGCGCTGAATATAATATGTTCGCACATCAATAAAAAAATCATATTAATTCTCCAATCTTATCGAAGATCGTCACCATCATTGAAGTAATAGTTTTGGACGAAGTGCCTTTTAATAATGTAGCCAAATATCAGCCAACGTGCCTTAACGCCGAATTATGTCTTGCCGAAATACGGTATTAATTGAAAGTACGATAAAATAAATTTGTTGATTCTCGCTATTCGTCAGTCAGCAGGTCGGCCAGGGTCGGCTGTCATTCGCAAAATCTGGTTTTTGTTGTGGGCTGCAGCGTAGTTCCGTTTGTTTTATTTTTATTAGAAAATATAATGGCGGATAATAAATCAAGTATAAGTTTCACGTGCCAGAGGTGCCTGCAGCCGCTGAGCTTGGACGATTCTCTCAACAAGCTGGGCGAACACGCGCTCGCGGAACTAAGGCTGCCAATTTATTCTAGTCCCGAAGCTGACCTGGAGCTGCAGTCTTCGAGCTTGGATCATTTCGTTCCTCCGTTCAGGTTGACTGACTCTGGTAGCAGTCAGAACGGCTTCATGGTGATATCGGACGAGAGCGACGTGAACACCTTGAGCCACCAGCTGCACGTGAAAGCGACGCTGTTTGACTATCTCTCGAGTAATTCGGACGTCGATCATCCGCTCTGCGACGAATGCACAGACTCATTACTGGAACTGATGGACAATCAGCTCAAGTTAGCGGAGAACGAATGGAAGGATTATAGTGAATATTTAAAAGAATTGGAGAATGATAAGGTGGATTTAAATTTAGAGGCTATCGAGAAAGAGCTAGACGATTGGAAGCAGGAAGAGCAGCGCTTGTTGAACGAGTTGACTGCGCTGCAGAGGGAAGAGAAATCGATACGCGAAGAAATCGAACACGAAGAGAGCGAAAAGGATCGTTTGGAGAAAGAGAAGGAGACGTATTGGCGAGAGTATACTCGGTATAAGAAAGAGTTGCTCGACGCGGAAGACCAGGCGAAGTTCAGCGAGATACAGTTAGCGCATACGAGGCAGCAGCTGCAAAAGCTGAAGAAGGTCAATGTTTTTAAAGCGACGTTTCATATATCGCACTCCGGTCATTTTGGGATTATAAACAATTTCCGTCTGGGGCGGCTGCCGTCCGCGCCGGTCGACTGGTCCGAGATAAACGCCGCATGGGGACAAACCGTGTTGCTGCTCGTGGCGCTCGCCCGCCAGATAAACTTCACGTTCCAGCGGTACCGCCTCGTCCCGTACGGCAACCATTCCTACGTTGAAGTCCTCGACGATAAGAAAATATTGCCGCTGTACGGTTCGGGCAGCTTCCGCTTTTTATGGGACACGAAATTCGACAACGCCATGGTCGCCTTCCTTGACTGCCTGCAGCAATTCAAAGAACAAGTCGAAAAGACAGATCTCGGCTTCTGCCTGCCGTACAAAATTGACAAAGGCAAAATAGAAGATACGGCAACATCGAATATTTACTCTATAAAAGTGCAATTTAACTCGGAGGAACAATGGACCAAAGCGCTTAAATATATGTTGACTAATCTTAAGTGGGCTCTAGCTTGGGTTTCATCCCAGTATGCCAGTGATACGGCTGAATAATCATATATTAAAATGTATAAGTAATCAATAAATAATCAAAAGACATGTGTCATTGTTTGTCAAAAGACAATGTAGGTCATTCATATTACACGTTTATTCTGCTCGCTCGCACAAATACCCGTTGAAGCGCAATTTATTCATATATCTTACTCCCGCCTTCCCTCATTAGTCCCCAATAGACTAGTGATGCAATTTTAGTTAAGTGTTGATTTCCTTCCATGACACTTGTGACGTGTGTCACATTGTGATTAATACAAATTAAAAATACTACACACAATCTGTTTCAGGTGCAATAAGACATTTACGGATTGCCTAAATGTTTATGGCAGTACAACCACGAGCGACGTGGACTTGAAGAAGTCTCTTTTGCGGGGAGATTACGACAGCAAGAGTATGGCTCATGCTATTGGCCTTCAATGCCAGAATGATTGGACAACAATTGGGGACTTTTGCATTCCGCCTCCAATGCACTGGAAGGTAATGCTCTATGACTGGACGCCAGAGATGCTGAAATTTTATTTGAATGCCTTTCAGCATACACTTCCAGACCCCAGTAACCTCGCTCGTTGGAGCTTTGCCGAGGATAGTTCTTGTCCCCTCTGTAGCAATACCCCTTGCACAGCTAGACACATTCTAGCTGGCTGCAAGGTGGCCTTAGATCAAGGACGGTACACTTACCGCCATGACAAAGTTCTCGCTGTTATTCGCGAGGTAATTAGTCTCTCAGTGGCTCGTGCCAACAAGGGTTTGACAGTATCCTCCAAACCCCCAATACAGTTTGTGCGGGATGGCTCTAAAGGCAAAAAACATTTAACTACAAAACCTTTCTCAATAATCGAGAAAGCTACAGATTGGATTCTGGAGGTTGATTCGGTCTCTAAGCAGTATAAATTCCCTGAAAGTCTCGGATGCACAGCCCTCCGTCCAGATATAACTCTTTACTCTCTATCTCGGAAGGTGGCTCTTATTGTAGAATTAACTGTTCCATGGGAATCAAATATCCCAA
Source organism: Micropterix aruncella (assembly GCA_944548615.1). Lineage (NCBI taxonomy): Eukaryota > Metazoa > Arthropoda > Insecta > Lepidoptera > Micropterigidae > Micropterix > Micropterix aruncella. The sequence goes on from OX155960.1 coordinate 4,511,988, forward strand.
AAGACCACGAGTACAAATTAAATAAATACCATGATCTTGCAAATGCCGTAACCCGGAACGGCTTCACTGTTCACCTTCACGCGGTGGAAGTTGGCGCTCGTGGCCTGCCAGCTAAATCTCTATTTCACCTCTTTAAAGATCTTGGCCTTTCCAGAAAAATAATCAACTCTTTCTTAGAAAAATTATCTAAAACTGCGATTTGCGCATCTCAAATTCTATGGCTTCGAAGGGGGAGTGAATGGGTGGCAAGGTGAACGCTCACATGTGGCAAGACAGCTGTCCTAAACCTACCACAGCCGGTTCGTAAGTCCGGAATCCACTGCTCACCCCCCAGAAGTGTAAAAAATAGTATTATGATGGGCCCGACTCCGGTCGGTGAATTCCATGGCAGCTCCGTTTGTATTTATTTATTATACCTGCCTAAATGGGGTCTTATTACGTGGACCCCCATTTTGATCTCATTATTATATTATACACTAGCAGCATTCCACTACACGATTTGTCAAAAACTATTTCCTGGGGTTCGATGCTTCAATTGCCTTATTCAGCTTCAACGAAAGTCCACGCAGTTGGTGTTTATGGTATACGAGTTCTCGAAATTGGGCAAACTGTAATAACCGTGAAGCATTTTGTAAGATTCTATTAGATGTCCTCGCTGTCTAAGTTCCTCTAATGTTGTCAGGCAGATCTCTATCTGTCATACTTTGTATGGTCTGTTCCTCAGCGATAGCACCAACTTCGTTGCTCTTCTCTAAACTCTTTTCAGGTGCTCTATATCCTTCCTAAAGTACGGATTCCATACCTGGTAGGAGTATTGGAGGAGCGGGCGAACGTAGGTTGTATACAGCTTGAGGAAAAGTTCGCTGGTGACAGTAGAAAAAGCTTTTCTTATTAGATATAGAAGTGAGTTTGCTCTTGTTATGTGGGTTTCCCATTTGAGGTCCCTGTACTTATTCCCCTCAATTGTATACTCATACACCCCCATTTTTTTTTCACTGACATGGATCCCTGAAACTCAAAATCGACCCCTGGAGGTCTATATAGACCACTATGGGAATCACTGTTCTATATAAATAAAAATGAATGCTGTTTGTTGGTCAGCCTGGTCAGGTCAGTCTGCTCCCCCCACCACCGCTGACGCGTGTGGTGGGGGGAGCAGACTGACCTCAGAATATATAGCGGGAATACTGCACTCAGTCAGCACTGATGCGGCCGCGCTGTACAGACATTAAATCAATATATAAGATGGCAGTACCAGATCAACACTGACTTGTTTCGAAGTCAGTAACTGACTCAATGTAAATCAGCCTTTACAAAAAGAACAAATGCGAGTCATCGGGTTACTGGCCATTCTTCCATCATAATAATCAGTAGAACCTAAAGAAGAATACTTATCAAAAAGAAACAAAATATATTTCATTCCTCAATTGGTAAAGTATTTAAACACTGCAATGCAGAAAACGATATAAGCGAATGAGATTCCATACATTCTATTAATATATTATTAAGAACTACCCTACACTTTGAGAGGACTGCATCGGCGTTATTCTGCATTCTGGGAAAGACCAGTAGTGTCTTTTCAATATCGGTATGCCATCGCTCCTTCCATATCGACATGATTTTTTCCTTAAATCCCTCATTGTTCGTTGGAGGCGCTTCATCCACACCAACGTCTCTGACTGATTCCTTGAACTTCGGTAATAAATGCTCCAACGCATATAAAATATTAAAAAATAATTGCATGACGTTCATATTCTCGAGGCTGTTATTCGATTTCTTTAAATTTAACATTCGTTCAAGCTCGGTCGTTAGATCGATAATCGTCGCTTTTAAAAACGTTTTCGATTCGCTCATAATTTCCAATTTTTTCATCGCGGCGCATCCGTTGTCCCTCAATTCGGCTACCAACCGCCGCCTAACTGCGCTGGCGTCCTCTAAAAAAGATGGATACACTCCGGCATCGCTCAATTTATCGATTAAATTACCGAAAGTGCAACCCGCGTGCGAATGAATCAACCTATTGGAGGACGTCAAGTCTGTATCCGTGAGATATCGCAACATCAAAGCCCCCGCCTCGTTCACGTCGCTCTTCAAGAGATTCTCGCTGTGACTCAAACTCATATAACCGGAATCAGCGATTTCCGAATCCAAAATTTCATTCGATAACTTTGTCGCTTGCATCAAACTGAATATCGACTGAGATTCGTCGTTTTTCTTATCGGCGCTTCGAACGGACATAACCAAGTCGACTAAGGTGACATTTTCGCTGCATGGCTGTGATGATAGCTGCTTTTGGATCATTTGGGCGAATTCGTAGGCGCCGACATTTTGCGGTTTCGCCCGTAGAACCGCGATCGCCACACTCGCGAGATATTTCGAATAAACATGCTGATGAGCTGTAAAATAAATTGTATTGAACAAATGCGTGTTTAATGAAGCATTTAATTGTAATTTGCTGATACCTGTAGCGATATTTTCTTCCATTTTTCCGGAGACAATTTTGAAGTTTTGGCGGAAACCGCGTTGTAGCGTTGGGCAAGTGACTGGCAGTCGAAACGTATAACACCACGCAACCTTGGTTGCGTGGTGTTAAGCGACTGTCAAACGTCAAGGGGCGAACACACTATCGCACGGTTCGTTAGTCGCGGTTTATGGACGCGATCTGTGTAATGAATTTCTGTTGAGCCGTGCACATTATCGGACGTCAGTCGCGGACGCGACCTCGAGGCTTCGGACGTCCGATAGAGATCTGCCAAGCCACGTCCCAAACGACTGTGCATACTGTCCATAAGCCGCGGCAGCGGACGCGTCCGATAGTGTGTTCGCCCCTTCACGGCCGTCTTTATCTAATGGCCCCTCCACACGTTGACGAATGTTTTTGTCCAATAGGGGTGGAATCATATTATATGGAAAACTCTAATGCCGCTACCACACTTCGCGATGCGCGATGCGTTATGCGGCTGCGCCGCATTCGTCCAAATATTTGCTATGCGCGCGAATAACAAACATGGCCATCCACACTTCGTGCCGGCATGCCAAACGTGCCAAATATGCGTGTTGTGCGCGTATTAACTGTCAAAATGGAAGCGGCAACGGCAGCTTATGTTTACTTAAATGCAACTTATGTACCTGTTGTATAAGTACAAAGTTACTAAAAGACCTCATAGAAAGCGCTGGTGGATGATCACAAGTCATAGGAAACGTAAGCGCGCGAATGACTAAACGAAGTGTGGTCATTCGACGCATATGTTCCGTTTACTTGTGTCCTTTGATGTGTGCCAAAAAAACCGACAAGTGGACGGATACGCGTATTTGCTATTCGCGCTTATGTGTCATGCGTGCAAATAGACGAATGAACCTTCCATACTTCGTCGAATGCGGACGAATAAAGCGCATAACGAATAACGCATAACATTAACGAAGTGTGGTAGAGGCATTATGGCAGATATGCCAACGTTCCGTACCAAATATGAGCTGTGGGCCTGCGAGCCGCGCTTGCGCACCCCTTCAAGTCCCTATTAAGTTTGTGACCCCTTCTAATTTTGACGTGATTTTGACTGCTCCTACTAATAAGAACTAATAAGTTCAGTTTGTAGACTGCCCGAGCCGTCAGCTGGCTGTCTTTTTTTCTTTAAAAATTCGCATCTTATACGTTACCTAATCTGTAACAGGAACATTCGCCAACATGTAGATGCGATGGGGGCCTATTTTTTTTGGGGACCACATTTTAGGGCAATTTAGTTTTATAAGCATTTTACTAACACTTACATAATTTATTGTAATATCAGTCCTGTCCACCCTAGAACGGGCTAGTCTCAGTTGGATGCACAAACTTATGGTTGGGTGACAGAAACAAATAAGCAAAAGGTTAAGGTTTTGCCATTCAGTTCCTGCTATTTTTGTAAGCAAAATCTATGTTTTATAGTCATTCTCAAATAAAGTAAATAAATTAAATAATCTAGCATGCCGAATTTGTCTGTGGTCCATTTGATTTACATGGGCCATAGACAAATTTGGCATCCTAAATTTTTCAAAAATACGCCTTGTCTCAATGCAACACTATATTACTCTTTTATTTAATTTAAAATAATATTCTCAAACTGAACAAAAATGAAATTAATCTGATTTACTACCTCGCACCTAAAGCAATGAAACAACATGTTTACGCTTTTATTTTATTTTAAATAATATTCTTAAACTGAACAAAAATGAAATCCCCTAAATAGAATGTAGAAATCGCGGCTCACACATGCTTATTATCTCTACGCACTAATGCTTTTGAAATATTGCCTTTAAATTCTGCCCGGGAAAATTCCAGCTTCGCGTTGCTCATCCCACTTCTGGTGCCATTGCCTCGGGCACATGGTCATGTAGGCAAACTTGAAGTACTTGCAGGCCTCGAAAGTTTCACCTCTGGCTTTTGCGCAGCGGTGGAAGTCCAAATAGTGCTGATAGCAATGCCTGAAACACAGATTACACGGTAATCACAAATTCAAAACCTGAACAATATTGTAATTGCCTTAATTGCCTTGCCGTAAGACAAAATGAGTTCCGAAGTGGAAGACGTACTTTTGGTTTTAGCAATTATAGACGTAATATTGGGGAGAAGTAACAGATTTCGAGTGAACCATATTTTTACTACCTCTAAATTTTGACATTTACCGAGAGTTACGAGAACAACCGATCAACAAAGCTATTTCTTCAATAGTGTCATTATAATATATTATACACTAGCAGCTTAAGGCCGATGCAAGTATATCACATGCACTTGTTTTTAACCCCTCGCGTACCAGACGGCCCGAAACGTCCAGAATTGATATTTACCGTCGAACCCCAGACGGCCCGAAATGGCCAGGCGAGGCCGACCGCTAATTATGGATTATTTAATCTTACTGTCTCGCACCAACCACTTAGCCAGTAGTATGTGCGAGGAGCGGAGAAAATTCTCTACAGTTTGGTAGCCAGATAAGTATTTTTCGTCACGTTGACTAGCCACTACAAATTTTTGAAGATCCATAGTGCCGCGATCGCTCGGCCGGTAAACAAGACGTTCGAGACGTAAAGCGAAAAAACGTTCGTTTGTGTTAAAAGTGATTATATCGTCATAATCGTAAGTTCTTTATATATAATAAATACAAACGGAGCTGCCATGGAATTCACCGACCGGAGTCGGGCCCATCATAATACTATTTTTACACTTCTGGGGGGTGAGCAGTGGATTCCGGACTTACGAACCGGCTGTGGTAGGTTTAGGACAGCTGTCTTGCCACATGTGAGCGTTCACCTTGCCACCCATTCACTCCCCCTTCGAAGCCATAGAATTTGAGATGCGCAAATCGCAGTTTTAGATAATTTTTCTAAGAAAGAGTTGATTATTTTTCTGGAAAGGCCAAGATCTTTAAAGAGGTGAAATAGAGAAATTCCTGAAATTCCGAAAAAAAGGAGCAAACTCGACAAAGAGTGGGTTCTAGATAAGAAAGTTATGTTAAAAAAAGTATTATATTTCCATTAATAAAATGACAAAGTTGTTAAGCTCACTAAGGGAAAGGGGAATTCAAAGTTTGGCTAAAGTAAGTGTTAGCAAAAATAATTAATTATGGTTAAAGAGTATGAAATTCTTAGGTTGGGTATTAGAACCCTTGTTTTTTATTATTCGGTTTATATGTCGCAAGAAAGCAATACGAGTATGCGCGACGCAATAAGAGTCACAATATTTGACATACAAAAAAGCCAGAGCCGTCTTTATTTTTGCTTGTATGGAGTTCAAATGACCCAAGAATTCTTCCACCAATTCGTACATCACTCTTCAGCATTCAGAAGGTGTAGACGACACAGTGATGCGAGAGAATGGGTTTGATTTTGGAAGTTTTGATAGCTGAAGACCGGCCTCCGAAAATGGGTAATTTTCAATAACAAACTTGTTGCAAATGCAAGCGGACAAGCACCATCGTTAAAGGTAAAATACCTTTATTTGCACTAGGAGCTGCAACTTTCTTTAGTTAAAAAATCTGAAAATCGCAATCCTATAAGCTTGGCTTTTATGTTATTAAGTGGGTTTATGTTATTAAGTGACGATTTGTAACCAATATTTTCGCTATGTAATCCGGTTTCAGGTAGCGATTTGTCCGATAATGGTAGATCCTTTATTTAGGAAAATTATCAGGGCTGTTGGGCCAGCTCGACGTTTTACTTTAATTTTAAACTAGCCATTTAAACGTATGGGGGTCGATGAAGTACGATGGTTAGAAGTAGTAGTAGTAGTAGATGGAGTGGGGGGCTTGTTTCCAGCCCTTGATGTCACCTAGATCTGTAAGGTCTTTTGTAACTACCCACTGTGTGGTTAGGTCAATTGTCAGCTAGTAGCCCGGTACTTCTTACCAGACTAAGTAGGTCACTGACCTTCAAGTTGGGCAGATCGCTGGGTTCGAGAAAGGCTCGTCCCAGTAAACTGTGTCTTTTGGCGGCGAGCCCTGGACAGCGGCCAACAATGTGTATGCTGTCTTCAGGTTCCTCGCCACATATTCGGCAATCCTTGCTCTCAGTCAAGCCAAGGTTGAATAGATGAGCTCTAAGGGTCGTGTGTCCGGTGAGGAGACCGATAGTGGTTCTAAGGTTCTTCTTGCTCATGTCAAGTAGGGCCTTGGTTTTCTTCTGTAGTGGTTGCTCCATCGTGGCTTTTACCTGGCGACATCCCTGACTCTGTTTCCAGAAAGCCCGATGTTCCTGCTCCAAGCAGTCCCTGATGATGGTTAACAATATAAAACAATTTTCAAACCGACCCATTGTATAGCACGATCTCTGAGGCTTGTAAAGGATATACCTAATCGAGTACAGCTGTGGGTTGGCTTACGTTGGACAAACAGAGCGACCCATAGTGAACACATATTGGATAGTGGAACAAATCGATAGTGGATGTAGTTTCAAAATCCCATTATGCTAACCAAAGATACTGATACTTTTAGCAAATTTTACATTTTTTCTTCAAAATGTCCATATAAAAGTGCAATTCATTTCAATAAATATATGATTACTCCTCATTTAAATAGATAGGACAACATGGCGGCAAAAGCTTGCAGTAGGTGGATTTTAGTTTACTTTAATTAAATGGCATTTCTGAATAATTTTCCACGAAAAGTACTAGTTTTCTTGGGACCAGGATAAACTTTAAGGTATTATTGCAGTATAGGTACCTCTTCTAGATTGTTGACTTTTTAACGTCACCACGCTGATTCCGAATCTGCAATAATATTTATTCGGTCTCAATAAATAAGCGAGATATAGGCATTCAAAAAAGCGCCAAACCCATACATTTCGGTAGTTTTTTTAAAAAAATAATACATAAACACCTATTTGGCGGTAGGTTAGGTTAGGTTAGGTTTTTTTAAAACAACCTTAAAAACTGAGGTAAAAAAAAATTTTTTTTTTTTTTGTATGTAAATTTGGTTTCGAAAATTTACGCGTCCGAAGCTTTTTTCTTTCACATTTAGCATTACAATGATCTAACCTAGTAGTATTTCTTTGTTTTTTCGATTTCGGAGAAAGGTACCTATACTGCAACAATTCCAACTTTAATTCTAATATAAACTGCGCGGAAATAAAACTTTTTAATTAGTGGAAAAATGGTAATTTCCAGCACACATCGTTTTTCCTGTTATTCGATACCTTTCGGATTTTATGTGTTAATTTTAGCTGCGGGCAAAAAGTCTGCCTATATACTTTCATGATACAGGTATGATACATGTATGGGAATTCGTAGTCTTAACCTAAAAATTTTAAAAACTTACCATGGAGTTGTTATCAACTTTCTTCTTTCCGCGCGTTGCTCCGAAGCGATCCTTTATCAGAGACCGCCCTAGCCCTTGCTTACTTTTCTTCCCCATAGGCATTTTAGATGCTAATAAGTTTAATTCCGCTTTAGAAAATAATTCGTAACTTTGACAGCTCTGACATGTGTTATTTATTTTTGACAGCCCGCGGCGGCCATACTATGAGTAAGGTGGTTTCTGATGTATACGATACGATACAATACAGACCTCTTGGTTGTTCTCATAGTTCGTGTTACCGTATTTATCTAAGTTGATATTATTGATAGGGTTCCTATACGCCCTCTTATAAATGTCCGTGTGTAATACCAATTTTTTTATATTATAAAAATATCATCGAACTTTGGTTTGATATCGTGATATCTGTTGATTGCCTGCCCACCGTCCTGGACATTCAACTAGAATCCTACAATAATTACCGATTATTTTGTTTATGTGCCTACTGGCACGCACGACATTTAACTGTTTTGTGGCATTCTCCAAATCAGCCTGACTGAGAGCGTTCTTTTTACAACAACAAACACTTTATAGTGTCGTTTTTCGCAGTCAGATTTTTTTACTGTGCAATATATTTAATATAAATATTCGCAGCTCTGCGTTAGTTTGTAAAGTGAAAATATATAAACAAATAAATAAATAAACAATAAGGCCTGAACTAGGGTGAGCATTGTATCTTTTACAGCCTGAGTCGGATCCATACATTTTGCTACTCTGTCATATGATAAAAACGCGTCCTTTAGGGTTTGTTGGAAGCTTCAATGATATCAATATCATCAGCATACGCCGGTAGTTGTATCGACATACTGTATATCAACATGCGTTAGTTTTTTAGGTGAACATACTATATAAATAAGTAAATAGACAATAAGGCCTGAACGAAGTGAGGATTGTTTCTTTTACAGCCTGCATTTATCTTCAGTCCCATACATTTTGCTGTTCTGCCCAATAATATGTTGAAGGGGTTGTGGAGAGCTTGCAATTATATAAATATCATAAGCATACGCCAACATATCAGTAGCTACTACAAATATTTATAAATATCTATAAATATTTATTATATACTATAAATATCTAAAAACATCAATAAATATCTGTATCTATATATCCACTATACGACCTATCTTTATTTATATCTATATACATATACACATACCATCGTCTAACTCCTTCTTCCTAATCACTTCCAATTCCTTACCTCTCCCATCGGTTTTCTATATAAATTTTATATTTAATATGAACTTAGTTTATTTTACAATTATTTTTTAACCCCGTACTGCATGAATTACGAAGGAGGGTAATAAAAAATGTTTTTTTGGTAAAAACGTGTTTATTTATCTTTATTAAACATATTTTAAACAAAAGAAAAAAATACAGGGATTATTTATGAAATTACATGAAAAAGCCACATCTGGCTTCGTATGCATTCTAGTGAAAATCAAGTAAGCCCATTTCTGGCCTTGTATGCATGGCGGTTAAATTTTGTGGTAATGTTTGAAACAGTTCCGTTTGTCATTATAGCATAGAAAGACCTCGAATTTTTCACAGCGGTTTGTTGATTCGATACCTGCAGGTTTGTTGATGTTATCTTGGACAGATTTTAGATTTGACTGCTTTACTATGGAATCAATAATATCATTTGTGAAGCAAAATTTGAAACAATCGGCTGGTGATTCCAACTCTTTTATTTCCTCCGACAAATCTGTGTTGCCCGTGAATTTGAAGTTTTCTTTGCATAAGGCTCCAGTTTTTCGTTTTTTCACACAATCGGGTCTTTTTTTTACTTTTATACCCTTCGTTTTTTGCAGCCTGCAAGTATTGTAGAGGTGGGATCTATCGGAGTCAGACTCGGGTACTATAACATTCTTCTTTTTAGGTGAACGGGAAGAGGAAGGTTCGTATTCCAGATCAGAGTCGGAAGCAAGCTCATTTTCACTCAAAAAACCATCACCTATATAGTATAGGTGATGGTTCGAAGAACCATAAAAGCGTCCAGGATCCATTTCTGAAAAGCATAACACAGAATCTTGAGAGTATAGGAAGCCATATTTAACGGACAGTATTTTGACGGCAACGCATACCAAGCCATATTTGTAGTTTGCAAAAAACAGTTCAAAAATCAAACAAAAATAAAACTAAATACAAAAACAGCTTACTGTTATCGTAGTTGATGGTTCTAAGAGTAAATAACATTTTTATTGAAGATCTCAGTAACTTTATTACTATTCTTTTTCACTGATAAAAGTTTCACTATCTTGTTGCACTTCACTCGCCGGCCACGTTACAAAATAACCTCAAATAGTTTTGACCCATATGACTTACCAAGACAAAAAAAATATGTTTCGTTTTATCAAGAAACAGTTCTTATGATACAATTTATTTTACTATAATTTAAAGATTAATTAAAACTGAAAAAAAATAAAAAACTTTAGAAGCCACAAATGGCTTCGTATGCGGTAAGGGGTTAAGTGTAATATGGAGAAATTCAAATTGTAATATGCGGAAATACTTTCGTAGGAAACGATTATCGGCGTATTGTTTTTCTTTTTTTCTACATTATGTTTATGCACACGTATGTTAATTGTATGCGCTGTATGTTTCCAGAAATAAAATAAAAATAAAAGTAGTTGTGCCGATATACTTTGTATATATACTGGCACAATGTTAAGTATAGCGGTAGGATGGTGCCATCAGGCAGGAGCCGCACAGGCGACCCTCTCTCGTGCAAGTTACCCAAAAACAAATATGCAAATTCACCTAAATATAACACAAAAATACTGTCAAATAATTCTCCCTGGTTAATGTCTTCCTAAATGACTAGTAAATAATTCTATATACCTACCTATGTAACGGCTATTTCCTTCGTTGATTACCGTGGTTGGTGGGTGCTCGGTTCCGTTGAAAGAAATCTGCTATTTTATAATGATGTTGTTATTTATTCTGAGTTAAATAAAATTTGTCTTGACTTTCTAAAATGCTGAGATGTTAAACGTTACAAGTTCTAAAATGAGTGTCTTTTCTTTTATTTTCATCTGTAATAATTGAAATGAGATTGAAATGAGCAATAAGACATAATTGAAATGAAAATAAAATAAAATAATCTTTGATGTTCCTTTCTTTTTTGAATTGTTATCCGGTTGTCATAGCAACTTAATGTTGTCCTTTCATGCCGTCGAACTTGCTGTCTCCCTCCCACTGTGCATTGGTGCGCTGAATATAATATGTTCGCACATCAATAAAAAAATCATATTAATTCTCCAATCTTATCGAAGATCGTCACCATCATTGAAGTAATAGTTTTGGACGAAGTGCCTTTTAATAATGTAGCCAAATATCAGCCAACGTGCCTTAACGCCGAATTATGTCTTGCCGAAATACGGTATTAATTGAAAGTACGATAAAATAAATTTGTTGATTCTCGCTATTCGTCAGTCAGCAGGTCGGCCAGGGTCGGCTGTCATTCGCAAAATCTGGTTTTTGTTGTGGGCTGCAGCGTAGTTCCGTTTGTTTTATTTTTATTAGAAAATATAATGGCGGATAATAAATCAAGTATAAGTTTCACGTGCCAGAGGTGCCTGCAGCCGCTGAGCTTGGACGATTCTCTCAACAAGCTGGGCGAACACGCGCTCGCGGAACTAAGGCTGCCAATTTATTCTAGTCCCGAAGCTGACCTGGAGCTGCAGTCTTCGAGCTTGGATCATTTCGTTCCTCCGTTCAGGTTGACTGACTCTGGTAGCAGTCAGAACGGCTTCATGGTGATATCGGACGAGAGCGACGTGAACACCTTGAGCCACCAGCTGCACGTGAAAGCGACGCTGTTTGACTATCTCTCGAGTAATTCGGACGTCGATCATCCGCTCTGCGACGAATGCACAGACTCATTACTGGAACTGATGGACAATCAGCTCAAGTTAGCGGAGAACGAATGGAAGGATTATAGTGAATATTTAAAAGAATTGGAGAATGATAAGGTGGATTTAAATTTAGAGGCTATCGAGAAAGAGCTAGACGATTGGAAGCAGGAAGAGCAGCGCTTGTTGAACGAGTTGACTGCGCTGCAGAGGGAAGAGAAATCGATACGCGAAGAAATCGAACACGAAGAGAGCGAAAAGGATCGTTTGGAGAAAGAGAAGGAGACGTATTGGCGAGAGTATACTCGGTATAAGAAAGAGTTGCTCGACGCGGAAGACCAGGCGAAGTTCAGCGAGATACAGTTAGCGCATACGAGGCAGCAGCTGCAAAAGCTGAAGAAGGTCAATGTTTTTAAAGCGACGTTTCATATATCGCACTCCGGTCATTTTGGGATTATAAACAATTTCCGTCTGGGGCGGCTGCCGTCCGCGCCGGTCGACTGGTCCGAGATAAACGCCGCATGGGGACAAACCGTGTTGCTGCTCGTGGCGCTCGCCCGCCAGATAAACTTCACGTTCCAGCGGTACCGCCTCGTCCCGTACGGCAACCATTCCTACGTTGAAGTCCTCGACGATAAGAAAATATTGCCGCTGTACGGTTCGGGCAGCTTCCGCTTTTTATGGGACACGAAATTCGACAACGCCATGGTCGCCTTCCTTGACTGCCTGCAGCAATTCAAAGAACAAGTCGAAAAGACAGATCTCGGCTTCTGCCTGCCGTACAAAATTGACAAAGGCAAAATAGAAGATACGGCAACATCGAATATTTACTCTATAAAAGTGCAATTTAACTCGGAGGAACAATGGACCAAAGCGCTTAAATATATGTTGACTAATCTTAAGTGGGCTCTAGCTTGGGTTTCATCCCAGTATGCCAGTGATACGGCTGAATAATCATATATTAAAATGTATAAGTAATCAATAAATAATCAAAAGACATGTGTCATTGTTTGTCAAAAGACAATGTAGGTCATTCATATTACACGTTTATTCTGCTCGCTCGCACAAATACCCGTTGAAGCGCAATTTATTCATATATCTTACTCCCGCCTTCCCTCATTAGTCCCCAATAGACTAGTGATGCAATTTTAGTTAAGTGTTGATTTCCTTCCATGACACTTGTGACGTGTGTCACATTGTGATTAATACAAATTAAAAATACTACACACAATCTGTTTCAGGTGCAATAAGACATTTACGGATTGCCTAAATGTTTATGGCAGTACAACCACGAGCGACGTGGACTTGAAGAAGTCTCTTTTGCGGGGAGATTACGACAGCAAGAGTATGGCTCATGCTATTGGCCTTCAATGCCAGAATGATTGGACAACAATTGGGGACTTTTGCATTCCGCCTCCAATGCACTGGAAGGTAATGCTCTATGACTGGACGCCAGAGATGCTGAAATTTTATTTGAATGCCTTTCAGCATACACTTCCAGACCCCAGTAACCTCGCTCGTTGGAGCTTTGCCGAGGATAGTTCTTGTCCCCTCTGTAGCAATACCCCTTGCACAGCTAGACACATTCTAGCTGGCTGCAAGGTGGCCTTAGATCAAGGACGGTACACTTACCGCCATGACAAAGTTCTCGCTGTTATTCGCGAGGTAATTAGTCTCTCAGTGGCTCGTGCCAACAAGGGTTTGACAGTATCCTCCAAACCCCCAATACAGTTTGTGCGGGATGGCTCTAAAGGCAAAAAACATTTAACTACAAAACCTTTCTCAATAATCGAGAAAGCTACAGATTGGATTCTGGAGGTTGATTCGGTCTCTAAGCAGTATAAATTCCCTGAAAGTCTCGGATGCACAGCCCTCCGTCCAGATATAACTCTTTACTCTCTATCTCGGAAGGTGGCTCTTATTGTAGAATTAACTGTTCCATGGGAATCAAATATCCCAAAAGACCACGAGTACAAATTAAATAAATACCATGATCTTGCAAATGCCGTAACCCGGAACGGCTTCACTGTTCACCTTCACGCGGTGGAAGTTGGCGCTCGTGGCCTGCCAGCTAAATCTCTATTTCACCTCTTTAAAGATCTTGGCCTTTCCAGAAAAATAATCAACTCTTTCTTAGAAAAATTATCTAAAACTGCGATTTGCGCATCTCAAATTCTATGGCTTCGAAGGGGGAGTGAATGGGTGGCAAGGTGAACGCTCACATGTGGCAAGACAGCTGTCCTAAACCTACCACAGCCGGTTCGTAAGTCCGGAATCCACTGCTCACCCCCCAGAAGTGTAAAAAATAGTATTATGATGGGCCCGACTCCGGTCGGTGAATTCCATGGCAGCTCCGTTTGTATTTATTTATTATACCTGCCTAAATGGGGTCTTATTACGTGGACCCCCATTTTGATCTCATTATTATATTATACACTAGCAGCATTCCACTACACGATTTGTCAAAAACTATTTCCTGGGGTTCGATGCTTCAATTGCCTTATTCAGCTTCAACGAAAGTCCACGCAGTTGGTGTTTATGGTATACGAGTTCTCGAAATTGGGCAAACTGTAATAACCGTGAAGCATTTTGTAAGATTCTATTAGATGTCCTCGCTGTCTAAGTTCCTCTAATGTTGTCAGGCAGATCTCTATCTGTCATACTTTGTATGGTCTGTTCCTCAGCGATAGCACCAACTTCGTTGCTCTTCTCTAAACTCTTTTCAGGTGCTCTATATCCTTCCTAAAGTACGGATTCCATACCTGGTAGGAGTATTGGAGGAGCGGGCGAACGTAGGTTGTATACAGCTTGAGGAAAAGTTCGCTGGTGACAGTAGAAAAAGCTTTTCTTATTAGATATAGAAGTGAGTTTGCTCTTGTTATGTGGGTTTCCCATTTGAGGTCCCTGTACTTATTCCCCTCAATTGTATACTCATACACCCCCATTTTTTTTTCACTGACATGGATCCCTGAAACTCAAAATCGACCCCTGGAGGTCTATATAGACCACTATGGGAATCACTGTTCTATATAAATAAAAATGAATGCTGTTTGTTGGTCAGCCTGGTCAGGTCAGTCTGCTCCCCCCACCACCGCTGACGCGTGTGGTGGGGGGAGCAGACTGACCTCAGAATATATAGCGGGAATACTGCACTCAGTCAGCACTGATGCGGCCGCGCTGTACAGACATTAAATCAATATATAAGATGGCAGTACCAGATCAACACTGACTTGTTTCGAAGTCAGTAACTGACTCAATGTAAATCAGCCTTTACAAAAAGAACAAATGCGAGTCATCGGGTTACTGGCCATTCTTCCATCATAATAATCAGTAGAACCTAAAGAAGAATACTTATCAAAAAGAAACAAAATATATTTCATTCCTCAATTGGTAAAGTATTTAAACACTGCAATGCAGAAAACGATATAAGCGAATGAGATTCCATACATTCTATTAATATATTATTAAGAACTACCCTACACTTTGAGAGGACTGCATCGGCGTTATTCTGCATTCTGGGAAAGACCAGTAGTGTCTTTTCAATATCGGTATGCCATCGCTCCTTCCATATCGACATGATTTTTTCCTTAAATCCCTCATTGTTCGTTGGAGGCGCTTCATCCACACCAACGTCTCTGACTGATTCCTTGAACTTCGGTAATAAATGCTCCAACGCATATAAAATATTAAAAAATAATTGCATGACGTTCATATTCTCGAGGCTGTTATTCGATTTCTTTAAATTTAACATTCGTTCAAGCTCGGTCGTTAGATCGATAATCGTCGCTTTTAAAAACGTTTTCGATTCGCTCATAATTTCCAATTTTTTCATCGCGGCGCATCCGTTGTCCCTCAATTCGGCTACCAACCGCCGCCTAACTGCGCTGGCGTCCTCTAAAAAAGATGGATACACTCCGGCATCGCTCAATTTATCGATTAAATTACCGAAAGTGCAACCCGCGTGCGAATGAATCAACCTATTGGAGGACGTCAAGTCTGTATCCGTGAGATATCGCAACATCAAAGCCCCCGCCTCGTTCACGTCGCTCTTCAAGAGATTCTCGCTGTGACTCAAACTCATATAACCGGAATCAGCGATTTCCGAATCCAAAATTTCATTCGATAACTTTGTCGCTTGCATCAAACTGAATATCGACTGAGATTCGTCGTTTTTCTTATCGGCGCTTCGAACGGACATAACCAAGTCGACTAAGGTGACATTTTCGCTGCATGGCTGTGATGATAGCTGCTTTTGGATCATTTGGGCGAATTCGTAGGCGCCGACATTTTGCGGTTTCGCCCGTAGAACCGCGATCGCCACACTCGCGAGATATTTCGAATAAACATGCTGATGAGCTGTAAAATAAATTGTATTGAACAAATGCGTGTTTAATGAAGCATTTAATTGTAATTTGCTGATACCTGTAGCGATATTTTCTTCCATTTTTCCGGAGACAATTTTGAAGTTTTGGCGGAAACCGCGTTGTAGCGTTGGGCAAGTGACTGGCAGTCGAAACGTATAACACCACGCAACCTTGGTTGCGTGGTGTTAAGCGACTGTCAAACGTCAAGGGGCGAACACACTATCGCACGGTTCGTTAGTCGCGGTTTATGGACGCGATCTGTGTAATGAATTTCTGTTGAGCCGTGCACATTATCGGACGTCAGTCGCGGACGCGACCTCGAGGCTTCGGACGTCCGATAGAGATCTGCCAAGCCACGTCCCAAACGACTGTGCATACTGTCCATAAGCCGCGGCAGCGGACGCGTCCGATAGTGTGTTCGCCCCTTCACGGCCGTCTTTATCTAATGGCCCCTCCACACGTTGACGAATGTTTTTGTCCAATAGGGGTGGAATCATATTATATGGAAAACTCTAATGCCGCTACCACACTTCGCGATGCGCGATGCGTTATGCGGCTGCGCCGCATTCGTCCAAATATTTGCTATGCGCGCGAATAACAAACATGGCCATCCACACTTCGTGCCGGCATGCCAAACGTGCCAAATATGCGTGTTGTGCGCGTATTAACTGTCAAAATGGAAGCGGCAACGGCAGCTTATGTTTACTTAAATGCAACTTATGTACCTGTTGTATAAGTACAAAGTTACTAAAAGACCTCATAGAAAGCGCTGGTGGATGATCACAAGTCATAGGAAACGTAAGCGCGCGAATGACTAAACGAAGTGTGGTCATTCGACGCATATGTTCCGTTTACTTGTGTCCTTTGATGTGTGCCAAAAAAACCGACAAGTGGACGGATACGCGTATTTGCTATTCGCGCTTATGTGTCATGCGTGCAAATAGACGAATGAACCTTCCATACTTCGTCGAATGCGGACGAATAAAGCGCATAACGAATAACGCATAACATTAACGAAGTGTGGTAGAGGCATTATGGCAGATATGCCAACGTTCCGTACCAAATATGAGCTGTGGGCCTGCGAGCCGCGCTTGCGCACCCCTTCAAGTCCCTATTAAGTTTGTGACCCCTTCTAATTTTGACGTGATTTTGACTGCTCCTACTAATAAGAACTAATAAGTTCAGTTTGTAGACTGCCCGAGCCGTCAGCTGGCTGTCTTTTTTTCTTTAAAAATTCGCATCTTATACGTTACCTAATCTGTAACAGGAACATTCGCCAACATGTAGATGCGATGGGGGCCTATTTTTTTTGGGGACCACATTTTAGGGCAATTTAGTTTTATAAGCATTTTACTAACACTTACATAATTTATTGTAATATCAGTCCTGTCCACCCTAGAACGGGCTAGTCTCAGTTGGATGCACAAACTTATGGTTGGGTGACAGAAACAAATAAGCAAAAGGTTAAGGTTTTGCCATTCAGTTCCTGCTATTTTTGTAAGCAAAATCTATGTTTTATAGTCATTCTCAAATAAAGTAAATAAATTAAATAATCTAGCATGCCGAATTTGTCTGTGGTCCATTTGATTTACATGGGCCATAGACAAATTTGGCATCCTAAATTTTTCAAAAATACGCCTTGTCTCAATGCAACACTATATTACTCTTTTATTTAATTTAAAATAATATTCTCAAACTGAACAAAAATGAAATTAATCTGATTTACTACCTCGCACCTAAAGCAATGAAACAACATGTTTACGCTTTTATTTTATTTTAAATAATATTCTTAAACTGAACAAAAATGAAATCCCCTAAATAGAATGTAGAAATCGCGGCTCACACATGCTTATTATCTCTACGCACTAATGCTTTTGAAATATTGCCTTTAAATTCTGCCCGGGAAAATTCCAGCTTCGCGTTGCTCATCCCACTTCTGGTGCCATTGCCTCGGGCACATGGTCATGTAGGCAAACTTGAAGTACTTGCAGGCCTCGAAAGTTTCACCTCTGGCTTTTGCGCAGCGGTGGAAGTCCAAATAGTGCTGATAGCAATGCCTGAAACACAGATTACACGGTAATCACAAATTCAAAACCTGAACAATATTGTAATTGCCTTAATTGCCTTGCCGTAAGACAAAATGAGTTCCGAAGTGGAAGACGTACTTTTGGTTTTAGCAATTATAGACGTAATATTGGGGAGAAGTAACAGATTTCGAGTGAACCATATTTTTACTACCTCTAAATTTTGACATTTACCGAGAGTTACGAGAACAACCGATCAACAAAGCTATTTCTTCAATAGTGTCATTATAATATATTATACACTAGCAGCTTAAGGCCGATGCAAGTATATCACATGCACTTGTTTTTAACCCCTCGCGTACCAGACGGCCCGAAACGTCCAGAATTGATATTTACCGTCGAACCCCAGACGGCCCGAAATGGCCAGGCGAGGCCGACCGCTAATTATGGATTATTTAATCTTACTGTCTCGCACCAACCACTTAGCCAGTAGTATGTGCGAGGAGCGGAGAAAATTCTCTACAGTTTGGTAGCCAGATAAGTATTTTTCGTCACGTTGACTAGCCACTACAAATTTTTGAAGATCCATAGTGCCGCGATCGCTCGGCCGGTAAACAAGACGTTCGAGACGTAAAGCGAAAAAACGTTCGTTTGTGTTAAAAGTGATTATATCGTCATAATCGTAAGTTCTTTATATATAATAAATACAAACGGAGCTGCCATGGAATTCACCGACCGGAGTCGGGCCCATCATAATACTATTTTTACACTTCTGGGGGGTGAGCAGTGGATTCCGGACTTACGAACCGGCTGTGGTAGGTTTAGGACAGCTGTCTTGCCACATGTGAGCGTTCACCTTGCCACCCATTCACTCCCCCTTCGAAGCCATAGAATTTGAGATGCGCAAATCGCAGTTTTAGATAATTTTTCTAAGAAAGAGTTGATTATTTTTCTGGAAAGGCCAAGATCTTTAAAGAGGTGAAATAGAGATTTAGCTGGCAGGCCACGAGCGCCAACTTCCACCGCGTGAAGGTGAACAGTGAAGCCGTTCCGGGTTACGGCATTTGCAAGATCATGGTATTTATTTAATTTGTACTCGTGGTCTTTTGGGATATTTGATTCCCATGGAACAGTTAATTCTACAATAAGAGCCACCTTCCGAGATAGAGAGTAAAGAGTTATATCTGGACGGAGGGCTGTGCATCCGAGACTTTCAGGGAATTTATACTGCTTAGAGACCGAATCAACCTCCAGAGTCCAATCTGTAGCTTTCTCGATTATTGAGAAAGGTTTTGTAGTTAAATGTTTTTTGCCTTTAGAGCCATCCCGCACAAACTGTATTGGGGGTTTGGAGGATACTGTCAAACCCTTGTTGGCACGAGCCACTGAGAGACTAATTACCTCGCGAATAACAGCGAGAACTTTGTCATGGCGGTAAGTGTACCGTCCTTGATCTAAGGCCACCTTGCAGCCAGCTAGAATGTGTCTAGCTGTGCAAGGGGTATTGCTACAGAGGGGACAAGAACTATCCTCGGCAAAGCTCCAACGAGCGAGGTTACTGGGGTCTGGAAGTGTATGCTGAAAGGCATTCAAATAAAATTTCAGCATCTCTGGCGTCCAGTCATAGAGCATTACCTTCCAGTGCATTGGAGGCGGAATGCAAAAGTCACCAATTGTTGTCCAGTCATTCTGGCATTGAAGGCCAATAGCATGAGCCATACTCTTGCTGTCGTAATCTCCCCGCAAAAGAGACTTCTTCAAGTCCACGTCGCTCGTGGTTGTACTGCCATACCCCAGACCAGTGCCATTCTGGCTGATTCCAGTAAGGAACCTTTTGTGGAAGTCTACGCGGGCTTGTAGTTCATTTGAATCACTACAGCCACTTATTACGTGCTTCGATATTGCCGGATCTTTGGAATTGCACAGAATCGAATTTTTGGTTATTCTGGAGTTGGCGTAGAGCAGAGAGGGCAGTTTAAGCGCTAGCCCAAAATTTTGTTTGGACCTGAAGAGAGTCGAGGGGTCAGCTGGTTTGGCTAAGGACAGCCAGGATTTTAAACTAGCTGTCACCAGTGCATCTAGACGGGACAGTTGGGTTTTGGTAAAATCGTAAATAAGAAAGGGCCATGACAAATGTGACGTTAGATAATTGTCATAGATCCAGGCCTTACGAGGGCCAGAAATTAGCAAGGCATCTATTTTCGCCAGGCAACTTTTGAAATGCTCTATAACATGATCACCCGAGACGTCTTTTCCCTGATGGGTGATTTTTCTGCCGAGGAATTTGAAATGATTGTTTGGGTCTATAAGGGAGATATTAGAGCCCTTATAGACCAATTTGGGGTCATAGGATGTAAATTTTGTGCCCATGCGGGCGAGTCCAAGGCAAAAACATTTGGAGGGCTTCACTTTTATACAGCCTGACCAGTCGCAGAAAAGCTCCACTTTCTGTAATAGCAGGGAAAGCTGCTTGGGGCTTCTGGTGATGAAAGTTAGGTCGTCGGCAAAAGCGAGGCACGACGAGGTGTATTGGCCGTCTGTTTTAAAACGGTAGCCCCACTTCCTGTCAAACTGGCTCAGGCTTTCCAGAAGTATATTAAAAACTATATTAAAAATCGTCGGGGAGAGGCAACAGCCCTGAAATAGTCCAATTGAATATGGTATAGAGCGGGTAGTCCATTCTTGCGTTTTAACATGGAAAGTCAGACAGTTGTAGTAGGAGGCTACAATGTCACGCACGACTGGTGGGAAGTTGTACCAGCGGAGTGCAAAGTGGAGGAGACTGTGTCGGACTGACCCAAAGGCATTCTCTAGGTCGAGCCAGCATACATTGATTTGGCGTTCGTGCTGTCTCGCATCCTTGATGGCAGCAGCCAGGAGAGAGTTGTGCTCGAGGCAGCCCGAGACGCCGCGCATGAAGCCTTTTTGAACTGATACTCCAAGGTACTCATTCCGGTGCATGAATTCGCTCATCCTCGTGTGGACTATGCTAAAAAAGATTTTGGCCACAGTGTCTGTGAGAGCAATGGGCCGAGCGTCCTTTGGTCCGGTGCAAACTGGGACCTTCGGAATTAAGATGACTGTCGCTCGGCCAAAATTCTGTGGGACTACACCGCTATTCCATATATTTCGGAAGATGGATCCTAAATATTGCAGAAGGCAGGGGCATTTTTTGTATACTAAATAGGGAATACCATCGGGACCCGGAGTAGAGCCCGACGGCTTCCTCTTTACTTGATTAAGAATCTCATCTAGTGATGGAGGTTGAGAAGCAAAAGCTACCGTAGGCAGGGGCGGAGGTGTAATGCCCGGCGGAGGGCTGTAATTATGGAGCCGC
This sequence comes from Micropterix aruncella, assembly GCA_944548615.1. NCBI lineage: Eukaryota > Metazoa > Arthropoda > Insecta > Lepidoptera > Micropterigidae > Micropterix > Micropterix aruncella. The sequence continues at coordinate 4,533,384 of OX155960.1, forward strand.
ATTGGGTCCTCATACGTGGTCGAAAAGTATTCCGTGGCCATATCTTCCGGGATTTGGATTTTTCCCTTGGCGGCAGACAAAACCGTTTTGCTGTAGTTAAAACGGTTTTTGTCGAACCGGGCTTCCTCTTTGGATTTGAGAAATGCTGCCTTGCGCTTGTCGTTTTGCGTTGCTACGCTCTGTATGAGTTTTAGTATAGAGCGGTACGCGCGCGAGAAGTTGTGGCAGAGGGCTTTATCCCCGGCTTTCTTGGCTTCACGTAACTGGCGACGAAGTAGCCGCTTTTGCCTACGGAGCTTTGCCTTAAATGCGTTTTCTCTGTGAACCGGGTCGACATGGGTAGATTTTGGGTAAACACCCGAGAAGTATTCATGGACCGCCACCTGGAAGGACGACAGCTGGACGCTGGCAGGGGCATTACGGTTCGGATAATGATACTATTATTTATTCGAGTAGAAATTTCATACCGAGGGCTTACCGAAATGAGTATTTTGAACAAAAATATTTCAAGTGCGAATTGCATCCTGCGCGGATTACGGGCGTTGGCCATTTTTGTGCCGTGTTTTTTCAATGTTACAAAGTAGATTCTGTGAGTGATGAATTACAAATATGAAGCTGGATGTATTTCTTATCGGATAAACGCAGAAGATGTTATCAGTTACAACCGTAAGTACTACAAAATAATTGACAAACCAAAATTTTTCATAGCCTAAAATATCAAAAAAAAAAATCATTTTAAATACCGATTATTTTTTTATTTTTGTATGGGAATAAGTAAAACGAAGTCATAGTTTTAATGCAGCATATTATAATTATTATAAAACTTTTCACAATCTCCGGAAATAGTGATTTATGGACTAAAAAAACATTTTTTTTATCGCCAGTGGCTAATTTTTATCGTTAGTACAACTTTGACTAATAATTATGAATAATCTTTATTGCTTTACATAACGACGTTACAAATATCTAATAGCAAATTTCAATAGGAACATAAAACAGGTCTTTTTTAGACGATCGGTGTGACAGTTTCGGAGTAATCGTTTTTTTTCTGAAACGCCATCTTTTTTTTGAGACTCGCGAATTTCTTACGGGCCGTAAGGCACACATTAAAATTCAAACCGCGGGCCGCGAGGGGTTAAACTTGTCAGTTTTGCACTAAGAAAAATGTCCAGTTTGTTAATTCAAGTGACATTTCTGTAACAAACTACTAATCCCCCTAAATAAGGCACTCATTTAGTTTATTTGAATCCGTCTAGCACTACTGTACCTTACCACTTAGTATCGAGTAAAAATCATAGATAGCATAACTAAGCGACTTATGTGAGTTTAAATCTTGCGCGTTGATGAAAGTGATAAATTAGAACTAAGGCAGATGTTGAATAACTGATAAAAAATATAAAAAGTGTATACAATTGTGTGGTTTTCGTGAAAACCTGTAGGTAAGAATATAATGTTATCCATTCAAAATTTCGAAGCAAAAGATGGCAAGTTAGGATGTTCTGACATTTACTGGAGTAAGGACATTTACTGGAGTAAGGAAGGCAAAATATCTCAACGGCAAACAAATGTCTTCAGCAGAATTTAGACTTGAGATAGGCGAGACCTTATGCAAGCTTGACCTGAAGCCTAACATCAAGAGTCGAAGGTCTTTAGAAGACGAAATTCAAGCCAAAAAACATAAGGGCCCTGCGCAACATGTTCCTCCATTGGCAGTAAGGCAGGACCAGGTCGGTCATTGGCCGATTTGGGTTAAAAAAAGGATACGTTGCAAGATTCCCAAGTACACTGGCGTTTCACAAACAATTTGCAAAAAATGCAGTGTAGCATTATGCTATAATATACAAAATAATAGTTTCAAATTTTCCCATACAACATAAATATTTTTTTATACGTTCAACTCAATGTTACAGTAATGTCACATTCCCTTAAATATCAAATAAATGATTATTAATAAATATTTTTGAATTTCTGAGAAATACGTGTTTTTTTATTTGCCTCAACCTATCTCATTATCAACATTATTTTTTGTTTGAAGATCTTGGGCTACAAAGGGTTAAAATATATTTTTCAGTTTTTTTCACAGAGCTAACAAGTGCTTGCTTTTCATATGACTTATACGACAGCTGACTGTTTTCTGAGCTCATGTTTTTTATCCCTGTATCTCGGCACTGTGTGTCTCAGATAACCATAGAGGGTAACAAAATAGAGATTGGAAGTGCGAAGGCGTTAGGGAATGCATTCACCAAATAGAAAGAGATAGGGGCCGGTTGTCACTTTTTCGCATTAAAACTGCCCGCCAAGGTCAAATCTTACACCGCACGAAATATGCTCAAATTTATTTGTACGAGTATAAGTTCGGCAGGTAGTATTTATTGACGGTCGTTCGTTTCATATTCCGCTCTAGCGTATTGCTCTGTCTCGTTCGCTTGGACTAATTTTAGTTTTAGTTCACAAAGCAATCAGGCCCATTATATACGTATTATTACTATTTATTATTATTACTTATTTATAGTTGTAAAATTATTATGGTCTAGTGAAACTGATTTTGTTTGTTTTACGGGTTTACTATCATAAGACAACCTCTCAGAATCGACCACTATCAAGGATTATATGTAGGTGTCTGTGTAACATGTGTGTAAGTGTGTGTGTCTTGTTATTGCATTCGATCGACAGAATTGACATGCAATTGTGTTAATTTTATCCCAACGAAAAATGGAGACCCAGCCGGGAATCGAACCCGGAACTTTACACTGTAAGATCAGACAGACTAACCACTATGCCACTGGGCCGTGTTATATATTTTATAGTCATTTGTATCAGTGGTCTCCTTAGAACAGGCTCTGCCCAGTTAGGGGCGACACAAACTATGTTTAAGTACTAATGGTATAATTTTTGTGAACTTAATAAATAAATAAATAACATATTAAAGTAATAAAAGTATACGAACTTTGTTTGGTTCTGATTCGGGAACCGCGGGTCGAATTGGACCGTCGTAAACTCCTCCTCGGTATTGGGAATACTTTCCATATATCTAGGCATGGCTGAAACAAGAAAAAGATAGAATATTCTAAGAACGTATTAAACCGGATCATTATTATTTGTACGGACATAAAAAAAAACAAATGTTTTTTTTAAAAATGTGGTTTATTGCTTCAGTGAAGTTTTTAGTTCGCACAGAGCACTATGATAATATTTATACCGTATGTTTATATAGTTTGTTTTTTTTAGGTACGATACAGTTTTGCTACCATATTGAAATTTTTCTAGTAAACGAACTTACAGTTGAATATAATAATTTTAAAATAAAAATAGATCTTAAAAATACCTTACTAAAATTATTACGAATAGATCATATTAATATGGTTGTACATATTATACAAGGACATGTTACACCAGATAAAGTAAAAGAGTACCTGTACCTATTAATTAAGGAATAATGTCACAAATTATGAGGAATGTTCTTGAAATATTCAGCTCATCAGAAAAAACCTGTCTTTCCATAATTTGTGTTACTCCTCTTTAGTAGATTTAAAATACAGGTACAAAAAACAGTTAAACGATGTACTGAATTATGACTAAACAAACAGTACAAGTTCGACAATCCAGCTCCGAACTAATTAGGTGTAAAGGACCGTTTACATCTACTGACAGTGCGTCTCAGACAAGTACCATGGCAGACACCAACTAGAGTTGTCAACTACAACGGGCGAGCCCGTCACCTCAGGAAGTTTTAACGATTAGTCGTTCATCTCCCTGGAGTGAGCGCAGAAGACTTGGACAGAACAGTCCACCGTCAAGCTCTGCCACAAACCCGTAAGAAGCCAACGTCTTAACCGCGAGATAGCCAGGAGTGTTACCCAGCGGGCTTACACTCACACCCTTACTTCCAATTGCGACCAGATTACTCCAGCCTCTCGATTGGTTACGAGTTCGAGGTCGCTTGCGCGGTCCTCTCCCTTAGGAAGCGGTGAAACGGTGTATACCGAATCTATCGCGGACCACGGCATCCTTTGCCCGGCTGTTCACCCAGGATCGGGTAGCCGATGGTCGTTTCAAGAGCAGACGCCGTAAGGTCCGCAACCACCCCCGCTCTATAGGAAACAGTACTGCTTCCAGACTCCCCCGACTGTTAGTCAGAGTGCGCTATCGATTGGCTTATGCCGCACGGTGCGCAGACTGTCCAGGAGCGCCAGAAAGTTGATTCCTAGGGGTAACTAACCCTAAGGTCAGAGTCCTACCCATGCTCGTACTTCATGCGTTGAGGCCGTCGGATGGGTGTTGACTCACGAGTGTGACCAACCCTGAACAGAATGGGTCTTCGTGGCCAACTCAGCAAGGGCCCCTTAGCTCCCAACCGTGGCAGATACCGACAGACGCCGTTTATTTATACCTAGCATGCCAGAAATTTGCCGTGTTAGACGTCGACAGACGCCGTCGTCAGCGTCGGACGCGGCCGCTCTCACAAAAGAAGTCTGCACGGTTCCAATTCTCTATTCACACTGCCCGGCAGGTACGCACAGACACGTAAAGACATGAACCGCGCAGACAAAATATTCTTTCAGCGAATACTGGCCGGGCACGGGCCGTGTCTCGGCGTCTGCGCGGATGTGTTACGATAGATATAAATACGTTAATACACACTGTATAGAAAAATATAATTTGTCTGCCATGGTACTTGTCTGAAACGCACTGTCTGTAGATGTAAACGGACCTTAAGACGGATTACAGAAAATGGCGTATTAAAAAAAATATAATCATAGCATCGTAAGCACAACAAAGCGAATAATACATAATTTAAATAAATCATAACAGAACTGTTTTATTAAAAAAACTAATGACTTCCTGCAAAAGTATTTCTTTGTTTATATAAAAAAAACTGTTTTATCTGGGGAGAAAATTAAATCTATACATGTGATCTCAAGCCTGAATATGAGAATTATAGTCATACATATCGCATATTAAATTTGAAATAGCTGCTACCGTTTCATGAAAATGCTCTGACAGTGACAAAAAAGCAGCGATAAATGTTCAGAAATGCTAGAATTCTATCACTTGGGAAGTAAAAAAACGAACTTTGTCACTGATAAAGTTGTTTATATGCATCAGTTTTAAGAAAATGAACTTAAGCGTCCAAAAACATGCATTTATTTATTGAGTATAAGAATTAAAAAGTAGGAACCCTACGTATCCAGAAAAAAAAGATTAGTTTATGAATTCTGAGTGATGACAATTCAAAAAAAATATTGTCACGTCTAGCAATGAATAACATAATAATTGCCAAATTATTTTGTTATTTCAAATTATATTGTTACTTCATAAAAAGGTAACACCATGTGAAGTCCCTAGCTCAGTAAATGACACTGATGTTGCCAAATATGAATACGAAGAGTTATGGGAAAGAACAATCAACAATTTCTTGATGAAAATGAGATACTAATGCCATCTTGTGGCTTGTTCCATAACGAATCAAAGCATGAATCGATTTCCGAAAGAAAGATCATAGTCTGCTCTTAAGTAAAGGGAGAAGAAAATGTGTGCAGGGAAAGAATGATCAAGCTCCATACGGTGACGCTGGACATCACTCTTTTCCGTCAGGTTCAGAGGTGGGAGTACCTCAATGACCCTCCGATGCTGAGGAGAAACTATGATGAGAAATACTGATCAGGGCCAATAACTTTCTCATGTTTTCGCTTAAAGTAATTTAGTATAATGTATTTTGTTTTAGAAACAAATATATTTGGTTTACAGACTAAATTTATTATTTTCTCAGTTATTTTTTAAATTCTCAAAAATTTGACATTCATTATTCCCCGTAACCCTTCATAGGAATATAGATTACTATATAAAGTATTTTTTATTGAACATAGGGGAACTTCGCATTTGTCAATTTGCATTAAAATTATTGTGAAATAGGGCTAAAACAAAGCACTAAAGCTAGCGCTAGGTGCCAAAAATTAAAATGTTTTTTGTTGTTGTAGAAAACCACCACATCTAGGGCCGAAAGCGCTATGGCAGCCATTTAGTGAGCCAAAAAGTTGATTTTAGGAAACAACTTTAGTGATGATTTTTGTGTAATACATAAAGCAGAGCAATTTTTACGAATAATTTCACTCTCGTTGAAGTGATAGATAATGGCCAAAGGAATCAGAGATGCCATTAACAATGTATATGTGTGTTTTAACAGGATCGGGTAAAGCGGGGTATGACTGCATTATCTTCTTCGGGATAACGTTAGAACTGTACATGTCATCAACGCTTCCCTGTGACGTAACGTACACGAGAAATACAGACTTATAACGAAACAATAATCTATTTAACGAGCGGGCGAGTCTTTCCTTCTTCCTCGCATGACGTTTCGCGATACTTCTTCACCTCTTGCATGTAGAGCGACCATGCGTCTTTCGGTGCGTCCGTCACGTGCTGCTCGTCGATCGCTTTCGCCTTTTTGACTAAGCCAGTTTTGAGGAGTCGCCCTCCGCGACGTTTACCGACAAATGGTAATGTCGGTTTCTTTAAATGAGGATCGATGGGAACGCTCGGGCCGGGCGCCGCCGGTTTCACGATTGTCTGTTCTTGTTCTTGCATTTTTTTGAACATTTCGAGGAAACTGCCGTCGTTTCGGAACGGCGTTCCGGCGGCGAGCTGAGGCTCCGGCGCCGGCGGGTAGCAAGGCAACGGCCACTTGTATTGAACCTCCGTTTCCTCGTTAGATTTTGAGTCATCCTCGACGGGGGACAGTGTCTTTACTTTATCGTCTTCGTCGCTGAACGTTTTTTTCTCCGGGATTTCGATTTTAGGCGGCCGAGTATTCTTTTCTACGGATTGTTTGGACGAGTTCCTAGAGGAGCTCTTGGACGAGCTCGAGTCGCTGGAATTCGAGTCGCTCGAGGACGAAGAGCTGCTGCTCGACGAGCTGGAGCTCGAAGAGGACGAGCTGCTGTATTTCTTCCGCCGGCCGCTCGACGACGAGCGCCTCTTTTTGCGTGAGTAGCTTCGCTCGTCTTTCTTCGCTCGTTCAGGGCTGCGGCTGCGCGATCGACCCCGCCTAGCTAAACTTTGGCTCTCATACCTGGAATCAGAATTAGGCGTACGCCGCTTATCTTCTGTTCTCTCGAGCGGCGGTCGGCTTCTCTGAGGCAGATAATCGTTCTCCGCTCCTGGCGGCCCGTCGTCCCAAGAATCAAACCGCGACATGACGACAAAACCCCACTCTTTAGATAACACGGCGAAACCTATAAGGACAAGGAAACAACTTTTTGCTATAGTATAAAATCGTTCCAAATTAGTTGGCTATGGACCGATCGCGCACTGCTCCTCGTTTTTCCCATCTCCAATACTCCAAAAGTAAAATTCAGAGTAAGAGTACCTAAATAAATAGAAACGGTAGGTACTCCAACCCCACAAAACCAGCAGTGACATTACGTAATTCAAAGTCAAAACGCCGTCTCGGCATTTATGATTTCCGCGCGATAAACTTACCTGCTTCACAAATCACACTCTCCTTGGTGAAAATACGGCCGTAATTATGTCCAAATACCTCAAATTAAACCAATGTGAGAAACAACTGCATCGACCCGAAACATACGAAAAAACCAATTACAAGATGGCTGACAGAAGACTAGAGTTGGGCGATGTCGCTCAATCGTCATTCTCGTTTAATTTACTCAAGTTGTTGGGCTGGTAAATAATGTAATCGCGATAATTAAGTTGTTTTAAATCGCATACCTGTGCCACAGTAGAGACATGAGCAGTACGGAAACTAAGCCCATTTTTAAAAATAAATACCTACTCTCCATTGGAGCGCTAGGGTTGTCAATCTTTATTTTTTGTAAAAATGATGTTATTTTTAATTATTAATAAAATCATTTGGGGTACGATGACAATGCCTTTTTATGGCATGATCATGACCTGATTTTACAGCCAAGATCGGCTCCTGACGAGGATACTTTTCCTCTGTCAACAGCAAAGACACAAAATTTTGTGTACGCATTCAATTATGATAGCAACTTCCAAGTTTCAGAATTACATGGCTGATGTACCCTGGGTTGGCTCCCAACGAGGGAACTCCTCAACGGTCAACAGCAGAGACCCAAAATTTTGTATACGCATTCAATTATGATAGCTCCTTCCATTTTCCACCATGACATGGCTGATGAACCCTGGATTGGCTCCCGATGAGGGAACTCCTCAACGGTCAACAGCAGAGACCCAAAATATTGTATACGCATTCAATTATAATAGCCCCTTCTAAGTTCCACCATGACATGGCTGATGTACCCTGGGTTGGCTTCCGATGAGGAAACTCCTCAACGGTCAACAGCAGAGACTCAAAATTTTGTATACGCATTCAATTATGATAGGTCCTTCCAAATTCCACCATAACATGGCTGACGTACCCTGGGTTGGCTCCCAACGAGGAAACTCCTCAACGGTCAACAGCAGAGACTCAAAATTTTGTATACGCATTCAATTATGATAGGCCCTTTCAAGTTTCACTATGACATGGCTGATGTACCCTGGGTTGGCTTCCAACGAGGAAACTCCTCAACGGTCAACAGCAGAGACTTTAAATTTTGTATACGTATTCAATTATGATAGCCCCTTCTAAGTTCCACCATGACATGGCTGATGTACCCTGGGTTGGCTTCCGATGAGGAAACTCCTCAACGGTCAACAGCAGAGACTCAAAATTTTGTATACGCATTCAATTATGATAGGCCCTTTCAAGTTTCAGTATGACATGGCTGATGTACCCTAGGTTGGCTCCCAACGAGGAAACCCCTCAACGGTCAACAGCAGAGACACAAAATTTTGTATACGTATTCAATTATGATAGGCCCATTCAAGTTTCACTATAACATGGCTGATGTACCCTGGGTTGGCTCCCGACGAGGAAACTCCTCAACGGTCAACAGCAGAGACTTTAAATTTTGTATACGTATTCAATTATGATAGCCCCTTCTAAGTTTCACTATGACATGGCTGATGACCCTGGGTTGGCTCCCGATGAGGGGACTCCTTAACGGTCAACAGCAGAGACTCAAAATTTTGTATACGTATTCAATTATGATAGCCCCTTCCTCTCTGCTGTTGACCGTTGAAGAGTCCCCTCATCGGGAGCCAACCCAGGGTACATCATCCATGTCATAGTGAAACTAAGAAGAGTCTATCATAATTGAATGCGTATACAAAATTTTGAGTCTCTGCTGTTGACCGTTGAAGAGTCCCCTCATCGGGAGCCAACCCAGGGTACATCAGCCATGTCATAGTGAAACTTGAAAGGGCCTATCATAATTGAATGCGTATACAAAATGTTGAGTCTCTGCTGTTGACCGTTGAGGAGTTTCCTCGTTGGGAGCCAACCCAGGGTACGTCAGCCATGTTATGGTGGAATTTGGAAGGACCTATCATAATTGAATGCGTATACAAAATTTTGAGTCTCTGCTGTTGACCGTTGAGGAGTTTCCTCGTTGGGAGCCAACCCAGGGTACATCAGCCATGTCATAGTGAAACTTGAAAGGGCCTATCATAATTGAATGCGTATACAAAATTTTGAGTCTCTGCTGTTGACCGTTGAGGAGTTTCCTCGTTGGGAGCCAACCCAGGGTACATCAGCCGTGTCATAGTGAAACTTGAAAGGGCCTATCATAATTGAATGCGTAAACAAAATGTTGAGTCTCTGCTGTTGACCGTTGAGGAGTTTCCTCGTTGGGAGCCAACCCAGGGTACATCAGCCATGTCATAGTGAAACTTGAAAGGGCCTATCATAATTGAATGCGTATACAAAATTTTGAGTCTCTGCTGTTGACCGTTGAGGAGTTTCCTCGTTGGGAGCCAACCCAGGGTACATCAGCCATGTCATAGTAAAACTTGAAAGGGCCTATCATAATTGAATGCGTATACAAAATTTTGAGTCTCTGCTGTTGACCGTTGAGGAGTTTCCTCGTTGGGAGCCAACTCAGGGTACGTCAGCCATGTTATGGTGGAATTTGGAAGGAGCTATCATAATGGAATGCGTATACAAAATTTTAGATCTCTGCTGTTGACGGTTGAGGAGTCCCCTCATCGGGAGCCAACCCAGGGTAGATCAGCCATGTCATGGTGAAACTTGGAAGTTGCTATCATAAATGAATGCGTATACAAAATATTGGGTCTCTGCTGTTTACCGTTGAGGAGTCCTCTAGTCAGGAGCCAACGCTGGGTGGACGGATTTCAACCACAATCTGCATGCCAAATTTCAGCTCAATCGGATGAAGCGTTTCGGCGCTCACAGAAGTGCGTCCACAAAAGAAAAATGCCCAACACTGCGTGCGGATAGGTAGTTAGTCCATCATCAGATGCTGGGCATCACACAAGGTTATAGTTTTTGTCAAGACAAATCAAACGAGCCCAAACATGACAGGTTTATCGTGTGCACAAGTTTATAGTTTTTGTCAAGACAAATCAAACCAACCCAATAATACCTTTTTTAATACTGAGATTCTAAGGAACACTTTGATGAAGTTTTACCTAAATCGGTTCAGCTGTTTTTGAGCCAAATCAAAACATACAGAAAGACTTACATACATATACTGCCCTCAAGAATTGTATATAGTAGTATAGATAAGCAACTTAACAATCAATCATTCTTACCTTTGGTGGCACCATTAAATTGAACACTATAAAATCAATTTTGGCACCCACGACTGACTTCCCCCCGAAGCACGCTTAGCTTATTGTTGAAGCGTGCGTCTGTGTGAGTGCGTTCGTTTTGATCGTTTGTACGTAGCTTCCGTACTGCTTAGCTCTTTCTATACTGTGCCTGTGCATCAGAGAACCTGTTCGGCGATAAAGTTTTGTTCCTACGAGTACTTTTATCAATTGGTGGAAAAGTGTTTCATGAGTTTATTAATAAAATATTATTAAATATGTATTTCGTTTACTACTATTTTTATCATATTTGAATATTGGTGGAAAGAAATATACATTGATTAGCAATAAATATACAACCTTACCTAGGTACATATTTACTACCAGTACTAGGGTAAGTAGATATCTGAAATCTACACAATGGGCCCGATTGCGTTTCTTTGTAAACTAAAATTTGAAATAAGTTCATGCGAATGAGACAGCAATACGTTAGAACGGCGTATGAAATAAACCGATCGTCGATTTTCCCGCACCAAAACGATACCTGTCAAGCGTACAGTCATCCGAATAAGTTTGAACACTTTTCGTGCGGTCTTCGATTCAACTGCTTTATTTTCGGTGGGTAGTTTTAATGCGGACAAGTGACAACCGTTCATTTTACATTCCGCTTTAACGTATTTCTCTGTCTCGTTCTCATGAACTAATTTCTTATATTCGGCCACAAAGAAACGCAATCGAGCCCAATGGATGTCTACGATTGATCCAGTATATTATAATAAAACACACATTTTGTATTTTCAAAGCAGTGAAACCAGTATGTAAAGAAATATAGAATATTATTTATTTCTTAAATTGTGACCTTACATGATGTTCTTATAACATAATCTAGGTAGCTACTCACTATTTCCTGCGGTATTCACTATTTCCTATTACGCAGATTAGCAAGTCATATTCTTTAAACTTTTAAAACGGTACTACTGAATGCTAAATTATTATTTTATTTTTTTATAGTTTTAATAATATTTTTTTATAGTTTTAATCTAGAAAAAAATATAAATATTTTTTTCTGGATACGCTTGTTTTGAACCTAAAATAATCTAACAAAAATTAGGATATTTTATTTTTACCGCAAATTCAACCCTATTAGCTTGAAATAATTATTGGTGGATATAGAAATAAAAACTTAGAATTAGACATACGATTGCCAAAAAAATAAAACCATCGCTAGGAGTTAAATTTATGTTTACCTGAACAAAAGTATATAGTTAATGTTATTTACCAAACATTCAATACTATATGTTATTTATACTTAACTATACATATATTACTCTAATCTTTTAGAATTAACTTTTTTTATTTGTTTGTTTGTTTGTTTCTACCCTTTATTGCGAAATTTCACAATGGGCGGGTTTATTATCATAGGACAATTTCTTACAACCAACCCTACTATGACGTGTTTATATTATGTTTGTATGCGTATAACATGTGTGTGTCTTGTTATTGTATTCGATCGACAGAATTGAAAATGCAATTCCGAAAATTAGATCCCAACGGAAAATGGTGACCCAGCCGGGAATCGAACCCGGGACCTTACAACGTAAGATCAGGCGACCTAACCACTATGCCACCAGGCCGTGTAGTCTCAGAACTGAACCAACAGACTTTACGAGGCGATAGCTTTGTTCAAGACCTAGCTAATTAACAAATCATATGTTAAGCAAAAACTTATAGTTTTCGAGTTATACAAAAATAAAAATAAAATACCTTTACTCAATTTTTAGGCTTTCTTCGATAAACAAATTTTTTTACTCCGGAAATTCAACCCTATTAGCTTGAAATAATTATTGGTTGATATAGAAATAAAGACTTAGAATTAGACATACGATTACCAAAAAAATAAAACCATCGCTAGGAGTTAAATTTATGTTTAGCTGGACAAAAGTTTATATTTAATGTTATTTATCAAACATTCAATACTATATATTCTTTATACTTAACTATGCATATATTACTCTAATCTTGTAGAATTAAATTTTTCATTCGAGAGGGTAGTAATTAATAATCAAGTATTGCTTATGATAAATTGAGTTTACTATGTAGGTATATTGAATAGGAGGAGTTAACGCGATAGGAGGGGTTACCATTAGAATTTAAAAAAGACATACATAAAAGTTTTCAAATGTTTAAACGTTCTTAAAATTACATTTAGGGATGGTAATATACTTAATGGAAATATGACGTTTGTTAATTTAGTAATAATCTGTAAAGTATCCCTGAGCGCACATGATCTTCCAGGCATTCGCCAGACTTACGGCGATTGTTTGTTTCTGCTCTTTATTGTAAAATTTCACAATGTGCAGGTTTGTTATCATATTATGACAATATCTTACAATCAACCCTACTATAATGTGTGTATGTGTATGTGTGCGTGTAACGTGTGTGTCATGTATGTAAGTGTGTATTGAAAATGCAAATCAGAATCCAAATGCGATTCCCTTAATTTTATCCCAACGGAAAATGGTGACTCAGCCGGGAATCGAATCCGGAACCTTACAATGTCGACATAATCAGGCGACTTAACCACTATGCAATCGAACCGTAGCGACATGTTTTAAAAAAAATACCCTCTTTTTTGAGACCCAGGTCAAGTTAAAGTAAGTACATATGTAATTTATTTTAAATATGATAGGTTTCATTCGGAAATCCTGAACATACAGTGGAATAGCATTTCTCAATTATTGAAAAATTGTCTGATTCTGAAAAGAAAATATTTGATATTTTTCAATAGGCATAGGCATTTTTCAATAGGCAATAGACATATTTATAATCCCTACAGTCATAGTTATATGTCATAGGTTGTATATATTATAATATGGATGCAGGGGAAAAGCCCGTTGTATGGATTCCATATAACTGATTTCATATCTATATTGATTCCATATAAATGTACGTATAACGGGTTTTTCGCTATATCTAGATGCGCTTTAGGTGTGTTTATTAGTTCCTCAACTCTGGTATTATAATTGTGGTAGTCGTGAGATTAACAGAATATTTGCCGTAAAATTGCTAAAAGATCTAAAATAAAAATATTGGGTAAAATGAGGTTTTCTAGAATTTGGTTCGTTTATTGTAGGTAGGGATAAACCTACCAAAGTAAACAGTTTATCGCATGTTCCTCGTAAGTAACATCACTATGACAGTGCTGTTCGCATAGCGATTCCTTCTAAATTAAGGGGCGAACACACTATCGGACGCGTCCGCTGCCGCGGCTTACGGACAGTATGCACAGTCGTTTGGGACATGGCTTGCCAGATCTCTATCGGACGTCCGAAGCCTCAATGTCGCGTCTGCGACTGACGTCCAATAATGTGCACGGCTCTATAGAAAATCATTGCATCCACTACACTACTCGCGAAGTCGCTTCGACGAAGTCCTCGTGAAGTTGACCGAAGTCCGAAGTACGTGACTACACACTCGTGCAACTTCGCGAAGCGCTCAGTCGGCCGGCGCGCGCGGCGGCGCCCGCACGCTATGGATAACGTCCAAGTGGCAGCTGCTGTTGCAATGTGCTCTCTCGCATATTATAACTACGTGCGTATTTATCACTCAATGAAAATAAAAAGAAAATGGAGAAAAAGAAGATGGTGGATGACCGCTATACACCGGAACAGAACAAGGTTAGTAGAATAAACAAGGCACAATGAATTTTAAGATTACTATTATTATTTTTAATCACTCACTTTTTGCAGACATACTTTGGAACAACAATTCATTGAACTCACACAAGAACCATCAGGAGAATTCCAAAATTTCCACCGAATGTCATTGGCCGATTTTAACCTTTTGCTTTCTAAAATAGAGTCCTTGATCTCCAAGCAAGATACTCATTAAGAGAAGTTATCCCTGCCAAGATTCGTTTAGCAATCACCTTGAGGTTTTTAGCAACTGGCGACAGTTATAGAAGTCTGCACTTTTTATTTAAAATCTCAAGCCAGTTAATTTCAAAAATTGTAGTCGATGTCTGCAAAGCTCTTAACGAGGTTCTTAAGGAAGAAATTAAGGTAACAATTTGAATTTTTAGAAGACATTTGTTTATTCAAAATTAACAATATAATTAGTTATTATCATAAATTATTATCTTACCCATGTAACGATTTAAATTTTTACAACACATTTATTTAAGAAAAATAACAATATAATTAGTTCTTGTCATAAATTATTTTATCTTATTTAGTAATTATTATATCTTATCTAGGTAACAATTTAGATTTAAATTTTTTGAACACATTTTTTTTTTTTTTAAATTAACAATATAATTAGTTCTTATCATAAATTATTATACCTTTTTCAGTAATTATTATATCTTATCTAGGTAACAATTTAAATGTTAGAACACATTTATTTATTTAAAATTAACAATATAATTAGTCTTATCATAAATTATTATCTTACCTATGTAACGATTAAAAATTTTAGAACATATTTATTTTTAAAAAAAATAACAATATAATTAGTTTTTATCATAAATTATTATACCTTTTTTAGTAATTATTATATCTTATCTAGGTAACAATTTAAATTTTAGAACATATTTATTTATTTAAAATTAACAATATAATTAGTCATCATAAATTATTATCTTACCTATGTAACGATTTAAATTTTTAGAACACATTTTTTTTTTAAATTTACAATATAATTATTTCCTATCATAAATTATTATATCCTATTTAGTAATAATTATATCTTAACTCGGTAACAATTTAAATTTTAGAACACATTTATTTATTTAAAATTAACAATATAATTAGTTCTCATCTTAAATTATTATATCTTATCTAGTAATAATTATATCTTATCTAGGTAGCAATGTCAATTTTTAGAACACATTTTTTAATTTAAAATTAACAATATAATTAGTTCTTATTATATCTTATCTAGTAATTATTATATCTTATCTAGTGAAAATGATAGTGACGAAAGGTATTAAGACTTATAGTATGCCTGACTTATTATATCTGTGTTGTGGTCTGGGACTTGTTGAGTTAGGGTTACATTTGGAAAAAATACTGAAGAACTAGGTTTGGCTGGTCTAATGACTTCATCACTTATAATCTGTATCATTGAAGAGTTAGGATTAGTGTTTTCGTCTGACTGCACATGTGGGATGTGTAAAATATATTCGCTTTCACTAGGTTGAGCTGAAAATGGTACAAATGTGTTAGGTGGCTCTGAAAAGGATGAGTGTGGCCTGGGAGACACGACGGGAATACGTGGTTTTCGAAACAAGGCATGTACATCGAACATTAAGTCTTCTTTCTCATTTTCTGGCAACTTTTTTAGTTTTTTGGCAATCAATTTGCCGAATACATCACATTCATCTTCTACATCATCTTTTGCTGTTCTATTCATAATTTTATTTAAATTTGTAAACGCCTCAGACATTTGTTTGCTGGCATTTTCTAACTCGGGTGGGTTAAAACGACGCCGGGTAGTTTTATTTTGTGCTGCCATTGTATCAGATGTCTTTGTTGTTGATGTTTCTGCAGACGATGAAGCATTTTTTTCCTCCTCACTTTCAATTGATTCAGTTACAATATTTCGATCCTGAAACAAAAACCACATGGTATATATATATATACTATTATAGGTTTTTTTTGTTTACAGATGCCGGTCGATGAACAGCAGTGGTTAGAAGTTGAAAACGGATTTAGTAATAATTTTCCACATGCTCTTGGTGCATTGGATGGAAAGCATATTGTTATACAATGTCCACATAACTCAGGCTCCGAGTACTTTAATTATAAAAAGACATTTAGTGTGGTACTATTGGCTTTAGTCGACAGTAACTATAATATTATATATGCCGACATTGGCAGTCAAGGGAGGATCAGTGATGGAGGTGTATTTAAAAATTCTTCGTTATGGCAAAAAATTGAATCTGACACCCTTAATCTTCCCAAGCCACGCTCATTATCCAGTGTTGATAATGTCGACATTCCCTACGTTTTTTTAGCTGACGGAGCATTTGCTTTACATAATAATATAATGAAACCATATCCTGGTACTCATAATATCGGTTCACCGAAACGAATTTTCAATACGCGGCTGTCGAGATCTCGAGTAGTAGTTGAGAATGTTTTTGGTATTTTAGCATCCAGATTTAGAATATTCAGAAAACCAATCGACTTAAATATTGATAACATTCCTGTTATTACAATGACATGTCTCTTATTGCATAACTTTCTCAGAAAAAGTAGTAACTCGTCTCATATATATATGCCTTCCGGTATTATAGACACATATGATGACAACGGATTTTTACTTCAACCGGGAACTTGGCGGCAAAACGTTGATAACAACTGTGCTTTGAGAAATATTGCACAAATACCACACAGGTCAACATTATCTGCCGTTCAGATAAGAGATCATTTAGCAAAATATTTTTTTAATAGGAATTAGTTATAGTTATGTTGCAATTAGGGACTCCTTCTTTTTTTTCATCTCGTCAATGGGTTTTTTAATAATTTCTTGGATGCGCACCCAAGCATCATTCACTTTCTTTTTGTCTTTGTGGCCTCTGTCATTTGGGTCCCAAATAACTGGCTCTGTTTGCAGAATATCTATAAACAAAAGAATTTGTTCCTGTGGCCACGGTGTACCACTCATTGTATTGTACGAGTATTTCACAACTATTTCACACCGCGCCGTCAGGACAGGACAACACGCTCGCGTTTAGTGCGCACGGGACGACGTCTCTACGCGAACTGAAGTGAACCGAGTAGTGTAGTCAGTCGCTTCGTTCTCGCTTCGCGGGCCCTTTGACTCGGGCGCAAGAAACCGACACCGATCGGAAGTCGCCCGAAGCGAAGCGAAGTAGCCCGAAGCGAGTCGAAGTGCCCCTCCACACTCTCGTCCTCGCCCAACTTCGATCGACTTCGCGAGTAGTGTAGTGGGCGTTCAAGAAACCGACACCGATCGGAAGTCGCCCGAAGCGAAGCGAAGTAGCCCGAAGCGAGTCGAAGTGCCCCTCCACACTCTCGTCCTCGCCCAACTTCGATCGACTTCGCGAGTAGTGTAGTGGGCGTTTTACACAGATCGCGCCCATAAGCCGCGGCTAACGGACGCGTCCGATAGTGTGTTCGCCCCTTTACAGCGGATGCGAACAACTTCCGTCAGCGTTGCCAGTAGTGTTCGGTTTCGACCACTCGTCAAAAATGAGTTTCGGCTTGGTTAGTTCCGGCATGTTCCGGCCATGAAAGTTGTCGAAATTTTTGCCTCGGCCGAAACTGCCGAAAGAACTTCTAATGAATATTGGTTCAGCAGTCTACATCCCTGCTTCAGGAATGCTGCCTTAAAATAAACATTTCCGGCTGATTCTAAAATTCTCTAAAACATTAGGCTTCATCGCAATATTATGTCTAACGCGGATATCAAATAGAGTGTGATTTCTCAAAAACCAAATTTGATGCAAATGCTCTAAATTATATTAGAGCTAATTACGCAAAGGTGATAACTTCAGATTTTATTTATTTTTAATTTTAAAAAAATGCCACAATAGCACGAAAGGTTGAGAAATTTGCTACAGGAGTCATATTTTTATTATTATTTGAATGAACAAGGGAGTCACTTAAATTTGATTGCAAAATATCAATTTCTCACTCTTTGAGGGGGGTAATGTCTGACTATATTTTCGAAGAATTATATAAGTATTGGGATTTCAAATATTAATTGAAAATTTCTATCAGATTTCCCTTTCACTATTCTACTTCTTAACCCGCTGAGCACGTAACATCCATTTGGGGACATGTATGGCGGCCGCCTAAAATCCGAAACATCCGATTTTGGATATCGCGCTCGCCGCTGCGAAAAATGCAATTTACGATTCGAATCGTCGTACTTTATGCTTTCTGACGGTTGAAATACATGGCCGAATAATCTTTAATCCCGCGGCCAGCGGCGATAATATCGATCGGCTAATTAAAAAGTCAGAATAAACGTCAGACGACAGTCGCCGATCGGCCAGCGCGCGGCGGTCGCGTAGTTCCGCGAAATGTTTGTTTTGTGAAGTGTTTTGTGAATATAAGTGAAGTGTATACCGGATAAAAGTAAGTAATTTCCCTTTTTAAGTAGTTTAGGTATTAGGATTAGTCAATTTAGACAGTCCATTTGCTGTTTTTCACGAATTTTCGAAGAAAACACTTTGGCAACAACACAACGGCTCGCGAAAATATGGCCGTTTTTATTTTGTAATGTTTTTGAAATATCCCTATATATCGCGAAACATGACGTAATGTCGCTTTAATTTACTAATAAAATAGGTATTGCTTCATTTACATCCTAAGTTATCACATAATTAGGCGTATTTTGAACATTATATGTTGTTTTTCTAATATGGCTCGCGAAAATGAAACTTGTTTTGATAATTACTATGAGAGAAAAAAGTGCGATTTTCCATAGTTTTTCGATGAAATGTGACTCTTTGGAGTATAGTAATTAGTTATTAGACATATAATAAGTCTATGATAAGACAATATAATTGAAAAAATCTAACGAATTTTATATTATGGGCATTCAAAGTTTATTATTAGGTTCGAACGCGGAAACTCTCAAAACTTTAGATTTTTCTATAATATCAGACAAAGGTCAAAGTTCTGGTGTGATTTCTAAGAAGAAGTGATGTAGTAATAAAGTTATTTTGAAAGAATTTCATATAAAAAAATACCATAAGTAGTCACAAATTAAAAATTAAAAAAAATTTTTTTTACGAGAATAAATAAAATTTTTCTTGGCTGAATAAATAAATATTTTTTCCGTATTTTTGTATGCAAATAAGTAAAAAAAAAATATCTTTTTGGTAAAGCATTTAATAAAGAACATAACTGTATTTACAATTTTTGATATTTACAAAAACTGTATTTACAAAAAAATCGAAATGATTTTATAGGCGAGTTTTTTTCAGTTTGCCAATTTTGTAATATTTATTCATTATTATCTTAATTGTTTTACGAGATAAGGTTATAATGTTTTATATGTCAAATTTCAATGCGATCATTTTTCTCTTTATCTTTATTAAATCCGTTTAGTGGTTTAAAAGTTATGATCGTTTTTCTCAAGGCCGTTGACTCGCGTCGATTTTCGCGCGAATATGTCGCGCGCAAAAGTGATGTTTTTGGGCGCGGTGAGTTTTTACCTCGCAACGTGAGGGGTTAATGTGGGTATCCATTAGCGCACTAACTCTGCTCCGCGAACCTGCAACTGCTCCAGCAATGGACACGTAATGGATACGTTGGCGCTCAGCGGCGGCGGTAAATGCGCGAACACAAAGTGATGCGCAGTGCGTTCGTGGACGCGAGCAAAGTAAGACGTTGGTGGGTATGTAGGAGCTCCAACGCTCCACATATCCACAACAAAAAAGTAATTTCACAGAATAGAAAACCGCAGACTCGCTCCAAAGTTACACGAGCCAGCTGCAGTTAATTTCCAACTAAATTTGGCAAATATTGCCCAGGCAAGCGATGACTCATGTCATTTCTCCTAATCGATGCACATGTATATCCCACTCTTAGCATTTCACGTCACCGCTAAACGGTATAAAACGTAGTACATTTCAATCGATCGCCATCATTCCCTCGGCGGACACGTACACCTCTACATTCAGTCCCTTGGCGGACAAGTTCACGGCTACAGATATCGCGACTACACTTCGTTATCAAGCAGTACCTGCATTATCCGCGATACCGATCGTCCAGCCTCGCTCCTCGACTACACACATCCGACACACTGCCACAGCTTCACCTCGCGCCCACACTACTACACAAGGCGAATTGTCACTCAAGGCGTTAAGAACTGGCGACTTCAACTCAACTCTCTTCAACCTTCTGATTAAACACATCTACTTCGACATCCACGACTTTCATTCACGGAGAAATCTTCATGATGAGAACCACCCTTCGCTCACAATCAATTGGAGTCCAGTGAAGGGTGGCCACTCTCACAGGTACGTCTCGGAAATCACATTCGGTATCCAGTAAATGCGAATCTATCGCTATGGACTGGGCCGAGAAGAAATGTCTAGCTCTAATCGAGGTGTACAGAAATTATACAGTGCTGTGGGATCCGAAGAATGAGAAATTTAAAAATACATTCTGGCGATGATATGTTCGCTCAACGTTCGAACGAAAACTGCTGAGCACTCGTTGTAATGGGTTGATGCGCGCACCGTCTCCATTTGAGCAGCTGCAGATGCGCGGAGCAGAGTTGATGCGCGAACCTAATGGATACCCACCTTTAAATGGAGCAGTTTACGTGTTACTTAACAAATTATCCCATGATTACTTCAAATTTCGTTTATCCAAAAACATTCGTTTTTGACTGAGATTTGTCGATTCTGCACTGCATTTGTTTGCGTTTGAAACTATATCCAACCAATTGTCCTTTAAATCGGTCACCGTCATTGTTATTGACCATAATACAATACAATACAATTCATTCTACTCCAGTAGGAATTCCTACACTTGGGTGCTTCATTGCGTCTAATATTCTCTGTAATGTTAATAATTATAGGAAATGAACTATCGTGATAACTATAATTTTTTCAGTAAGTTATAATCGGTATGAGAATCATCAATAATTAGAAAATAATTTAATAAAGAAAATTGCTGTATAAATAAAGAGAACAGTCTCTATAACTATATTATCCTAATAATAATGTGATAATCACGAAAATAGATAATCGTATAGGCTCTAAAAATGACAAAATTTAAAATAATGGTTAAATCCAGCATTTGTGGCTTTCGTCGATAAAAATAAAAACTACTCTTTTTGCCAATTTTCAAATCTAGATATTTTTCATTATTTTACAGCATTATAATATGGAATATGGTTTCCTTGGAATATGGGTTGGGTTTCTTGGAATATCTGCTCTTGGAATATGTATGGGTTCAGCATTATCCAAATCTTTTATGTCGTTTATTGGATTTTTGAATAAGCTATGACTAATATTTTTTAAATTAGTTTTTTCCAAAACTTCTGATAAGCGCAGGGACCTTATTATAAAAACAGACGCTTTGGTGAACGAAGCTGTTGTGCACTTTGCTAAGCTGGTGTCGATTAAGGTGTAGGCCAGATTTATTTCTGGTATTGGTGTGTCTGGAAATCACTATTTGCTGCGACCTCCGATATATGTTACCAGGCAAACATAATATTTTGGACGATGTAGCACAAGTACATCGTCATGATTCCCACCTCGATGGAAAACGGCTTACGTGGAGTTGATGGAGAAACTCTGAATAGACTGCGCACTGCTCTTTTTTAAGAGATAAGAATTGTCATCGAATTTCTTGCCATTCCCCAGAACATTATGCCATATGTTGGAATCTTGTTGAATCTTTGCTTGTTACGTCATTATACCTGGCGTTAAAGTGTGTATCACTAGTTCCTTAATAAGTCTGTGGTGGTATCCATTATTATATTACTTTGGGTGTTATCATGTCAGCCAGTGGCGTTACAAGCTTCCACGCACAATAATCTTGAAATAAACGGCATTGTTGGCAACATTGACATCTGACGTTTGGACTCTCGTTTGGCAAGCGTCCTTTCTGCGTTTCGTGTGCACTGATTCGTGTGCGTTCTTCCGAGGGTTTATCCGGCGTCGGTTTATTTTTGATTTCGCATCTCGCTGATTTAGAAGCTCGCGTCATCAAAATCGTATATCTAGAAGAAAAAATAAGGTATCTCGCTTTCCTGTAAGTATTGCGTTCTGATTCTGCGCCGATTTTGATTATTCGGAATATTTTTAGGTTATAATCCAAATCATTGGTTTCTTTCAGGAAATGATGGATATACGTCCGAATCAAACGATCTATATCAACAATCTCAATGAAAAGATCAAGAAGGAGGAGCTGAAGAAGTCGCTGTATGCGATCTTCTCTCAGTTTGGCCATATTCTGGATATAGTCGCATCCAAGATTCTCAAAATGCGCGGGCAAGCTTTCGTCGTTTTTAAGGAAATATCAAGTGCCACCATCGCTCTGAGGAGTATGCAGGGATTTCCTTTCTACGATAAGCCTATGGTGAGATATTTAAAAACCTGTCGAAATAACTATTAGGGGTTATGGAAACTTTTCAATCTACCCGCGTATTGAAATTGTGACCCGTTTAGGAGCACCTTTAGATGCGTTTTCATATTTTGAATTCTTTCAGAGAATCCAATATGCAAAGACGGACAGCGATGTGATCGCCAAGCTGAAGGGCACGTTCCAAGAGAGACCAAAGAAGGTGAAAGTGCCGAAAGCTCAGGATGAGGTCACCAAAAAGAAGAAAGGCAAGGATGCTAATAAAAATGCCGCTAGTGTGGGTGGCGTACCTCAAGCTGCCATGGTCCACAGCACAGGAAACGAGCCACCCAACCAAATTCTATTCCTCACCAATCTGCCCAATGAGACCTCCGAAATGATGTTGGCTATGCTTTTCAACCAGTGAGTATTATTATTATTATTTATATACATTTTGATACATTATGCATTTATATTTTACAACTTTTAAACTTTTAATGAATCACCTCTTACTTGACCCCTCGGGAGTCTATGTTTCAAATTTTAAGAGTTAAACTGTGCCGTGATTTTAAAGCATTTGAAAACTGTTGAATTTTTCAACTGTTTATAGGTCACATCGCGTATTTGCCCCTCAGTAGCCTATGTTTCAAACTGCAAATCAATCAGTTAAACCGTTTAACATGGAGCTCGATGAACCCTGCCAGTGACATATAGAAACCCAATACTATATACATCCAATACTGGACAGGCAGCTTTGCTGATACGTCCAGATCAGGTCTTGTAAAGCTAATCATAAACAATATCAACAAGTGTTATATAAATCGTGTGTTTTTAAATCGATTGACAGAGCTTCCACTAGTTACTTCAAATGGTAGTTTATTCCACATGTCCAATACTCTATTTTGCAGAATAGGAACCAGAATACTATTCGTACGTTAAAAATAATTTATTAAAAATTTATGAAAATTTAGATGACTGATGACAGGCAAAAGGCGCTTGCCATGAGAGCGATATTAGCATTCTTGCAAATAATTCTAATATAAATGATAGGTAGCCGAAGAACCAGGATCCAATATAAACAAAAATGTATGGTCCAATTTCATAAATAAATGTAGTGAGAAATCCACGGACGAAATTTATTAAAAATGTATTTTCTGTGAGGATAATAATCCCTGGTATTATTGCAGTATAGGTACCTCTTCTAGATTGTTGATTTTTTAACGTCACCAGTATATAAATAAATACAAACGGAGCTGCCATGGAATTCACCGACCGGAGTCGGGCCCATCATAATACTATTTTTTACACTTCTGGGGGGTGAGCAGTGGATTCCGGACTTACGAACCGGCTGTGGTAGGTTTAGGACAGCTGTCTTGCCACATGTGAGCGTTCACCTTGCCACCCATTCACTCCCCCTTCGAAGCCATAGAATTTGAGATGCGCAAATCGCAGTTTTAGATAATTTTTCTAAGAAAGAGTTGATTATTTTTCTGGAAAGGCCAAGATCTTTAAAGAGGTGAAATAGAGATTTAGCTGGCAGGCCACGAGCGCCAACTTCCACCGCGTGAAGGTGAACAGTGAAGCCGTTCCGGGTTACGGCATTTGCAAGATCATGGTATTTATTTAATTTGTACTCGTGGTCTTTTG
Source organism: Micropterix aruncella (assembly GCA_944548615.1). Taxonomy (NCBI): domain Eukaryota; kingdom Metazoa; phylum Arthropoda; class Insecta; order Lepidoptera; family Micropterigidae; genus Micropterix; species Micropterix aruncella. The sequence continues at coordinate 4,557,716 of OX155960.1, forward strand.
GGATATTTGATTCCCATGGAACAGTTAATTCTACAATAAGAGCCACCTTCCGAGATAGAGAGTAAAGAGTTATATCTGGACGGAGGGCTGTGCATCCGAGACTTTCAGGGAATTTATACTGCTTAGAGACCGAATCAACCTCCAGAGTCCAATCTGTAGCTTTCTCGATTATTGAGAAAGGTTTTGTAGTTAAATGTTTTTTGCCTTTAGAGCCATCCCGCACAAACTGTATTGGGGGTTTGGAGGATACTGTCAAACCCTTGTTGGCACGAGCCACTGAGAGACTAATTACCTCGCGAATAACAGCGAGAACTTTGTCATGGCGGTAAGTGTACCGTCCTTGATCTAAGGCCACCTTGCAGCCAGCTAGAATGTGTCTAGCTGTGCAAGGGGTATTGCTACAGAGGGGACAAGAACTATCCTCGGCAAAGCTCCAACGAGCGAGGTTACTGGGGTCTGGAAGTGTATGCTGAAAGGCATTCAAATACAATTTCAGCATCTCTGGCGTCCAGTCATAGAGCATTACCTTCCAGTGCATTGGAGGCGGAATGCAAAAGTCACCAATTGTTGTCCAGTCATTCTGGCATTGAAGGCCAATAGCATGAGCCATACTCTTGCTGTCGTAATCTCCCCGCAAAAGAGACTTCTTCAAGTCCACGTCGCTCGTGGTTGTACTGCCATACCCCAGACCAGTGCCATTCTGGCTGATTCCAGTAAGGAACCTTTTGTGGAAGTCTACGCGGGCTTGTAGTTCATTTGAATCACTACAGCCACTTATTACGTGCTTCGATATTGCCGGATCTTTGGAATTGCACAGAATCGAATTTTTGGTTATTCTGGAGTTGGCGTAGAGCAGAGAGGGCAGTTTAAGCGCTAGCCCAAAATTTTGTTTGGACCTGAAGAGAGTCGAGGGGTCAGCTGGTTTGGCTAAGGACAGCCAGGATTTTAAACTAGCTGTCACCAGTGCATCTAGACGGGACAGTTGGGTTTTGGTAAAATCGTAAATAAGAAAGGGCCATGACAAATGTGACGTTAGATAATTGTCATAGATCCAGGCCTTACGAGGGCCAGAAATTAGCAAGGCATCTATTTTCGCCAGGCAACTTTTGAAATGCTCTATAACATGATCGCCCGAGACGTCTTTTCACTGATGGGTGATTTTTCTGCCGAGGAATTTGAAATGATTGTTTGGGTCTATAAGGGAGATATTAGAGCCCTTATAGACCAATTTGGGGTCATAGGATGTAAATTTTGTGCCCATGCGGGCGAGTCCAAGGCAAAAACATTTGGAGGGCTTCACTTTTATACAGCCTGACCAGTCGCAGAAAAGCTCCACTTTCTGTAATAGTAGGGAAAGCTGCTTGGGGCTTCTGGTGATGAAAGTTAGGTCGTCGGCAAAAGCGAGGCACGACGAGGTGTATTGGCCGTCTGTTTTAAAACGGTAGCCCCACTTCCTGTCAAACTGGCTCAGGCTTTCCAGAAGTATATTAAAAACTATATTAAAAATCGTCGGGGAGAGGCAACAGCCCTGAAATAGTCCAATTGAATATGGTATAGAGCGGGTAGTCCATTCTTGCGTTCTATATTCACCACTCTGATTCCGAATCTGTAATAATATTTATTCGGTCTCAATAAATAAGTGAGATATAGGCATTCAAAAAAGCGCCAAACCCATACATTTTGGTAGTTTTTTTTAAAAATAATACATAAACACCTATTTGGCGGTAGGTTAGGTTAGGTTAGGTTTTTTTTAAACAACCTTAAAAACTGAGGTAAAAAAAATTTTTTTTTGTTTTTGTATGTAAATTTGGTTTCGAAAATTTACGCGTCCGAAGCTTTTTTCTTTCACATTTAGCATTACAATGATCTAACCTAGTAGTATTTCTTTGTTTTTTCGATTTCTGAGAAAGGTACCTGCAATAATTCCTAATCCCTATAGAGATATATTATTATTATTATTGTTAATTATATATTCTGGACAGGCAGCTTTGCTGACACTTTGAGATCAGATCTCATAAAGCTAGTCATAAATAATATTAATAAGTAGGTATGCGGCGAATGTTCGGCCGAATATTCACATTCGGTATATTTGGCTTATTTTTTAATGTTCGTATTCAGCCGAATATTCCGTTAGTTTGCCGAATAATTACCAAACATTTAAATAGAGCTATTTTAAGAATTATAGATGTTAAAAAAGTCTTTATTCCGACACCCGTAAATAGCATTTGTAAATTAAACAATAATAATGTTGTTTAATCATTTAATCAAAAAAATAATTTGGTTGCCCTTTTGGCATTTTGGTTTCCCTTCACTGCAACTTTTCCAGGACATCTACATCTTTGCATAAGTAGGGGTTTCAGACCTGTTAGCCATACTCAAGAATAGGTCTTGCCTGCACATATGCCTTGTAGATCTTTATGAACACTTTTATTGATGGATGTTAGAAAGCCTTGTTTATCAGATAGAGAATAGAGTTGGGTCTTTTAGCTATTGCAACTATGTGTTTTTCCCATTTGAAATCATCACTAATTGTTATTCGATGGTCTTTCAGTTGCTTAAGTGCTTCTAATTGGGCGTTGGCCAGAAAATATTGTGTGTTAGGGTTGCTTTTCCCGATACAAGCTCTACACATTTCTCAGTTTTTAAGGCAAGCAACCAATCTTCCGTCCACGCTTTGATCTTGTGAAAATCCTGCTGAAGCTGTCCACTGCTTGGAGTAGGATCGGTGACAATTTTTGTGTTATCAGCAAAGTAGCTACACTGCAATGCAATTGCGTCTTCGAGATCCGTAAGATACGAGATAAACAAAACTGAACCCAGCACTGACCCTTGTGGCTCTTTACTTATGTTTAATGTTTCTATTCAGCTGCCATAAAAGAAGCAGATAGACTTGCAAGGTGGCGGTCGTCTCGAACCCCGGAGAGAATTCTAGAAAACTAGATTTTATTATGCCATTGTAATTATTATTATTATTATTATTAATAATAATAGGCTAGCAGCTTTAGCTGATGTGCCTATATCACAACACTTATTTTTTAGTAACAGTTTTTGTTATTGTTTTTGTTTTATGTTTTATATGATCGTCCAGTTTGTTCTTGAAAGCATTTATGGAGACAGCATTTACAACTTCACTGGGTAGATTGTTCCAAGATTCTACCAATGTGTCAGTTTAAACTTGTTTGTGTTTTTACCTTGTTTATATGTCTCTTAATTCCTGAAATGACCGCGATTTCTGCATCTCAAATTCTATGGCTTCGAAAGGGGAGTGAATGGGTGGTAAGGTGAACGCTCACATGTGGCAAGACAGCTGTCCTAAACCTACCACCGCCGGTCGTTAGTCCGGAATCCACCCTTCACCTCCCAGAAGTGTAATAATTATATATGATGGCCCAAATTTTGGTCGGTGAATTCCATGGCAGCTCCGTTTGTATTTTATTTACACAGTTCAATCTGGTCTGATTTTTTAATAATTCATTTATCAACACTTTGGATTACTTGTCCGTATTGTTGACTCATAAAAATTACAGTGATAATACCATTACAAAAAAAACCTGAATATCTTAGATAAGATTTATTAATGAAGTTCTCAGATTAATTATATATCAGGTTATCATAGTTTCAGCAATATAGAATAAATTAAATTAAATGTAGACAAAATAACCACAACAACCTACAAACATTATGTTGGAATTCCATTGCCGATAAACAATAAAAAATATTACTTCAGCAGTTTCTACACCTGAAGTCCAGTATGTTGTAATAGAGGTACAAGGGGAGTTCATTATGTTCTAAGCTTAAGGTACTTGTAGGTCATAAATGTCTAATATTACATATTAATTTTTCGATGTGGTTTCCCTGGATTGCAATGCACTTAGTACTTCGATTGGTGAGGCGTCGGATGGCATCCTTGACTTCATCATCGTTGTCGTAATGCGAACCATTTCTGTGTGCTTCAGCTGCAGTTTTTTTTTTAATAGAGTAGTGCAATAAAATAACCCGCAAATACTCTTTTGTTTAGCACAAAACTCGACATTTTCAGAATTAAGAAAAAAATACTTGTTTACTACACTATAGTGAACTAATATACACTGAAGTTCAAGATTACTGACAGTACTATCCTACAGATCCGTTACATCTCAAATTACCTGCACGTAGTCCGGGTAATGCCATCTGTTTGGAAACAGCTAGAACTTACTCAAGGTCGTAATAATATTAGATGTTTTCAACCTACAAGTACGTTACATATATTGTACATAACTCCCCTCGTACATAATATATTGTTGCATATGATAACTTGTCCAAATTAAAATCAATCAAAATCATATATAAATAGGTAAAGCTTACCCACACACTATTTTTTCACGCTGCACGCTGAAAATTCACGATTACCTGTCTATTTTTACAGATTTCCTGGTTTCAAAGAAGTGCGACTCGTGCCCAACCGCCACGGCATTGCTTTCGTTGAATTCGCAAACGAACTACAATCGGCGGCCGCGAAAGAGGCTCTACAAGGGTTCAAAATCACACCGGCGCATGCAATGAAAATTTCCTTCGCTAGAAAATAGTCCGCCTGAGACTAAATCTCGTATGGATATGAATTTTAAATTGAATGAATGAATTAATTGTAATTTTACTTTTAATGCGAGAGAATAAACATTATACTCTTATTTAAGGGATCTATTTCTACATTGCACTCCGTTTAAGTAGATCCCCCATCATGTACATAGTAATTTATTAAGGACATTCAATTGTTTGATTTTTACATCCTTTGCCAACACACCCTTTTTTGTCCACCCGCAATTGGTCCTTAGGACCATAATCAGATAAGTCAAAAGCAGTAGACTGTAGGTAGATTGAACGATTCCATTAAAGAGTAGACACCGTCTGTAAGTCCTGGTGAGTCACGTTTGGTGTTCGATCAGTATTATCGAGATCGGAGGCTAACACTAAACATTACAATAGCCAATGACCTAAAGTAGAACAAAATTATCGTAGAGAGAGAGAGAACAGTAGACGCTTTCTCGAGCGACAGAGCATTACGGGAATAGGGTGCGAGAGAAGTGGGCAAAAGGGTACGTCTCGACGAACGCCTTTGGTTATCATTACGCGCAAGATAGGCGACTTTTTGAACATTTGCATATCAGGGTGGGCCGAGTGCGGACATCTGGCGGCCATATGCGAGCCCTTACGAGCCCTCTAAGGTATTTGTTTTGATTTCAATTTTGTTCTAAGAGAAGCTACTGTCTGGTCGTCGCTCTATATGTGAGACCTCGTACACGCCAACAAGCAAACTTTTTAGGGCGTTGAAAAACTGAATAGCTTTATTCATGAGACGTTTATTTTAGTTGTGTGAATAAGACAAAATAAAAAAAAAACACAATTAAAACGGTCAGAAAGTTAAGTTGTTTGCAAGGAATTACTGCTAAGCAAATGAGAGGTATCACCGAATAAAATTATCAACTCATTCCTACGAGATGCCACTGCAATGAGAATTACAAGAAAACTAAGCAATTTGAGACATGGGACAGAACGATCCGGAGTGTGATTTTTACACCAATAAGATTAAAAAACGCAGGTTAAATTATTTAGCGCGTACGAGGTATGCCAAACGGATGAGAATGAGTCGATATGAACATAAAAATGAGTAAGTATGAGTCAATATGAACAGCCTTACAGACAGTTTCTGAGCTACATCTCGCCTTTTATAATGGATAATGGAAATGTTGCCATAATTAATTTTAGCTTTCCGCAGAATTCATTTATCGACAAAACCTTTCATTTCATCAGATGATGTCGCATATTTTCATTTCGCCCCTGCATACTTGCGTTTAATTTAATAAGAAACAAATCCTTCATAAAAGCCAACTATGCACTAAGTTTTATTGCTGAGTAAGTCCACAAATGTCGAAAGTTGCATTTCCTTACACCAAATAAAGAATAACTCAAAAACCTGGCAAGTCCTATCGGATAAAACTGACAGATGGCTCCAAAAATGGCGTATTCGTGCAAGTGCCTTAAAGCCCCACCATATTACATTTACACTTATAGAGAAAAACCTGTCCACCAGTGAGGCTTGGAGAATCCAAGATATTTCACAGAATGTGTGAAATATCTTGGATTTCATCTGAACAGATGCTGACCTGGAAAAAACAAGCTGGATGAGGCGAAGCTCAAATACCGTAATCTGCATTGGCTCATGGGTAGAAACTCAATTCTATGTGTCTACAACAAACTCCTCATCTATAACTCTGTACTTAAGCCTATATGGTTATATGGCATTCAACTGTGGGGTGTAGCAAGCAAAAGTAACATACTCTCTCTATTGCAAATGCACCGTGGTTTACAAGAAATGGTGAAACTCATGACTATCTGAAAGTCCCCACCGTTGCTGCGGAAATTGAGCGATACAAAACCAAACATGCTGAACGATTGGCATCCCATCCAAATCCCCTTGCAGCTTAGCTGCTTAATCAGTCCAATGTGGTTTACAGATTGAAGAAAAACCAAGTTCTATAGAAAAGGGAATCGAGGCATTGGCCTCTTCTCTTAAATGATATTAAACATCACTTAAGAAATAATATTTATTCACATAAAAACACAAATATATATAATAATAAATCTATGGTTACATCAATTGGCTTTGCATGCCTTTTGAAAGTTTGATTAAATCTGGCTGTTGTTTCAAGTTTCAAGCACGAGTTTTTATTTGATAGTTGACTTCTAACTTTACTTTTTATTATATTCATGCAAGAGAACGCTTGCTCGCACGAATATGTCAACCCAAAGATCGTCAGCACTCCATATGCCAACTTCTTCACCTCAATGTAGCATTCTGGAAGACTATTCCATGCGCCGAATATGAGGGCCTCAACTCGCGGCATTTTTTTTAGAGCTGTCCACTTGTGCTGCACGATTGCATCGCATTCAATTGCATTTGAAGCGATCCAGTATCAATTCCGAATGGCTCAATGTTGATCTCATTTGTATTTGTGTTGAGAGGATTACAGGTTGCTTTTTATTTCATATGTTTCTTTTATTTTATCACTAGCAATATTTTTGTTCGATATTTTTTAATGTAATATTTTTTTCTCAGTTTAAAGATTCTATCGAACTTAATTACGTAATAAGACATATATTTATTTTTGAGGATCATTATTTTAATACAGGTTATAAGTACCAATATTTCTATATATTACTATTGCATCGTCCCACGTAAGCCACAAATAATATCTCACTCTAGTCATCACACAATCCGAATTCATAAATTACACAACCTAGTTGGCACACTTACATTGGTTTTTTATTAGAATTTTTTTCTAATAAAGTTAAGGAAATATTTAATCTTATTGAATTAAACTCCGGCGCAAATTATTCTCAGATGTCAATGCCTGCAGACGAATTCTAGTAGGGGGCTGTGCACTTAAAATGATAAATCTGAATATAAGAAGTCTACATAAAAATATTGACAATCTTCTAGTTATGATACAAGACCTGGGTATTGATTTTGATATCTTAGTTTTAACAGAGGAATTAGCAATAATTTTACCACAATTGAACTAGCTGGCTACGTTTCTTTTTCTACAAAATTTAATATCTTGAAGAATGACGGTGTCGTTATATACGTGACACATTTTCCAACACACTATTGGTAAAGGAGATACGTCTGGATGGAGCAAACTGCCTAAGCATACAATTGAACATTGATTTAAATATTATAGCCACCTACAGAAGCCCCTCGACGCGTAATATTCAGAAATTCCTACTAAGTTTAGATAGTGTTCTGAAAACATTGCAAAATCTTAAGCATCTAATTCTGACAGGGGACCTAAATATATCAATCAAAGGCAAAAAACATCCACAGGCAGACGAGTATTTGGGTCTGCTTACGGTCCATGGCCTCCGCAGCCTCGTAGAAGCACCGACAAGAGAAATCAATAGTTCTAGTAGCTGTATTGATCAGCTCTTTGTAAGCTAAATATCTTACAGCCAACCACTTATTTTCAACTTATGAAAATGTTACATCTGCATGCCGAAACTGCTTTTCAAAATCAATATTCTACCTGTACATGTTTTATGCTCCTTTCAGTATTTTTTTATTGAATTTCAGGTTTTTCACGCAAATTAACTAAACTATTCGAGATTACAAGTTTCGAATAGTGGTCCCTTCAGAAAATATTTTCAATTGTTTTACGCTTATTGGAGTCGATCTATTTTTTATATAATGAGCGCCGATCGAATCTTTGCGTTTGAAACTATCTCATTTTCATATATCTCGGACTGAAAACAACATCGCTTTCTCATGTCTAGACTGAAATTTCACGCTGAATCTATGGCGTTTCTCAAAAAACGAAATATGTTTTCTTGCGCTTCCCCATTAACTAAAATACATGTAGAGTATTATAATAAGTTATAACAAAGATGCCTAAACATCCATTAAAAAAAAAAATACTTACTGCTGTTTGCTTTTTTGTGACGATGCGTGACGACGCGGTACTGCGGTGTAGAAGAATAAAATATTACGTGAGCGGGAGCTGATAAGAGCTAACCGAAAAAGACGTGCTCTCGCTTCCAATAGCAGCAGGGAAGTGAATCTATTTCATAGCGCGCCTGTGTATTTATTAACGCGGCTAGCCAATACAAAAAATGTATGGAGAATCTGATACCTGATTTTCTGGGATTTATTGTATAAAATCCTATTACAATAATTGAAATTTAAATAGTTTATAGTGAAGATATGTCATTTAACCCCTTGAGTATGATACGACCAAATCTGGTTCTGAAACAATTATCCGTTGAGTATGATACGACCAGATCTGGTTCCGCGTTTTTTTCACTTCTTTGACGTTCTCATATTTATTCATAATTATCTAATTGTTTTACAAAATGATATTTCAATATTCTATATTCGAAATTTCAATGCAATCATTGTGCAGTTGTTATTGTTATGATTGGTGTAGTAGTTTCGTAGTTATAGTACTTTAAGGTCGATGTCGCCGAAAATCCTGCAAAAGAGACAGATGCATCCATGAAAATACCCATTTACTCCAAGGGTTAACTTTCTTTTATAATAATTTGTAATTCAAATTAGTTATTATTTTCCCAGTGAGGACTAAAACCCCGCGCCCATTTTTGTATATTTTCTCGGGTGTTTTTATAAAAAACTACGCAAACTATTGCCAAATTTATTATCTCACCTTATAAATGACCTATTGATAAAAACGAGTGTTTTTTGTCACTGCTTTTATTAGCGTAGTTTTAGCGGAATAACTAAAACGCTAGACCCTAATTTGAGAAATTTCGTGCAGCACCCTCTTAAGTTTGACCAAATAAATATTTTTTCTCAAAGTACCATAAGAACAAGGTATTCCAAAGACCGTAATATAATAGTACCCAGAAGGAATACTGCTTTTGGTCAGCGGAGCGCTGACCAAAAGCCCACTATACATTCATAGCCCCAAGGTTTTTCAATGCTCTTCCTGGTGATATAAAATCGACGCAAAATAAGACCTACTTTAAAAGGCTACTTACAAGTTGGCTTATAAAAGAGGGACGACAAAAAATCACAAAAATATTGGATATTATATATTAACCCTTCAGGCCTCGGTCCCTCAGCCGATTGACTAGTTGATGTACCAAAAAATTTTAGTAAAAATTAATAAAATAATTGAATTATGACACTAAGTATCTCACCAAAACATTAGATACTGCTAAACCACTGTACCCATAATTAAAATTAAACATATTAACATAATAAAACATAATAAAATAAAGCAAATTAAATTAAAATAAAATTAAAACGGGGCCGTGACGCTGAATCGTGTTTTGGCCGATATCGGCCAATCGGGGCTCTAGGGGTTAATATACTAATTCGAACACATTAATATTTAGAATTTTATGTTATACTATATGTGTATGTATGTATGTATGCATGTGTATATTATATTCTTTTCTTAGTTACATGTTTATTTTCTACTCCTAATTTTAAGTATTTATTAGTTTTTAAGGTAGTTGTTGCATGTTTATTCTTTTGTGATCAAATAATTATTTTATTACGACAGTTTTATTTTTCATTTTTATTTTTTTGTTACAAAAATATTTTGTTTTTATAATAATCACCGTATTGAACAAGCACGCACAAAATTAAACGTTCACCTTAGAACAGGTCCCGGCCTAGTTAGGTGGCGTTGTCACTGGACTTTGCAATGTATTCATTTTCTGCTATTTATTCAATGTTTAAAATATTTCTGTGCATAGTTCCTAAGATAAAATTGTTTTAAATTATTCTTGAATTACTTACTTAAATAAATAAATTTACTATGAACGCGAGAGTATTTTTGTTTGTTTTGAATTGCTCGAATCTCTCAGCGAATCCATCTTTCATTTTTAATAGCTATGCTGGAGTAATTTGTGTCAATAGATACATTGGTCTCATTGCAATATTGCTTCAGATTTTTAAAATGAAGTAATTTACCGCTCTCCATGTCTTCAAGAAAAAGAAGTATTTTTTTTCCGAAACAAACTACTTCTTCAAGCAAGGCGTAGGCTGGGTTGCCCTTTTCTTGCAGTTTTAGATTTAGTTCATTTAGTTTTATTGTGGTATCTACCATGAAGTTGAATTTTTGCAGCCATTTGTCTTCCAATTCAATGCCTTTTTTATTGAGGAACATTTTTATATCACTCAAGCACCAAAGCAAAACGTTGCAATACGTTACCTTTGGAAAGCCATCGCACTTTATTGTGCAGTAGTAGGTCAAAAAATTGGCTGTCTATTTCTTCAAGGAAATCTTTAAACTGGCGATAGTAGAGAGCTTTTGCCTCGATGCTGTAAATAATCTTAATTACCAAGTTCATGACCTCAACTATTTCGGCCGAAAATGTTTGGGCACAAAGCGCTTCTTGATAAATTATGCAGTGAAACATTAGTATTTCGTGGTTTATTTTTTTCTCTCTGGCTCCATCAGTTGCTATAGAAACAATTTTATTGATATCGATTCCATTGTCTTCCAGGCATTTTTGCACAACATTTGCTATATCTTCTCCATATCTTTGGGCTGAGAGCGGTAGCAATCATAGCAGTTTTTCTTTTGGACCTTGGGACGACATATTATTATACCTGACGAAAAGGGTAACTTGTGTCATGTCTTTTATGTCGCAAGTGATAAGGCAGAAGCCAGTTGAATGTCTTCCACTTTATCTGAGGACGACTGACAACACGTCGCGACCAGCGTTGTCATTATGGTCACGACAGTGGCGGTGTTGGTGAGACGCAAGTGGAATGCAATTGGTTGAAAGATAAAAATGGTCACGGAGTAACTTGTCTCTAAGAACAAAATAGTTCAAATTTATCTCTATACGGTCATGTTGAGCGTAGCGATTTGTAATTAACGATTATGAAAATAGAAGCTATTGAGAAATTAGGTACTTAAAAATACATTTTCTTATTTTTGAAGGCTTTGATAAAAAAATATTATTTTTTGCGTATGGAACTGGAGAGCCGCAACTTACATCAAAAGAGCCACATGCAGCTCGCGAGCTGCAGGTTGCCGACCCCTGCCCTAGGGGATATCATGTAATTAGCCATTTAATAAGATATAATTCAGAAACGGCTCAAAATTGAGATCAGTCATTCTAGTAATAAATGTTTTACCTACATAAAGAGATCTTTCCATTGGTATATGATTTAACCCCTAGGTGGCCACGTCCACCGATAGGCGTTTTTCGTATTATCCGTATTTATTCAATTATCGGCTCTATTTCTCCCTCCACTGCGGTAAAAGCCTGTCAATAAAGCCTGCCATTGAATAAGCCACCGTTATATATTAGTATGCTTGCACACGCACTACAAACCAATTTTCGAGGGCATCGAAAATTCGTGGAATGACTGGCTTCCGAAAGGTTAGAGCTATTGGAAAAGTGGGCCCAAAATGCCCATTCTCTTTTATAATTGTTATAACCTAACTAAGCTGCCTAATCTAAGGTAGACAATTTATTTTAATCATTATCATCTTGAGAAATTTATTGATCATTATCATACTTAATTGTAATAAAATTACCTTAACTACCTACATAAAATAAAATTAAAAAAAAAACAATTAACTATTACAGGTAATTTAAAACATATTAAAAAAAATCATCAATATAGTCAAAATAGAATGACAAAAATAAAATTAATATTTAAAAAATTGTCGATATAAAATCCATATTATTATCAAAGTTGATTGATAATAAAGTAATAATAATAAAAAGAGAGAGGGCACTCATCGATGTTTAAAATGAAATTAATATTCAGATGAAACCAGACCTTGGCTAAGTATACCCGGAAACTCTTGGGATGACACATCCTTTAAATATATACGAAATTTTGATATTTTTAATGTTCAGTGGTAGGCTATTGTAAAATTTGGGGGCAAGATAAGAGTAGCTGGGAAATGAAATACTCGTTTCGCAATATTACATTTATTACAGTCTATTAGAGCTACATTACTGATTATGTTCGGATTCGTTGCTCGAGGGGTATTGCACAGCGTCATATTGCTGCCGGTGTAAAATTCCCAAGCATTGAAGAAGACATTGCATGGTAGCCGCTGATGTGGCCTGTGAACATGTTGCACAAAACAATTATTTATTTATTTATTAGTTTCAAATAGTATTCAAGGGCATTACAGATGAATCCAATTCGCCCAAAAACAAATGGAAAAAACATTATGGAAAAAACAAACTGACCCATCATAAACTATGGTGAATGTTTGGAGGCCGGACTAACGATCGGCTATGGAAGCATCAAATGGTCATCTTTTCGCATGCAAACATCCACATTTTCACCTCGTAGAGTCCGACTGACTTTCATTTTTGTCTATGGCAATATTCGGTGTAAAATAGGTTTTCTGAAATCGAAGACTATCGCAGTTGTTTGACATTATAAATAGGATAAAAGCGAATTTACCGCGTGAACTTTTTAGCACTCGGCGTTTTGTCGATGTTGCAACCGCCGTACAGGATAGACTTAAGTGCTGTCAAGCATCATCTGCAAGTAGACGGCAAACTGCTGTAGTTACTTCGCAGATTATAACGGTGGTGGGGCGGCGGGTTCGGGTCATGCCTATTTATAAATAGGTTTTCGGTTTCAGCCCAAAAAAGTGTTTTTTTGGCGTACAAAAAAAAAAAATATTTATGCTACGAAATCTACAGCCATTCTGGTAATAATTGACGAAACGCACAACGGCCCAATCAAGAGGTCAAGTGCGGGAAAAAGCCCAGACAAACTAAAATAAACTAACAATTGACGAAGGGTACAGGAGGAATAAAAGGGTCTCATCGACATAATTGGCATTTTCAAACTAAAAATGCCATTCAAAAGCAAAATTTTTGGCCTTTCGTTTGGTGTACCAAAAACTACAAAGATCGCCCTGATTGCCATACAAATTCATTATTAATCAAACTTTTTGGTAATAAAATAATTCCAGAAAATAATATTTTTCCAAAAGCATTTAAGATTTTTTTCTACTTGCCTTTGAAAAAATATTATAATTAATTCTAGAATTATTTAATATGGTCAAACATTACAATATCTCATGATATATATACAAAATCACATTTTGATTTGTCTGACCAGTATATAGGATTTGTCCCTTGATTTGCAAATTATTCAAAACTTGCTTGTCGATGATCCCCTTTTATTCCCGCACCCTACAACTATAACCACCTGTACCATACATCAAGCTGCATCTCTGTGGGTTTTTTAAACTTCTAATGTAAATAAAATACGTAAATTAAATGTTTGAATAAGAAACGTTTCTTTTATTTAGTTATTATTTACTAACGTAAAAATGAGATTTTCTTTATTTTAGTATATTTATAAGATATTCTTTTTCAGCTTCTGCATCAAGTGTCAAATTTAATTTTTGGTTTCAGCCAACAAAATAAAAGGATTTTTGGTCAGACTCTACTATCTCCCATAAGATTTGAATGATTTCTATAAGATTTTCCTTGCATGTTTGCTTGTATATGAAAATCCCAAAATGTGATGACTATAATAACTCTTACTTTTAAGAGAAGTAAATCTGGATCTGTGTGAGAGAATGGAGCAGGAGCACTCTCTATAGCGCGCGCCAAAGCAGCATCACTGAAATAATAACATCCAAGTAAGACTCCATAGATTATACCAACAGGCTGACATTTCTTTCAAGGCGTAGTAACTCTGTACAACTAAAACTAAAAAAAAATATATATAATTTTTTTGAGAAAAAATGTTTTTTGGATACTAATGTGACAGCACATCCAATGAAAACAAAATCGTTTCCTCCAAGGAAGCACCGTGCGATGATTGCCTTACCAATAAAGCATATAGTTTGGTATTTTGGACCTTCGCTCTCACCATGGAGTCAGACATTCACAATGGAGTCAGACAGACATTCAGAGGATAGATAATAGAGAGCTATTTTTTGTCTCATCATAACCCAACACACATCAACCAAATCATCTCTAAACCAAGAGATTTCTTTTGTGCAGCAGATAATTTTACATGAAAAACTGAGTTGAAAGTCATGTAAAACTTTTTTGATTTAGGACATTATTACTAAAGAAAAAACTACTGAATATCCATAAGTTGAATAAACACGCTTTTCCTCGGTAACCAAGATAAATAAAAAAAAAGTTGTAGGCGACTTTCAACCCATTTATTTATGTAGAATAATCTTCTATATATTCAAAAACATGTCTTTTAGTAAAAAAGTTAGTATATTTTTTCCAATTTTCTTGTTTAGTTTGTTAGTTTAGAATTACCCCTTGAAAGGAATTTTGGCTGCTCCTAAACACCCAATATGGCATTAGTGGTTTGGGGCGGTAGTTCAGTTTAAGTTCAACCCCCCCTCGCCCACCCCTCCCACAATAGCCCGGTGACATAGTGGTTAGATAGCTTGATCTTAAATTGTAAGGTTCCGATCTCGATTCCTGGCTTGGTTAACATTTTCTATTGGGATAAAATCAACATAATTGTATTCGAATTCTGTCGATAGAATGCAATAACAAGACATTCACTTACACACATTTCATAGTAGGGTTTGTTGTAAGAGATTGGCGTAAGGCAATAAACCCGTCCATTGTGCAACGTACACAATAAAGTGTCGATGTTATCTCATGTGAGTAGTTAGTAGTATTACCCAGTTAGTAGCACCCAGACAATTTTTTTTTTACAAAAATAAGATTTTTGCCGAGAAAATGATACATTTTTAAAGCGAATCATCACCGGGGACAAGAAATGGGTTGTGTATAACAATGTGAAATGCATAAGATCATGGAGTAAAAAAGACAAATCGGCTTAAAGCACTTTGAAAGCCGATATTCATCGAATAGAGGTGATGATGTCTGTTTGGTGGGATTTCAAGGCAATCGTTTTTTTTTTTTGAGCTTCCACTGTACAATAGAACGATGAATTCTGAAGTATACTGTCATCAACTAGAAAAAATGAACTCAAACAGTAAAGGCCAGAATTGATTAATAGAAGAAGTGTAATATTCCAATAAGATAATATGAGACCTCATACAAGTTTGGTAAGTTGCTAAAAGCTTTTTAGCTTAGATGGCATTGCCACACCCACCATATTCTCCAGATCTGGTACCTTTCAATTATTACTGGTTCAGTCTCTAGATTTTTGTTAGACGACCAAACCTTTACTTCAAATGAGGATGTCAAAAATCACTTGGATCAATTTTTTGCCAGTAAATGTCAAAAGTTTTATGAGCGAGGAATACTGCCAGAAAGATGGCAAAAGGTATTGTACCAAAATGGAGAATCACAAAAAAA
Organism: Micropterix aruncella; assembly: GCA_944548615.1. NCBI lineage: Eukaryota > Metazoa > Arthropoda > Insecta > Lepidoptera > Micropterigidae > Micropterix > Micropterix aruncella. The sequence continues at coordinate 4,573,517 of OX155960.1, forward strand.
AAATGACTTCTCGAACAACCCAATAGAATTTTGGTTATTTTTTTCTATTATTAAAGATCCAAATTATCACCGTTTTAGTTCTCCTACTTTTCATTCTAATTGTCTCATTCTCGAAAAATCACAAAATTCTGTTTGAAAAGGCAAGCAGCATCTAACCGGTATGGAACGATAGGTGATCAGAATACTGACCACAATTCAGCCTGTTGCAGTTGTTGCCGTACTGATCCCATAGCGTCTTGTACAGCTAGGTGCTCTCTTGGAGGTAGAGGTGGACAATTCACTCCGATCGCCTGAAAACAATTTTATTTATATTTATTTCAAACAGAAATCACTTTTTCCCTTTCTCTCTCTTTCCTGTTCCAACTTCCTCTCCTCGGGCATTCTTAGTTTTAAATAAGGCAGTTTGTATTTTATGCAGACAATGGGCCCGATTGCGTTTCTATGTGAACTAAAACTGAAATTAGTTCAAATGATCCTCGATAAAAACTACCTGTCAAACTTATGCACATCCGGATAAAGAAGGATGGGCGGTTTTGGCCTAGAGACCAATAACGATGAGTGATGCGTCATTGGAAAGGTTTTTATATGTTCTAAAACTTTTTCTATGGAGGGAAATCTCAAATCGCTGTGGGAAAAAACATATGGATAAAAAAATATCGCCTTTGATATACATGATAAACAATATTTCTTTCAAGGATAAGGAAACTTTTCAAGGTCCTTAATAATACCTATTCAAATACTCTTATAAAAACAATTATGTTGATTTTATATGAACAAAACTTTTGTTCATTATTAAGAATATCGATTATGTGCAAAATGTATATATTATTGATGAACCATGGTTCTAAAAACAGGTTGTTTTATCACAATAAAGTGTGCTTTTGTTTTTATAACAGTGTTTATTATTAAGAACTTTTAAAACTATTATTTATCCTTGTAAAATCATGTATAACGCTCAAAGGCGATAAAAAATATATCTTTTTTTTTATCCATAATTTTTTTCCCATGTCGACTTGAAATTTTTTGCCTTAGAAAAAGTTGTAGAACACAACAATACCTTTCTAATGACGTATCACTCATCGTTATTGGTCTCTAGGCCAGGGTCCTCACATTTTTGTCCTGTGAACACATTTCGTGCGGTCTTAGAGTCAGAGGCTTTATCTTTGGTGGGTAGGTTTAATGCGAAAAAGTGACAACCGTTTATTTTTCATTCCGCTCTAGCGTATTGCCCCGTCTCGTTCACACAAACTAATTTCCAATATTAGTTAACGAAGAAACGCAATCGAGCCCAATCTTAATAATCTATATTTCCCCAACGCGCCCATGTATCTATGCAATAGGTTAGTTGTAAGATATTGCACGTGGGAATAAGCTCGCCTTTTTGTGATCTAATTTTTATGTGCAAATAAAGAGTCTATTATTATTATTATTATTAAACATTTTAATACTAGAACCGCCCCATGGAGTCATTTTCACATATCCTTCCGAGTTTATTTTCATTCTGATTGGGTTAGATAAAACAACGTATTGTGACTTTTAATCATTTTCATACTTGAAAAGAGGATGGCAATAGAATTAGCACAAAGAAGTCCTAAAATTAATATTCATTAGATGACAAAAGGATCTATTTTGGCTTCTTGTCCTATGGAATTCAAAGTTGCTAATTGCGATATTCAGAATAATATTTTGTACATAAATATAATACAATTTATATATATATATATATATATATATATATATATAGATGGTGCATGTACAAGATGGTATAATTATGTATTGTAATAACATTTATGTGAGCCTAGGGGCTGGGCATTGCACTTTCCCGCACCATTCTTAATTACACAGGTGAGTTTTTAATTAGTGACATCTTTGTAGGGGGTGGATCAGTAAGACGAACTAAGCAACTTTTGATACATTTTTTTTCTGTAAAAAAACAAAAAAAAGCATTTTTTTCACAATGTTTTTTTTTTGAAAAATAGTATAAAAAGCTATGCCTACAATGCGCCATTTAGCTGTAGGTAAAATATCGCTAATATTGCTTATTAGCGATATTTTACCTACCGCTAGATGGAGCAGCGCGCTCAAAGCTTCTCAAACTTTTCTTCAATAGAAGAAAATTTTCAAATTGGACAAAAAAAAAAGACTTAACGCCATAGTACATTTTGGCAACCCTTCTGTGCCAGAAAAATGGCAGGTGGCGATGATTTGACGGCGAAACTAATAACATTTCTTTTGGCCATCTATAATGACATTGATAATGGGATCGATTGCATTTCTTTGTGAACTAAAATCGAAAATTAGTCCGTGTGAACAAGACAGGGCAACACGCTAGAGCGCAATGTGAAATAAATGGTTGTCACTTTTTCGCATTAAAACTACCCACAAAAGATAAAGCATCCGAATCTAACACCGCACGAAATGTGTTCAAATTTATTCGGATGAGTATAAGTTCGACATGTAGTTTTTATCGACGATCGTTCGTTCCATATTCCGCTCTAACGTATTGCTCTATCTCGTTTGCTTGAACTAATTTTAGTTTTCGTTCACAAAGAAACGCAAACAGGCCCAATGAATGGTTTATTTAATAAAGGACTAATTTAATGTGATCTGATCATTGGTTGAAAACCCTGTAATTACAATAATAACATTCAATTGTTAGTGCCATTAGTGCATACACACAGACAGACTTCAATCTGAAAATGGTCTTGATCATCTAAGGGGGGGCTCAAAATAAATATTTCCGTCTTTATCACAATTTTTTTTAACGCATTCACAATATTTTCCCTTGTCGGTTGGTGGGCCGCGAAAGTAATACTTACTTTAGTGTGGGACTCAGCGATAGCCCGCAAGCCGTTGACCCATTCCTGTCTTTCCTTAGCGTCGATAGCTCTCAGCTTCAGCATATCTCCGGAAGCACAATTGACTGTAAATGTCCTTGAGTCCTCGTCGCTCGGGCAGACGACAGCCGCTGCTAAGTGCGCCTGAAAGTTATAAAGAAAGTTTACTACGAGGTGTTATTAACCCTTCAGGCCTCGGCCCCTCAGCCGATTGACAAGTTGATGTCCCAAAAAAATTTAGTAAAAATTAGTAAAAAAGTTGAATTAAGACACTGTCTCACCAAAACATAAATTACTGCCAAACCACTATACCCATAATTAAAATAAAACATATTAACATAATAAAACATAATGAAATAAAACAAATTAAATTCAAATAAAATTAAAACGGGGCCATCACGCTGAATCGTGATGTGGCCGATATCGGCCAATTGGGGCTCTTGGGGTTAATGTAAGACCCCACTGTAAGATTTCTACACTCATTTTTATTTCAATAAAATGGTATTTAAATAGAAGATCACATAAAAGGACGAGCATAATGCAGGATTGCCTAGTGTTTCATATTGCTTATCATGCAAGTCCTTAAAAATTAAAATATGCATGTGTCGCTACTTTCTAGCTTGGCAACCCAGCAGACAAAAGAGCTGAACACAACCAAAGACAGAGTGAAGTGAGCCTTGACTAAACGACGCCAACCTTAACTGTCATCAATCGAACCGGCTTGTTGATCGCGCTGCGTGCAATTACTTGCTTTTTTTATCACCCGAAAGCCTCGAGAGCGTTAAAGCCTCCCTAGGAAATACAACCTACAGCCGGGTTTAACGAGACCCGAGCGACCGTCTGAAAGACCCGCCCTTTAGGATCACCAATTGGCACGACCCCCACCCGACTGCACACCAAAGAGGATCAAGACGACGCCGCTCGACATCACCATCGTGAGGGCCTCCTTACGACGTCACCATCGGCCTTACAACCCAGTGGGTTCAATTCGACTGTAGGCCACCCACACCGCGCCTGGTACATTTGATGTGTGGAGCCATCAAATGTAAGATCACCAAAGGTAAGATCGGCAATTGCTAGCTGGACTTGAACAAGACTCCACAGTTGCATCGTATGCGTTGCATACGTGGGATCAGTTTATATTCTATTCTCCTAAGTCCTCCTCGGTAAACTTATTTTCTTAAAAAATACACATCTCAGTACCTCTCCTCTAGGTGGCTGCCCGGGTATGACCGTATCGCCAGGCCCTTCGCACAAATAATAACTAAGCAATCCAGCCTCGGCGTCGACTGTGAACCAGCGCTGCTGCCAGCCTTTCACCACATTTGTGTATTTATACAATTGTCCGCAAAGAGGGCGAATATTCGATATCACCAGCGGCTTCATTGTATTTGAACTTGCAACATTCACATTATAAAATTTATTCTACGTTCGCAAACGTCACAATCTACAAACATCTACAAATATAAATTTAAAACAATACATCATTCTGGAAGGTAGCAATAAATAAAATCAAAAACACGGTAACGGAACGGATGGTTATACCCGAACGACCAACCGCAGGAAGATTTCATTGTGGTCGTTTAGTATGTGAAGAAAAATGCTTTATGGTAATAGCCATTATACAGCCATTTTTTATATTCTTAATTGTAATTATTACGTACCTAGAAAATATTTAATACCTAAAGATACTACCGACTGTTTAATTGAAATCTTATGTTGTTGGTTTAATCATTCGGGAAACTGACCGTCATATTGGTTAACCTGTAAATTAGAACGAATCAGCTGCTGCATATTTTTGCAAATGGCGTGCTAACTTCAGCTAGAGAGATACACTTTGACATCTCGTCGTTTGAAATGACAAGTCAATACTGAATAGAGCTGGGTGAGCATTCACTTCTCCTCGGATCGACGCGCCGTGACGTGTGTGTCTCGATCTCAAACCTCCAGAGATGAGTAAATTTTGATTATTTTCATGTTTTGTCATTTTTTTTGCAACGCACGTGGAAACGTGCATTTAGTCTAAAAAATGGATAAATAGAAAACTCTCTCTTGTGCAGAATCTTAAAACTATGTACAAGGGCGGACGGACTTATCACTGCAAAGATAATCTCCTACAGCCAACCTATCTGTCTCTTTACAAATGCGTCCCTTTTAGTTACCAATAAATAGCAGGTATTATCGTCGTTTTGATGAATGATTTTACTACTTTGAGATCACTGGCTTGCTCGGTGTTCTAAATTAAAATGTTTTATTTCGCAATTATGAATTTTAGCGCGTTATAAAGCCCCTATTTTATGACATTTTCTGATTGTCTGAGTGACACGTGTAGAAGATACTTTAACCGCCTTACCTATACGAACGTACGTGATACGTCCGTTATAGTATCGCCCGAACGAAACAACCCGTATAACGTACGTTCAAGTACAAAGAATAAAGAAAACCTGAAACCTACAAAGCGTGTATGATACGTCAAATTGTACCTACGATTCTAAGTATAAAAAGGGTAATAAATCGGTCTATTGTGTAAAAAAAAATGTCTGGTATATTGTAAACAAGTATTTTTATGAAATCTAACGAGAAACCCAATGATTTTTAACCTACTTTTTGAATAATAACCCAAAGGTAGGTTGGTTAATATACCCATAATGATTTGTAATTTAACTCTTTGGCAAAAAAAACACCTCATGACCCTGCTGTATTTTTCCAGCAATTCAACAAACCAATGTTGTATTTTTCTATTTACAACAAGGGGCGACAAAGAAGTAAACAATTTTCGGTCGACTGACACGACACAGCTCTACTTTTTGACAGTCCTATTATTATCATCCGTCATTGACGGAACTGGTGAAAATTAAATTTTCGTTTGAAATCAATACGTTACAGATTGTTGTCTATTTTTAGTAAAAATAGTAGTGTCTAAGAAGTTTTCGCGTGTGGAAATTGTTTGACATGTAATTCTCGTTGACATTTTCGCCGATTGCGAGGAATATGTATAATTTATTAGGTTTTTGTGATTGTTTCTTCTTGCCTATATAAATAACATTGTGAAAAATGCCTATAAAGGAGGGAAAATCGGACGAGGAAGATGAGATCGTTTCGTTTGAAGCGTTCTGCCACGACGCAAACGCCGGGGATGCTGGAAAAAGCGACGCTTTAACGCTAAACGACAATGTAAATTATCATTTATTTTACGAGAACCGCGAGCAGTCCGGCGAAGAAGCTTTGAATAACCAGGGTTTTAAGGAGACGTCGCTTTCTGGGCTGAGCCAGAAGTTTGCGCATAAGAGAAACGTGCCGAAGTTTTATCAGCGCGGAGGCCGATGCGCTTTCCTTGGACGCTTCAAGGATAATTCGACGGTGAGATCTGCCACCGCCGCAGACGATGAGGGTTACCAGAGGTTTTCCACGAATCGGGGTGCTTGGAGCCAGCTGCCCAAGATTGGTTCGGGCTTGCTCATCATCTTGGTCGTTTGCGTGCTGTGCGTGGCGGTGTGGTGGGGCGTCTGGGGCGTCGTGGGCGGGCCGTGGGGCGAAGAACACTACCGCCGTTTATGGGAAAAGGCGCATCCCAATCACAACCAGCAGACGCACTACTCCCCGAGCGTGATCGTTCACCAGCAGCTCGAGCGGCTCGATTCGCTCGAGCCGAAGTACCATGATCACAACAACCTGAGCACTAAGAACAAAGCGAGCGCTTTGGAAAACGGCAAGAAGCAAAAGATTGAAATCGTCCGCAAGAACATAGCTCTTCTCGGGGGGTTGGACGTATCTGACACTCCGCCGGTTCCAGATCGGAAGCAGTGCAAGGTCGTCTTGGATGACTTAAAATTTGATTGTTTCCCGCAAGGTAAATAAAGGCCCTACTTTCATACTTAACCTCAGTGGCATGCACGGCATAAATGCTTTAAAAAGGCACTGCCTACCCAGTCCCAAAACCTTGCTACAAATAGTTTTATAATATAACTTTTTTTTATTTATAACCTACGCAGTTTGCGTGGTTACCCATCCGCTGTAGTTTCACTCATTGCTGGCTGAGGGCCTAATTTTGAGATCTAGTTTGACTGCTTTTATATCTCCTGCAAATTTAAATAATTCCTACCGAACCTCACTGTTACCTCCAAAGCAAATAATCGTATGTAAATAACATCATGTTCTTACAACAGAATATTTCTATTATACACTTAGTAAGATGTAAATGTTGTTTAATATATTTCTTCCCCAATGTTTACCACTCAGTAGCAATGAATGTAGGTCACCAACATTACCTAACCTTAATATCACGGAAACTAATAATGCTAGCTTATTCAAATAAGAAGGTATTTTATAGATTATTTAATACTACTCAAATAAAATTAATGAAACTTCTTGGTTTCTGTAGTGTAAAGTAACACATCAAAAAGGCTAAAAATGATAAAAACGATTTTTTGAAAATCGAACTACGAATTCACTGCATTTGTTTTTGCTTTTGTTTCTGTTTGTCACAATTTTTTTTATACAAAAAGCATTCCTGGTATTCAACATGATTTATTTATGTGGTAATTATTGAATAAGCTAGCAGTACAAATATTCTTAACCCTTCAAGCCCCGCGACTTCGATATCGAAGTCAACTGAACGCATCCAGGATAAGTGATTTGATTGGGTTTTTCGTGTCATTCCGTATGCAGTTGTATTTTATTTAAATGCACGATGATACAAATATCATTGTGCATTTAAATAAAATACAACTGCATACGGAATGACACGAAAAACCCCATCAAATCACTTTTCCTGGACGCGTTCAGTTGACTTCGATATCGAAGTCGCGGGGCTTGAAGGGTTAATAGTAACACACTGCACATAAAGGTTGGTCACCGCTGTACTGGCAGGAGCCTCCACAACCGTGGAAGACTGTCCAGACAGAAAAAGATAAACTAGTTATTCATCACATGAAAAATTTGTAGGAACGGCCACGGAAGAAGCATGCAAGGATCGGGGCTGCTGTTGGATGCCGCCCACCCAATATTCCCTTAATTATCAGCTGCCGCAAGGAACACTGGGCATCCCCTATTGTTTCTATCCACCGAATTACGCCAGCTACAAATACGTCAACATCACGGAAGACGATCGTGGAATACACGCTCTGCTGCAGCGCCAATTCCGAAGTCCCTATAGCAACGATGTCGATTTGGTGAAACTGGAAATCGAGTTTCTTGCCTATCCTGGCATGCGTATGAAGGTATAAACTATCTTATCTTTTTGATACGACTGCCCAAAAAAAAAAGCAGTGTAATGTTTTTAGGGTTCATGACTGTACTGTACCTTGCAAATTAATTGGAAGAAAGAGTATTTTTCTTTGAAAAGTGCTTTATTGGACATAAACATACAAAAACAGTACTGGTAGTTATAGATTGTTAGTTTTAATATATAACATGACCTCCTTTTGCGTTTCACTCTTGCAGGAATAAAATTTACCAGGTTTTGACAGCTTACTTTCAGTTCATCATCGTGAAACAAGACTTGAATTACTGCACTGATCATCTTGGTTTTCCATGTACAATCCATCTTGGAGAGCCGTTTTTTGCAAATACATTTTTACACTCATACATTTTTCACATGTCACAGTGATTCTGACTCGCTTCCACCTTAGCACTATTGGCCAACATTGGCCAATGTGTGAAGCGGGCATAAAAAGAATCCATCGACTTAAGTTGGTTCGCGAGGACGGCTCCGCAAATAGAGTATATAACAGAGCTCGATTATAATTATCCGGAACAAAGAGATAAACCTTCACTAGCATGCTAGGATTGTCAACTTTACCCTGGACCAGCTTATTAATGTAGGCCATGGTGAGCATTTCTCTACTCAATTTAAGGGAATCATAGCCCATCATGCCTAGTTAAAAATTAGTAGGGATAATATGTGGATTGCTTGAAATATACAAAGCGTAAAATATATTTTGATTTTTTTCCAACATAGTGACATAAAGATCCACATGTGGATTCCATATGACTGCATTCGTTTCCAATCTATCTTAAGATATTTGAAATATATGTGCTAAGTTTAAATCAATTTCAGCTTTAATACTAAAACTCTACATGTACGATACTTACTTAGTTGAAAATTGCAGCACTGTGTATTTTGTACCGCTCTCTCGATGGCACAAAAACTAAACAACTTCACTTGTCAAGTTTTAGTGTATGGATGATTACACCTACCTGATTGACAACTGCCTGATAGTAACAGATAACTCTGTATTTTTTAAGTGACTGTGATTTTCCCCGGTCCTGATAAATATGGTGTGAAACAAGTTCAAGACGTGTCCATAAATCTAAAAGTAATTATGTCCTTTTTAGCTGTACGATGCAGAAAAGGCCAGATATGAACCTCCATACCCTGAAGTAGCTCCACCGCGGTTTAAACACAATTCTTGGGCCGTTCGTGTTGAAATCGATCCGCTTAAGATGGGATTTAAAGTGATTCGCAAGGTGGATAACACGACAATGTAAGTGGTCGTTTTCTTTTAAAGGAGAATGGGCTGATTTATATAAGAAAGAGTATTTATTTCCGTTATAACTTCACAATTGTGTAGGAATGACCAAGTATAGTTATTAACCCCTAGAGCCCCGATTGGCCGATATCGGCCAAAACATGATTCAGTGTGACGGCCCCGTTTTAATTTTATTTTAATTTAATTTGTCTGATTTTATAATGTTTTATTATGTTAATACTTTTTATTTTAATTATGGATACAGTGGTTTGGCAGTAATTAATGTTTTGGTGAGACAGTGTCATAATTCAATTTTTTTACTAATTTTTACTAAAATTTTTTGGGACATCAACTTGTCAATCGGCTGAGGGGCCGAGGCCTGAAGGGTTAAATTAATCCTAAATTAGTTACTCAATTTAACAAAGAAAGTATATAATAAATTACTCCCAAATTATTCCGTAATACAAATAATACTATAATAAAACTATTTACCATTAAAAATAGTGCATTAAATTACATCGATAGGTATGGTATTGGGCCCGATTGCGTTTCTTCGTGAACTTAAATAGGAAATTAGTTCAACCGAACGAGACCGAGCAATACGTTAGAACAGAATATGAAATGAACTATCATCGATTTTCCCGCACCAAAACTACATGTCGAACTTATAGACGCCCGAATAAGTTTGAACACATTAGACGTGGTGTTATATTTAGCTGCTTTATCTTCGGTGGGTAGTTTTGATGCGGAAAAGTGACAACCGTTCATTTCACATTCCGCTATGATGTACTGCTCTGTCTCATTCACATGAACTAATTTTTTATTTTAGTTTAAGAGAGACGCAATTGAGCCCATTTTAAAAATGCCAATATTTTAAGCAGATAGAGCTGGATAGCTCTCTTGACAAAAAATATTTTTAAAAAATTTATCAGGCAATTTATTAAAAAGTTAAAGTCCTATTTAGAGATTAGCAGGTGGCGAACACAATAGATCAGCAATGGTCGAAGTGTTACAAGGCTTTTAAAAGACCGTAGAAAAGCCCCAAACAACAAAATAATAATAGAGACTAATCGCCTGTAACTTGGCCGTAAGTGATCCTATCGATTGGAGGTTATGGATTCTATTCCTGGTGTCATGCTAATGTACTTCCTTCTGGGATATTGCCGTGCTCCTATTGCAATAGAATTCGCACAGAGCTTCTTGAGTAAATATTGCATGTACGGTCAATATCCCTAGTTTTTGGAAGTGTTCACGACATGACTGCCATGGAAAAATACCCACTATTGCCTTGTATGGCTCTTCTGCAGAGTGTGCTGCAGAAGACCTTTAATGTGTGCTGCAGTATCCCTTAGAAGAATACTATAGCGCAGATGTGATTCAACCAGTGCGTAATAGGCTGATATCACCTCTGATCTATCCATACAACTCCTGATGCGTAATACAGCATAGCAGGCTGACGACAGTTTGGACTTAACATGATCTATATGTAAATTCCAGGACATCTTTTCATCCAGGAGAAGTCCGAGTAATTTAACTGATTCCGCAACTCCAACCGGGTAGTTACATTTTGAGATGATTTCTTGCTGTTAAAATAACTATTTTAGACATATTTAGAGACATTGAACCAATCATCAAATTAACCATGGTCTAGAGGCCTAAATTTTGGCGGTTTTCCGAGTGGGATAAAAAAAAACATTTTTAGAATCCATTTTTTTACAACATGTTTATTGACATTTCATAAATACAAAAAAAAACACCAAAAAATAACTAAATCTAAGAGTTACAGGCTAGTGAAGTGGAGACAAAAAAATGGTGCATCCTGCTCGACATGTTTCCAGCCCTTCTTGATTCTTGATTAGTAAGGACGTTGCTATGGCCCGTGCCTTGGAAATAAAATATATATTTTATTCCCGCAAAATGGTGATAATTAAAAAAAAAAAATTGCCCCTGTTTTTTTCACATTTTCATTTTCTTTTTAAATAGTTAGGAAAAAAGAATACCAAAATCCATGTTCGCGGATACAGAAGGATAAGCAAAGATGATTTTCACCTAATCTATACTAATATTATAAAGAGGTAAAGTTTGTGAGGTTGTAGGAAGTAATCTCTGGATCTACTGAACCAATTTTTAAAATTCTTTTACCAATAGGTAGCCACGTTATTTGTGAGTGTCATAGGATATATATATTAATCCGAAAAATGAAAAGACTTTTTCGTGGTAGTTGGATTTGCAAAGTAAGTTGGAGAAAAAACGGTCGAATGAAAACGTTTCTTACGAACGCTGCTTTAATTAACGATGAGAGATATATGATTGAGTTCTAGGGAAAAGTTGTAGAGCTTGGTAATGCCTACAAAAATTCAGCAACAGCATATGTCTAAATTTTATATATAAGTCACAAAAAGTAGTTTTTTATATTAAAAAAATAATTTAAATCGTTAGTCATGTTTATTGGTCATATTATCAACAATTATGAATTCATATCAAAATAGGTAAATTTATCATCTCAAGTGTTTAAAACAAAAGACTTTTCACTTTTACTGCATATAATTTCCCTTTTACTGCATAAATGGTTAAAGAGATAAGACACTCACAAATAAGACACTCACAAGATGACACTCACAAATAATGATAATATAGTCAATTTGGCATGCAAATACATACATACATATGCAGTAAAAATATAACCCTTCTTTTGGTAGTCAGGAAATAAATCATAGCACTCAGTACTAACCGAACCACACTCATAATTTCATCACAAGTAAAAAGTTTTACCGCCCAACGAATTGGGCACGGGTCAGCTAGTTGCAAATAAATCATTTAAGTAGAACTTGAGAAATCATGTCGAGTAGGTTGAAAAAAGTAGTTTCGAGAAAATACATTTAAAGTTTGAGACAAACTTTCGAGAGCGTAACTCAGATAATGGTACTTAATTAATACTCATTTTGGTTCTACTTCAAAATTAAAATTTTCTGAAGTTCTTTCAGCTAAGTGAGCTGTTCTAATTTCATACTCAGGTAGTCAGGGATTTCATATCATCTATTGATCGATTCATTCCGGTCCGATCAGTTTAGTTTCCATGTCACATAGTCGCTGAAACTATGAAAATAATTCGAAGTTTAAAAATTCCTCTTGAGGACGTATTCTTAACGGTCTAAACTTTGAAAATATGCAAAGGAAAAAAAACGACTTTTTCGAGTTTCTAGAGTAGAATATCCCCTTAACCCTTCGGCTACGTAACAACCAAATTTGGTTGCACATCAGAACACCGTTGACTACGTAACGACCAATATTGGCAGCTTGCTTCCAGAGCGCACAGTAATATTATTTTCTAATTCGAACGCATCCTATAATCCATACCAAATATCTCATTATTACCATAGATACATAGACGGCCGCTAGAATAATTTCGCGCATCATTTCGCGGATATTTCTGGTAAAATTCCATTATCAAACATTTAATTTTTTTTCGAGAAATCAAAATTTTTATTGGTTTTTATGAGCTAATATCTAAATATTTTTGTATTTCAATAAGCAAAACTAAATATTACCTTTGATAGAGAATCTAATAAAGATCACGATAGTATTTACAATTTCTAAATAGGGTTCCGTATTTTTCCGTAAGACAAGTACAAGTGAGAAATGCCAAGCTTTTTTCACTTTTTCAACTTTCTCATATTTATTCATATTTATCTAATTGTTTTACAAAATGAGATTTCAATATGATTTTTTTATGATTGCTATAGTAGTTCCATAGTTATAGTACTTTTTGTCGGACGCGGCGATCATCCAAGAAATTCCAATAAATTGCCGTGGTCTGCCATGAAATTATGCCGCTACTCGAAGGGTTAAGCTTGTGGAATGTGTTAGGTTAGGCCTGATGCGGCCACCTCAAAATCTGCTGTCATTGGGTAGGTTTTAAAGAAAGAAGAAATGAAAATGAAAAAAAAATGAAATGAAATGAAATAAAGTTAGTTATGCGACAAAAGCTAGAATATTAAAATGAATTAAAATTTGACAGTAGGAAACCTATATAGCAAAAATATTTGTGTATTTTGTATATTCTTTATTACATATCACCGTTGGAAAAGGTTGGGAAAATACTATCTAAATACACAAGGGGGAAAATACTATCTACATTTGTTTTATCCCACCCCCACTACGCTTTTAAATACCCTTCAGCAACATTTTATTTCCAGAACTATGTAGCTACCATTGAAGTAAATTTAACCCCTGGGTGGCCACGCACGTCGATCGGCGTTTTTTATATTATCCTTATTTATTCAGTTATCGACCCTATCTCTCCTTCCATTGCTGTACAAGCCTGTCATTGAAGCCTGGCATTGAATAAGCCACCGTTATATATTAGCATGCTTGCACACACCTTCTACAAACACATTTTCGAGGGCTTCGAAAATATTGTGTAGAATGACTGGCTTCCGAAAGGTTAATGCAAATTTTTGATTGTGGTAATATTTGTATGTGATATTCCATTATCAAAATCAAATAAAATAAAAATAAAATACAAACGGAGCTGCTACGGAATTCACCGACCGAAGTCATGAAACATTTTTTTTTCACACTTCTGGGGGTGTGCAGTGGATTCTGGACTAACGACCGGCTGTGGTAGGTTTAGGACAGCTGTCTTGCCACATGTGAGCGTTTACCTTACCCCCCATTCACTCCCCCTTCGAAACCATAGAATGTGAGATGAGAAGTTTATTATATCCTCCCGGAGGAGAGCAAGACTACGATATGTCAGTCTGCTCTCCTCCCCCTTCTGGATTATGGAGATGATGCATTTCTCGACCTCACAGAGGAGTTATCCACCAAAGTTGAGCGTCTCCAAAATGTCTGCATTTGTTATATCCATGGCCTCAGCAAATTTGACCACATTACGGAGTACAGAGAGAAACTTTACTGGCTGTCGACCCGGGAGAAAAGAGACATGAGAGTTCTTTGTATGCTTTTCAAGATCTTGGATGGCATAGCTCCCGATTATCTCACTGGCAGATTTACTGCACTATTGGCTCATGGACGCCCGCTGAGATCAAAAGATAACCTGCTACTCTCTATCCTTAGTCACAGTACTGACTTCTTCTCATTCTCTTTAACCGTGCATGGAGCCCGTCTTTGGAATGCTTTGCCAAAAAATGTCAGAAAGAGATCATTTGAAATCTTCCACATAAATTTCCTTTCCCTTCCCATTCTCCTCCTTTTTAAACCTTAGCGTCCTTATAGGTGTTAGATTATTTTGGTGTGGCACATTCTGTGTCCACAAAGAGTTAAATGTATATTTATTTCTATCGTCTTCTTTTGTATTAGTCTCTTTATATAGGTTAAGTTATGTAGCATCTACTCGCAAATAATGTTGTTACAATAGTATAGGTTAGCTCTAAAATATTGCCTTCAGGCAATAAGCTCGCCTTTTCTTACAAATAAAGCGTTTTATTATTATTATTTTCCTGGAGAGACTTCTCAGTCTCTCCAGGAAAGACTTCTCACCTGGAGAGACTTCTCAGTCTCTCCAGGTGACTAAGAAGTCTTTAAAAGATCTTTAGATACACACCCCAACAGGGTGTGTATGTAAAGATCTTTAAAAAGATCTTTACATACACACCCTGTTTTTGAATGAAATTTTAGAACGGTCTGCTCCGAGCCCTAAATGTTCATTCTCCCTTGTATATTAGTTAATTCACTGACTGATCTTTTAGAGCTTAGCTGTAACCGTTACACTTGCAATTTTGATGTAGCTATAGAAGAATATATTTCAGAAATAAATATGAACCTCTACTAGTCCACTTTATATTTATCGCTTTGTTTCAGTTTCAATACACAGAATATTGGAGGATTCATATTCTCTGATAAATTCCTGCAGATAAGCAGTTTATTGCCATCAGAAAATATTTATGGCCTGGGAGAACATAGAGCTCGATTCCCTCTGAATATTCAATGGCAGAAGTTTACGCTTTTCAACCACGATACTCGACCTAATGAAAATGTAAGTATTTAACTTGTTTAAGTCTCATTGATTAAACGTTGTTTGGTATGATTTCTGGCATCAACCTATTAGTGTTTTATTAAACTTGTTTTTTTCTTCACTCTATGCAATTGTCTCATCTGATAATAATTACTTTGTCTGGTAATAATTTTAGTGACACAACAAATTCAGTCTTTGGTTTGCCGCAGCGTAGCGCTCTTGGCCCAGTCTCGTTCCTTGTCTATGTAATTGATCTTTGTAGACTACATATTGATTATCAAATATTAAGTTTTGCCGATGGCAGAGCAGTACTATGTCGGAGTTTTAGTCTTTGGGTTGTAAAGAGATGACTTGATCTAAATTTACTCCCATTGAATGTGAAGAAAACAAAATGTAAGGCGAAGACTATCATGGTTGTTTCACATTATAAATAGGATAAAAATGAATTTATCGCACAAAGTTTGTAGCACTTGATATTTCGGCAATGTTGCAACCGCTGTTGTCCAGGGTAGACAGGGTCGTCTATCCTGGACAACGGCGGGCAAACTTTAGGTATTAAATTAGTTTTTACCCTATTTATAAAATGTATGTCTTTCGGTCAGGGCCTCCAAACCTCAGAAAAGTTACTTTCTGTTATGTCATACTATTTTCTCCAGAATGTTTTTTTGAATAAAGGTTTTTTCTGCAGACAAATCTTTATGGGAGTCATCCTTTCTACCTGGTTATGGAGCATTCAGGATTGAGCCATGGCGTATTTCTACTCAATTCTAATGCAATGGGTAAGAGTTAATATTAATTATTTATATTACTATTTGGGTTGTCATCGCTGACAGTGACATCGCTGTCATCGTTGTCATCACCTCAACTACATCCCCCACCCCGCTGTCTGGTGGGGGATGAAGTTGGAATAACCCCTCTACATGGTGTCTAGTTATTGCATTCGATTGACTGAATTAAAATTCAATTCCGTTAATTTTATCTTAACGGAAAATGGTGACCCAGCCGCGAATCTAACCCGGAACCTTACAATGTAAGATCAAGCGACCTAATCACTATGCCATCGGGCCGTGTAATTGTGTAAATATGTAAACCTTGTAAATAAAATAATAATTAGTAGATATGAAATACTTATAACTCTATTTTAATTGTATGGGTAAAAAATGAAAATGAAAGTAAATGTCAATGATGTAGTTTTATTGGAGGATAGTCTAATAAGCTGGGTTGGAAACAGAATTGAAGATCGGAGTAAGAACCACGCAACAGAAAATCTAAGAAGAACATCCCAGCTCGAAATCTACAGGCATGGTTTAAAAAATCCTACAGCCAACAAAGCTGGAATAACCAATATCAAGTTTCGGTATTGCACATAGCACAATGTCAAGGAAATGTCATTGACGCTCTATATGTGAAACATCATACACACCAATAAGCAAACTTTTCAGGGCATGAAAAAACTAAATAACTTTATTTTGAGATGTTTTTTTTAATTGATGTAAATAGGACAAAATTAAAAAAATATATTACTTTACTATACTAACGATTAAATCTGTCAACGAGTAAAGTTGTTCGTAAGGAATTATTACTAAGCATGTAAGAGCATTATTACTAAGGATATAATAATCAACTCATGCCTAGGAGATGCCACTGCAATGAGAATTACAAGAAAACTAAGCAATTTGAGCCCTCCGGACATGGACAGAAAGATCCGCAGCTACACCAATAACAATAAAAAAGGGTTATTCGTTTTTCTTGCTCCTATAAGGTCTCTAATATAGATAGAGGATATCTTATTCATCATTTAGTCAAAATATCAGAGCATTTATTAAATTACGGAACCATTTAGTTGGGATAGGCAGTTCCTATCAATTTATTAATGTTTACAAGTGTCATATGTGTAACCTTTGAACTTCAAGATATTTATTATTATTGTTTGGATGATATCTGTGGTTCATTACACTCACTGATTTGAAAGAATGACTATGACACAGACACAACAATGAGTCACTACTAGAAGGAAGGTCATAAGCTTAAACCACATTTAAGATTTAGATTTAAAACACTTTAGCGGTAGTCTTCTTTGGGAATATAAATAAATAAAATGCAATAAAATAAAATACAAACGGAGCTGCCATGGAATTTACCGACCGGAGTCGGGCCGATCATAATACTATTATTACACTTCTGGGGGGTGATCGGTGAATTCCAGACTATAAACCGGCTGTGGTAGGTTTAGTACAGCTATCTTGCCACGTGTGAGCGTTCACCTTACCACCCATTCAATACCCCTTCAAAACGAAAGACTTGAGAAAAAATATCTAAAAGTGCGTAAATCGCACTTTTAGATATTTTTTCTAGGAAGGTGTTGATTATTTTCCTGGAGAGACCAAGATCTTTAAAGAAGTGAAACAGAGATTTGCTAGCGTGCCACGAGCGCCAACTTCCACCGCGTGAAGGTGAACAGTGTAGCCGTTCCTGGTGACAGCATTTGTGAGATCATGTATTTATTTAGTTTGTACTAATGGTATTTTGGAATATTTGATTCCCATGGAAGAGTTAATTCTACAATTAGGGCCATCTTCCGAGATAGAGAATAAAGAGTTATGTCTGGACGGAGGGGATTGGAGACTTTCAGGGAACTTATACTGCTTAGAGACCGAATTGACCTTCAGAATCCAATCTGGATCTTTCTTAATTATTGAGAAAGGTTTGGTAGTGAAATGTTTTTTGCCTTTAGAGCCATCCCTCACAAACTGTATTGAGGGTTTGGAGGGTACCGTCAAACCCTTGTCGGCACGAGCCACTGAGAGGCTAATTACCTTACGAATAACAGCAAGGACTTTGTTATGGCGGTAAGTGTACCGTCTTTGATCTAAGGCCACCTTGCAGCTAGCTAGAATATGCCTAGCTGTGCAAGGGGTTTTGCTGCAAAGGGGACATGAACTATCCTCAGCATAACTCCAACGAGCGAGGTTACTGGGGTGTGGAAGTGTATGCGGAAAGGCATTTAATTAAAATTTCAGCATCTCTAGCGTCCAGTCATATAGCATTACCTTCCAGTGCATTGGAGGAGGAATGCAAAGTCCCCAATTGTTGTTCAATCATTCTGGCATTGAAGGCCAATAGCGGCCATACTGTTGCTGTCGTAATCTCCCCTCAAGAGAGACTTCTTCAAGTCCTCATCGCTCATGGTTGTACTGCCATACCCCAGTAAAGACTCTGTAAAACAGTGCAATTCTGGCTGATTCCAGCAAGGAACTTTGTGGAAATCTCCAGAGAAAATAGAAAACTACTAGTTTCATGGAGTCCAACATTGATTTTTGCAGATTAACCTATAGAGTGCTTGGCACGATTGTGTCGGAGCTCTTTTCATACATTCTGCCGCTTTGCAACAGTTCATATTAACCCAAAGAGTGCGCAGAGTAAAAGGGAACTTTTTTATATTATGGTGAATGCATCTATCTGCAGATATTAGCGACCGTCCCGGTACGGTATTATGATAGCTGACATTCTAATTTTCATATAATTTATTAAACATCTATTCATTTTTAAAAAAAATACGAAAGCATTATTGCTGGATTGACAATAAAATATATATTTTTTGATTATTCTACATAGAATTTGCATTTATATTTTAATATATTATTCTCCTTGACTCTTAAATCACATTAGTATATTTTGATTATTTGTATATAGGTAATATTGAATATAATATTACAGCGATGACAACTATCACGATAGTTATGATTTTAATAATTAAATTTTTAGCATTTAATTTTGTGACGCATCCAAGTGTAGGAATGCCTATCTACTGGAGTAGTTGATTGTATTGTATTGTATTGTACGCTTATGCCTGCTGAACGGCAGGCATAAGCGATCAGGGTCAAAACCATGTAAACCTGAAAATAAATAGGGTCATGATTTGTATAACTTAAAATTTTATATGGATAACTATGACAATTACACAAGGAAAATCAGTGACATAGTTCGAAAATGCTTTTGCTGGGATCATATTATTACCCATTAAAATATTTGTCGACAAACCTATCCAACTTATAATATTATAGAAGACAATAAGACAATTTATAGAAGACAATAAGAGTATTCCGAATTAATTGAATCCGTGTCAGAGTGTGGGAAAGTTTCAGATTGGATTTTAGAGATCCATTCGGTCTCCAAGCAGTCTCAATTCCCTGGAAGTCTACAACCCTTTGTCAAGATTAAGTCTTACTTCCTATCTCGGAAGATGGCCCTTTTTTGTAGAATTAACTGTTCCATGGGAATCAAATATCCCAAAAGACCATGAGTACAAATTAATACCATGATCTTGCAAACACCATCACCTGGAACAGCTTTACTGTACTCCTCCACGCGGGTTCTAAGAGAAGCTACGGTATACCAGACAGTAGCTACCCTTAGAACAAATTTGAAATCAAAGCGAATATGTCACGAGTCGTAAGGGCTCGGATATGGTTGCCAGATGACTCGCTACTCGGCCCACGCAGATAGCCAAACGCTCGAAAAGGTTGGCAGCTTTTACCTGCGAGTAATGCTAACCGTTCGCGTTCGTCGCCTCTGCCCGTACTCCGCTGCCCATATTCTCGCACCCTCTTCCCGCAATGCCCTGTAGCTCAAGAGTAAAGCTACTGGTTGGTATACTGTGACGCGGTGGAAGTTGATGCTTGTGGCCTACCAGCCAAATCTCTGTCTGACCTCTTTAAAGAACTTGGTCTGTCTAGGTAAATAATAACACCTTCCTAGAAAAATATCTAAAACTGCAATTTCCACATCTCAAATTCTGTGGCTTGAAAGGGGGAGTGAATGGGTGACAAGGTGAATGCTCACACATGGCAAGACTGTTATGCAGTTGCGAATACAAAGAGATTCTCGTCATTATACCCGCACAGCACACTCGCTACCTTCTCCTTATCGCAGTTCCTGAGCCCGCCGCCCAGTGGGCAGTTTGCAGTCTCCGCGATCAAGAGAGTGCACATGCGCGACTAAAGAACGCTCTGCATTTAACCCAGACTTTTACTAATCACCTACTGATGCTGTTATCCCATAAACCATCGTAATCCGGAGTCAAAACATTCAGGGAAGAGGGGTATTGAGAACTCTCTTCTGTTTTACAAAATAAACAAACCATTAAATCCCAAAAATATATTCATTCATAAGTAATTATTTTCTCCCACAGATGTCATCCTACAACCTGCGCCAGCGATCACTTTTAGGACCATCGGAGGTGTTCTAGATTTCTTTCTGTTCCATGGAACCACTCCGAAGGATGTTGTTGCACAGTTCACCTACCTTGTCGGGAGACCGGTTATGCCCACTTATTGGTCCCTTGGTTTTCACCTCTGCAAATATAACTATGGTAGTCTGAATGTAACTCGGGAGGTTTGGAAAAGGAATGTCGATGCTGGAATACCATTTGTAAGTCTAAAATAATTTATTAAAAATTAATTAAAATTTAGTTGCCCAATGACAGGCAAAGGCACTTTCGACGATAGTGGTAATAGCATTCTTACAAATGATTTTACTATAAATGATATATTGATATTATTATATAGTGTATTAGGTTGTTCAACGCAGTACTCTGATTGGCAGTTAGAATCTTACTAACAATAGAAACCTGTAGATGGCACTCATCGTTCCAAAAATTCTTAATCTTCTTTTATGTTCAATATGGCAACGTTCACGGCATAACAGTATGGCGGCACACTTTAGATGGCACTCTAATCACGTCTTTACAGTATCCTATCTTGAAATAAAATACCATGCGATAAATACCATGATCTCGCAAATGCCGTCACCCGGGACGGGACGGCTTTTCTTCTGAGGGGTGAGCGGTGGATTCCGGACTTACGACCGGCTGTGGTAGGTTTAGGACAGCTGTATTGCCACATGTGAGCGTTCACCTTACCACCGATTCACTCCCCCTTCGAAGCAATAGAATTTGAGATGCGGAAATTGTGCTTTTGGATATTTTTTATAGGAAGGTTGTGATTATTTTCCTGGAGAGACCAAGATCTTTAAAGAGGTGAAACAGAGATTTGGCTGGTATGCCACGAGCGCCAACTTCCACCGCGTGAAGGTGAACAGTGAAGCCGTTCCGGGTGACGGCGTTTGCGAAGTCATTGTATTTATTTAGTTTGTACTCGTGGTCTTTTGTGGGATATTTGATTCCCATCGAACAGTTAATTCTACAATAAGGGTTTTCTTCCGAGATAGAGAGTAAAGAGTTATCTCTGGACAGAGGGCTGTGCATCTGAGATTTTCAGGGAATTTTCACCGCTTAGAGACCGAATCGACCTCCAGAATCCAATCTGAAGCTTTCTCGATTATTGAGAAAGGTTTTGTAGTGGAATGCTTTTTATCTTTAGAGCCGTCCCACACAAACTGTATTGGGGGTTTGTAGGTTAATAAAGTTAACATCTTTTCCGGAAAAATTGGAGTTCCGAGTTAAAACTAAACAGCTTCGTACTTCTCACTAAGTAGTCAACTAATATAATTACAATGTAATTATGACATTATTGTTAAAGTTAACGCTTCTATATTATATACTTCTATGTAGACATTCAAATGTGTTTTATTTTGCTTATTTATACAACAGAATAGTAAAAAAAATAGTGGGTCATGAAGGGGAAGCATAAAAATAACCAAACCAGGGCAAAAATAGTTTGGGAAACTCTTCTATAGGGTGTACGCGACACATTAGTGCAGGTTAATCCGATTATTGAATAATTTAAAATATATTTATATTTTTTTTATAGGATGTTCAATGGAATGATATTGACTACATGAACAACTCTAACGATTTCACATATGACAAGGTTCTCTTTGGTGATTTGCCCAAATTCGTGGAGGAGGTTCACAAGACAGGAATGCATTACGTTGTAATAATAGGTATGATACTTTGAACATGAATCAATTAATAATACTAACAACTCTAGGTTATCCTTCCGGTTTCGAATATCTGCTCCCCGACGATTTTTAATATAGTTTTTAATATACTGCTGGAAAGCCTGACCCAGTTTGACAGGAAGTGGGGCTACCGTTTTAAAACAGACGGCCAATACACCTCGTCGTGCCTCGCTTTTTTACGACCTAACTTTCATCACCAGAAGCCCCAAGCAGCTGTCCCTGCTATTACAGAAAGTGGAGCTTTTCTGCGACTGGTCAGGCTGTATAAAAGTGAAGCCCTCCAAATGTTTCCAAAATTTACATCCTATGACCCCAAATTGGTCTATAAGGGCTCTAATATCTCCCTTATAGACCCAAACAATCATTTCAAATTCCTCGGCAGAAAAATCACCCATCAGGGAAAAGACGTCTCGGGCGATCATGTTATAGAGCATTTCAAAAGTTGCCTGGCGAAAATAGATGCCTTGCTAATTTCTGGCCCTCGTAAGGCCTGGATCTATGACAATTATCTAACGTCACATTTGTCATGGCCCTTTCTTATTTACGATTTTACCAAAACCCAACTGTCCCGTCTAGATGCGCTGGTGACAGCTAGTTTAAAATCCTGGCTGTCCTTAGCCAAACCAGCTGACCCCTCGACTCTCTTCAGGTCCAAACAAAATTTTGGGCTAGCGCTTAAACTGCCCTCTCTGCTCTACGCCAACTCCAGAATAACCAAAAATTCGATTCTGTGCAATTCCAAAGATCCGGCAATATCGAAGCACGTAATAAGTGGCCGTAGTGATTCAAATGATCTACAAGCCCGCGTAGACTTCCACAAAAAGTTCCTTACTGGAATCAGCCAGAATGGCACTGGTCTGGGGTATGGCAGTACAACCACGAGCGACGTGGACTTGAAGAAGTCTCTTTTGCGGGGAGATTACGACAGCAAGAGTATGGCTCATGCTATTGGCCTTCAATGCCAGAATGATTGGACAACAATTGGGGACTTTTGCATTCCGCCTCCAATGCACTGGGAGGTAATGCTCTATGACTGGACGCCAGAGATACTGAAATTTTATTTGAATGCCTTTCAGCATACACTTCCAGACCCCAGTAACCTCGCTCGTTGGAGCTTTGCCGAGGATAGTTCTTGTCCCATCTGTAGCAATACCCCTTGCACAGCTAGACATATTCTAGCTGGCTGCAAGGTGGCCTTAGATCAAGGATGGTACACTTACCGCCATGACAAAGTTCTCGCTGTTATTCGCAAGGTAATTAGTCTCTCAGTGGCTCGTGCCAACAAGGGTTTGACAGTATCCTCCAAACCCCCAATACAGTTTGTGCGGGATGGCTCTAAAGGCAAAAAACATTTAACTACAAAACCTTTCTCAATAATCGAGAAAGCTACAGATTGGATTCTGGAGGTTGATTCGGTCTCTAAGCAGTATAAATTCCCTGAAAGTCTCGGATGCACAGCCCTCCGTCCAGATATAACTCTTTACTCTCTATCTCGGAAGGTGGCTCTTATTGTAGAATTAACTGTTCCATGGGAATCAAATATCCCAAAAGACCACGAGTACAAATTAAATAAATACCATGACCTCGCAAATGCCGTCACCCGGAACGGCTTCACTGTTCACATTCACGCGGTGGAAGTTGGCGCTCGTGGCCTGCCAGCTAAATCTCTATTTCACCTCTTTAAAGATCTTGGCCTTTCCAGAAAAATAATCAACTCTTTCTTAGAAAAAATATCTAAAACTGCGATTTGCGCATCTCAAATTCTATGGCTTCGAAGGGGGAGTGAATGGGTGGTAAGGTGAACGCTCACATGTGGCAAGACAGCTGTCCTAAACCTACCACAGCCGGTTCGTAAGTCCGGAATCCACTGCTCACCCCCCAGAAGTGTAAAAAAAATAGTATTATGATGGGCCCGACTCCGGTCGGTGAATTCCATGGCAGCTCCGTTTGTATTATACTGAATTGTCTAATTACATATGTCACTTAATGATATTCTCATATGTCACTAACATTACTCACATTTTCTTCATAATCTCAAGCGTTTCTTTGAACCTATTTAAAAGTTTCTAGCAGCTATAGTTTGCTTTATATCTCTGTATGTATAAAACAATGGTGTGTCACCCCAAGACTTTCCCGGGAAGCACCCACGAACAGGGACTTATTTTATCTGAATATACATTTTATAAATGTATATAATTTTATCTGAATATATATTTTATAAATGAAGTCGAAAAGTCCTATTAATATGCAACAGAATACAATGAAAATTTGAAGTTCGAACGTTGTTCAATTTAAAAATCAAAATGCAAACGAAGGTCGCTGTAAGCCTTTGAACTCGAATTACGAACAATCTACGCATTGCAAGCGTCGGCGCTTTTGAGGGCCTTACTATTTTATTAATATATGGCAGACTTTAGGTATCGTGTCGCTTGTATATGAGATATTCCAACCAGAATTTCACAATGTGATTTTGGCCCAACAAGGCACCTGTCTAACGAATTTCAAGTCTTTTAAGTGCAATATTTTGAGTGCAATTGAAGTATAACTAGCGCGCCCTCTGGTGGACCGATTTCAACCACAGTCTTCTCAACTGTTGCCATGCATATGATACCTGCATGCAAAATTTCAGCTCAATCAGATGAAACGTTTGGAGAGAAGTACGTACACACACACACAGACATATGTACTTCAATCTGTAAATGGTCTTAATCATCCTGGGAAGGCTCAAAATGTATATATCCATCTTCATCTCGAAAAAACATTTTGCGCATTCACAGTACTTTACCTTCTTGTTGGTTAGTAGGCCGGTAAAGTAAAACTAGAATGTTTAGCCCATGCACAATGGGCTATTTGCTATATGTAAGAGCCGAATTTTGATTTATGCTTATTGGCTGATTCTAAAATGAACTCATCTTTAAGAACAAAAATCGATCGCTCATATAATCACTGAAGACAACACTGATAATAAATTATCATCGTGTATTGCTTAAAATGGCAGGTAAAAAGTAGCACCAATGATATAATGGGGAACTAAGGTCTGGGGACGAAGGTCAAGCAGTGAGTGAGACTGTTGCCTGCGAGCTAGTAACCAGGTAGTCCGGAAGATCCGCACACGGCCGTCCGAACGTTGCCAACCTGTAATTTTGGCATGACGCTATCAAAGTTTCTTTACATTTTAATTGCTTATTGTATTACGCTGGCAAAGTTAACGAAAATCGTCAGTGTATCGGCGCACAGCGCGGGCGCATGTCATATGGAATCCTACTATTTGTATCTATCTTTTACCCACATACTTAACTACATTATAAAGAAAACACGAGCCAAAGGTAGAATTTGAGAATGTCATTGAACTTTGCCAACTGTGAAATGTGGGTCTGCACAGGGAATGATTTCACATTTTAATTGCTGAAAATATCAACAAGCAATGTTAATAATCCGAATGCAGCATGTAACCGAGCATATTTATCTCTTTCAAGCACTCACATGCATCATTATTTTAGAAAGAGAACAACACGAAATTAGTTTGCTAATAAATAAGTAATTTTGAATAAACATATTAATGAATTATATATGGGGGCCTTCCTTGTGAGAAATCAATTTTCGTGGTATAACTTTTGTCTCAATTCATGTACATCAAAATCAAGTTTTACATACTTCTCAAAAAAAAAACATAAAGAAAAGAAAGAATACCCTGTTTATTTTATAGCATACTTTAACATGTTGAGTGCGTGTATTATAATTCCAGGTCGATCCCCTTTGCTAAAACTTTTTATTTGCATTATAGGTTGCTTTTGGTCTATTATGATTATGATTATGATCACTTATTATGATTCTGTTTTGCAATATATATTTTTTTCTATTCAAAAACCAGAGTCCGTTGAGCCTTCTTTGACGTTTAGGCGAGAATTAAGGTCCTTTCGAGAGCGCTTGAAGTGGTGGGGCGTATTTGAAGTAAAAGGGTCTGCCGTCTACGAGACGGCGGACGCGTCAGTGAGGGGACCACTAGCGCCAACGACCTGACGGCGGACGCACTCAACGTTTCAAAGGCATTTTTGTCATAAGCAGCTTACTCTGGTTGCATAATTTTGCCACTTGAGGGCAGAATATCAGGATAATAGCGTCCAGCATGATCAGCATAGTCCAGCAATTTTCTAAGAGTTTTCTAAGAATAAGCATAATTCTCTATTTTTCTAAGAATATCCAAAAATACTCTGACTTGTTTCTAGATGCGGGTGTGAGTGCAGCAGAAAAACCAGGCACCTATCCTCCTTACGACAGAGGATTAGATATGAATATCTTCATAAAAAATCAGAGCGGTCTACCGTTTGTTGGAAAGGTGAGTTTGGTTAACCCTGCAGTAGTGGCACCCATAAAAGTTACACGAATAGTCTAAGGGCCTCGATAAGACAGACAGCTTCAAGCAGTCGTGGTTGGCTGCACGAGAGCAGTCGCATTGCGGTTGCAGTCGACCGCAACACAACTGCTCCAAGCAGTCCTGTTGCGGTTGGGTGCAGCCGCAACATGATTTTGACCAAAATTTTGTATTGATAATGGAGATTGCCCAACAGCGACAGCTTTAAGCGGTCGGCCACGACTACTCCTAGCTGCCCGTTCATGAGCATTCAGAAGATCTGCAAGGCCCAAATAAAAGCAGTTAGCAACAAAAAGATCTTGGAATAACAATTAGTGATAATCTCAAATGGGGAAAATGCATAGTTGCAATCGCTAAAAAGCCAACTCTATCTGATAAGGAATATTTTTCATCTATCAATAGAGTGGTTCATAAAGATTTACAATGCACATGCGAGACCTATTCTTGAGTATGGTTATCAGCTCTGGATGCTTTACTTAAGCAAAGATGTAGATGTCCTAGAGAAGGTGCAGCGAAGGGCAACCAAAATGCCATTGTGCCTGAAAAATAGTCATTATGAAGATCGCTTGGAATTACTTGGACTGACTACTCAGTACTCTCAAACAGAGAAGACTAAGAGGGGACCTCATTGAGACAGAAAATTATCACAAATTGTTACGATGTACCTAGGCTAGATAATATTTACAAATTCAATAACAACACATATCTTCGAGGCCACAGCAAAAACTCAACCGTTCAAAATTTAAACCTAATCCTCTTAAGAACGTTCTGTAAAATAGAGTGGTGGATGGACATGCGGAATAAACTAATGTTTGAAGTGATTAGTATTGTTTTGAAGAAGCTTTGCCAATCAATTTCAAAACAGACTTGAATTGTACATAAAAACTTATTAATATTGATTATGACTAGCTTTACAAGATCTGATCTGGACGCTAATATAAGATATCAGCTAAACTGCCTGTACCAGCTAAATAAATAATTTACGCACAACGGCCCAATCAAGAGGTCAAGTGCGGGAAAAAGCCCAGACAAACTAACTAACTAACCAGCTAAATAATAATAATGATGTATGTCATATAAGTGTATTGCATTCGTAAGTATTGTAATGTATTGTAAGTCTTGTTATTGCATTCGATCATCAGAATTCAAATATAATTGGAAAATGGTTACTTAGCTGGGAATCGAACTCGGAACCTTACAATCAGGCGACCGAACCACTATGATATCAGGCCGTGAGATTTTTTCAAGGAATTAACTATTTGGTTTAATAATAACCGGATATTTGGTATCCTATATCCGCTTCAATCACTATTCAACACATCGTTTCTCTGAACATGCATGCGACTACTGGAGGGTTAATGCTGCTTCAGTAGCTGAAAATTTTTAGTGAGTATTTAAAAAAAAAACCAATTAATTTGTTTGTCAGGTTTGGAATAAGGCATCTACAGTTTGGCCTGATTTCACTCATCCGAATTCATCAGAATACTGGCTGGAAATGCTGAAAAGTTTACATAAAGATATTCCCTATGATGGCATCTGGCTTGTAAGTTGCTAATTTTTTACATACTGTAACGGGAAACAAATAAAAAAACAAGGGGAATAAAAAAATCCAGTTTAATAATTTAAAATAAACGCCACTGCGTTTTGGTGATGAAAGATAGAAACTTACTTAAGAAAGAAAAAAACCACAGAAAACTATACTTACAAAATCTGAAAAATCAGGGGTAGGTCACGAAAGTAATTACTACTCACTTTGCCCAGCGGTAGATTTCCACAAATAGTTCTTCGTTGTCAATAGTACTTCGTTGTAATTATTTTTAGCTTCCATGGCTTCAACTCTCACTTCCCTGACCTGCAAGGTCCTACTCCTTCTTCGTACATGCAGCTCGACTGTGGAATCAGCTTCCTCCAACTATTAGTATGAATGAACTGTATACCTAATCCTATGTACCTAAATAAATAAATAAAATAAATTAGAGGCGCTAGCTTGCTGTCCAAGTTTAAGCAATCATTGAAAAAGCACTTCCTTTCACAATAAATATAAACCATAAATTCTAACCTTTCCGTTATCCTTTCCCTTTCCTTACCTTATTTTGGCAGTTTATGTATTCATTTACTTATTTATTTATTTATTTATTTGTTAATATATAATATATGTATGTATGCCAGACAACACCTAACAGAAACCGCAACTAGAGCGGACATTCACTCTAACCATACATGCGGTAATTCCCTTTTATGCGTGCCCCGAACAAGACTGGCAAAAGTACAGAAGAGCTACTTATACCTTAGCATTAAATTCTACAATTTACTTCCTACCACTATTAAACAACTGGAGGACAAACAATTTTAAAAAAACATTAAGGAGATGCTGATAGGCCACCCTTTCTATAATCTGACCGAATTCGAGGGCCATGACTTTGCAAATATCGTACCAATTTGAATGATAATTATATATGTACTTTTAGTATTTAAATGTAAGATTTAGCTTTAGTTTGATTATTTAACAATTTACTTACTACTTTGGATGTTACTATGTACAGTTTTTTGTACGTATATATTCGATTTATTGACTATTTCAATTTTTTAGGCTTCTGCTTTGATTATTCAACTTTTTAACTGACCATTTTAATTATTGTGTGTTTAGTAGGTAGCTATTAGAATTATTGACTATTTTATTAAATAAGCCTTTAATTTGTTTTGTAATACGATTCTACGACGAATAACTTTTAGTAGGTTCCAAAGTTTCTTAGATACTATACATTTTTAAAAAATAATATATGTATGTTAAGTAAAGATTAAAGTAGTAATGAGACTTACTACTTAAAACATAAATATTTTGACACAAGAGCGGTTTTTAACCGCCAATTGGACACGACGTAAATGTAATGTAATGTAATGTATATATGTATTATGTCTTACTCGAAAATTTATTTATTTATTTACTTTTTACTTTAGATACACACAAAATGCACAATATATGCTATAATTTAAAATTTCATTTTATATCTTTTGTATCATGTTGTACTTCATTTTTTGCCTACTCTTCTTTTCACACCAGCATGTTGGTTGACTGGAAGATATTGTTATGTAGCAATAAGTCCACCATTGTACCTTATTTTTATTGTGCAGTAAAGAGATTTTCATTCATTCATTCATTCATTCAAGGTCATATTTGGACTACTAACTCTTAAACAGGAGTCGGCAAACTGAATAAAATCCACAGCAAATCTATTACATATCTATGCAAATAAGATATTCTACTCTTGTGAATTAAAAAGCCCAATATAGAAACCATTTGAATGTTGAAGACACAATTCTGACTGCTTTAACATCAAAGCTTACCCTCCTAAATAGCACCCTACTACCCCCTAAATAGTACCCCACTAAAATAGTACAAAATTGCCTTGATAAATCTATTTAAAAAATTGGTCGTGTCACCCCAAGACTTTCCCGGCAAGCAGACAAGCCCCCCTCCCGCCCTGCGTCAATACCCCCAAATCTCATTCAACCCTTCTTTCTTTCCCACCCCCTAACCCCTTCCTCCAAACCCCTCACCAAATCCCCTCTCCTCCCAGCCCCCCACCCCACCCTCAATAGTGATTGTCTCAAGTCATTATGATTGCAAATGTAGTATGTTTGCAGTATTTTTGTAGTATTTCCATGATATTAAAATGGCTATTTTCCAATATGGTATAGTATTTTCTTAAATACGGAGGAAATATTTTTTTTCTTGTGCCGCTTGTATAAGAGATATTCCAACCAAAATTTCACAATTTCACAATGTGTCAAATTTCAAGTCTCTTAAGTCCAATATGTCGTCATTTGAATTATGACTAGCGTGCCCCCCTGGTGGACCAATGAATTGGATTTCAACCATAATCTTTTCAACTCTTGCCATGATCAATTTATGCCTGCCTGCCAAACTTTAGCTCATTCGGATGAAGCGTTTGGGCGCTATCGTGGAGGAATACACACAGGCACACACACACACAGAAGTGCGTTCACAGTACTTTCCCTCTGCCGGGAAAGTAAAAGGTATTAAAATAGATATTTAGCAACTAAAATACTAAACCTGCGGCGCCTGGTGGTACACTCATCACCCCCCCCCCTCTTATATTACTGAGCTTTATTTTAATTTAAAATATTCTATGATGATTTTTAAAAAAATCTACTTTACATATAAACTAAGCATGTTATTATGAAAATTGTTTGTTTGCAACTCTTTATCTTCAGTTGCTTTATTTTCCATACTTTTATCATAATTTCTTACCTCTAAATATTTTTTAATAATTACCTTTTAATTACTTATTACAAAAGAAAAAATATCCTTCCGTATCACATTAATACATCAAAATCGAAAAACCAGTATTTTTTTCGATACATCTTCGGTCACTTCGATATAATTTCAAAATATCAGTAATCGTTATATTTTTTCGATATCGCCATCGCTAGACATGGCCCCAGAAAAAAGAAGAATGTCTGCAACACATTCCGTATTTCATTTGTTGGATAAAATGAGGTCCCATTTCTTTTGTAAAGGGAAACCTCAGTGTTGTTGATACGTTTATGATGGGTCTATTTTTTTTTATGAAGGATATGAATGAGCCATCTAATTTCTTGTCGGGGCCACTAGACGGCAGCTGCGCGCCCGAAAATCTAGAATACATGCCCGGCGTTGCCGGTGGAAACGGGCTCCGATCTGGGACCCTTTGCATGGAAGCTGAACACTATCTGGGCAGCCATTACAACCTTCACAACATTCACTCGCTCACACAGGCTGTAACCACCGAATAGTAAGTATCATATTCATTAATGAAAACTTTCAAACAGGACCAGTGATCGCATTCTCGCACTCGCTCACTTTTTTTTTCATCTTGCGTTTTCCTCTGACGGGCATTTTACGAGATAAAATGAATAGAAAAATTTATAGAAGATTAGCGAAATCGTCATGTATTATGGGAATTATATAGCTTACAATAATAAAACAAAAAGGAACAACACTTTGACTGCTCTGGGCCAAAAATACAATTTTAACCCTCCAAAGGGGGGAAGCGCACGTACGCTTTTAGCTCCTTCCATGCTAAATCGCAGGGCAAACTATTATAGTGTTTCATATGATTTCTGGGTAAGGTTTGCATCAGGAGACGCTATTTCACCGTCAACATAGAAGATTGATATTTTCAAGTTCACAAGTTAAGTTGCCATCACACCAATCGATCGGTCATCGATCTATTGCATCGATCGACGGTAGAATGGATCAGTCGACGTCGATCGTCAGTTGTTATCACACTAACGCCACAGTATACCAGACAGTAGCTTCTCTTAGAACAAAATTAAAATCAAAGCGAATACGTCACGAGTCGTAAGGGCTCGGATGGTCGCTAGATGTTTCGCTACTCGGCCTACACAGATACCCGAACGCTTGAAAAGGTCGACAGTCTTTACCTGCGCTTAACCCTTCACATCGCGAAGTTAAAATTCGGCCGTCCCGTTTGTTTTGTCAGTTTGGCGCGTGAAATTGGCGAGAGTCGATGGCCTTGAGGAAAACGATCATAAGTTATAAACCACTATACGGATCATAAAAAGAATAACTGTAAAATGACCGCATTGAAATTTGAAATATAAAACATTATAAATTTATCTCGTAAAACAATTAAGATAATAATGAATAAATATTACAAAGTTGGCGAACTGAAAAAAATCGCCTATAAAATCTTTTCTATGTTTTTATCACAAATTACGGAAAATATGCAAAAATTGAAAATAGAGTTATATTCTTTATTAAATGCTTTACCAAAACTGTTATTTTGTTTTACTTATTTGCATACAAAAATATTTAGTAATTCAGCCAAGAAAAATTTGATGTATTCTCGTAAAAAAAAAAAAAAAAATTTTATATTTCTGACTATTTAGGGTACTTTTTTATATGAATTTCTTTCAAAATAACTTCACCACTACATCTCACTTCTTAAAAATTCAAATTAGAACTTTCAGCTTTGTCTGATATTACAAAAAAATCTAAAATTTTGAGAGTTAGCATCCGCAACTTAATAATAAACTTTGAATGCTCATAATATAAAATTGGTTATATTTTTTTAAAATATATTGTCTCATTATATACTTATTATACAGGGTCCGCCATGTAACGTTTTTTTTTCAACTAGTGCTTATTTCGTGTATGGCAACAGTTACCTCATGTCTGATTTGACAGATAATTAGTTTTATCCTTCCGCTGAACAAATATGGTTGTGTATACGCTTGAACAACGCTGGGAAATCTTGCGACATTACTTTGAAAATCATGGTAATGTTGCAGAATGTGTGCGAAAATTGCGTACGGATTTTGGAAGAAGAGAAGCACCGTCAGCTCCGTATGTTCGTTACCTTGTGAAAAAAGTGAAAGAAACTGGCATCCTCATCGATAAACCAACGCGTGAAAAGCCAAAAACAGTGCGTACACCCGAGAATATTGCTGCTGTGGCCGAAAGTGTGCGTGAATCGCCATCAACATCAGTTCACCGTCGTTCTCAACAATTGGACATTTCGCAGACATCATTGAGACGAATTTTGCGTAAAGACCTTGGTATGACGCCGTACAAAGTCCAATTGGTTCAGGAGTTGAAGCCAACTGACCATCCAATGCGTTTTCGCTTCGCTAAGTGGGCCTGCGATCGACTTGCAGAAGATGCGGATTTTGCCAAAAAAATCATCTTTTCAGATGAAGCTCATTTCCATCTTGGCGGGTATGTAAACAAGCAGAATTGTCGCATTTGGGGCACAGAAAACCCGCACTCATTCATTGAAAAGCCGGTGCACCCAAAACGAGTCACTGTTTGGTGCGGATTTTGGTCCAGAGGCATAATTGGGCCATTTTTCTTCGAAAATGAGCAAGGAGTGGCCGTTACCGCCAATGGCGATCGTTATCGGGCCATGTTGAACGAATTTTTGTTCACAGAAATTGAAGAGGAGGATATTGGCCACATTTGGTTTCAACAGGACGGCGCTACGTGCCACACAGCCAACGCTACACTTGATGTTTTACGCCCTGTTTTTGAAAATCGCATTATCAGCCGCAGAGCTGATGTCGTTTGGCCACCTCGGAGCTGCGATTTGACACCGTTGGACTACATTTTGTGGGGTGCCGTCAAAGATAAGTGTTACGCCGACAAACCAGAGACAATTGACGCTTTAAAGGACAATATTCGTGAAGCCATTGGTGAAATACAGCTGCACACAATCGATAATGTACTTAAAAATTGGACCCATCGTGTAGGCTACTGCATGGCCAGCCGAGGCAGCCATTTGAATGAAATTATTTTCCGTCATTAACCGGAGGGATTGTACTTTCAAATAAAAAAAGAAATTTGAAAAAATATTCAGTAGTTTTTTTTTTATAGCATTTTCAAAAAAAAAAAGTTATTTGGCGGACCCTTTATGTAAAACAACTAATTATTATACTCCAAAAAGTCACATTTCATCGAAAAACTATTGAAAATCGCTTTCAAAATATGGTAATTCTCTCATAGTAATTATCAAAACAAATTTATTTGCGCGAGCCATATTACGAAGCAATTTATAATTTTCAAAATACGGCTTATTATGTGATTACTTAGGATGTAAATGAAGTAATACCTATTTCATTAGCGAATTAAAGCGATATTACGTCATATTTCGCGATATTCCGTGATATTTCATGAACATTACAAAACACAAAACGCCATCTGTCCCAGGCGCGTCATTGTCGTGACGAACCCCTCTGCCCACATTCCTCGCACCTTCTTCCCGCATTGCCTTGTAGGTCGAGAGTAAAGCTACTGAGTGGTATACTGTGCTAACGCGGGAGAAGGTTGGGTTGGCGTATGTGCCGGCAAATCGTCGGGACTTCCTTAAGTCTCGGGATGGGCCGGTTAAGTACACACCGCGGCAGTTCTGCGATGGTTGTCGCAGACTAGTTGGTGGAATGCCTCAATATTGTGGTCGAGGGTCCACAGGCTGCTGTCGCGATCGGCCAGATCAACGACGGAAGAAACGAAATTTTTAATTCGTTCGTTTCGACGGCGATCCTGTCAGTCACCGTACAGTTTCCGTGTGGTTCGAAACTGTGGCAGTTGGGTATGAGCCGGGTGTAAATCCGGTCACAGTTGTTCCCAGTTTTGATGTGGATTTTGCTCGCTGAAGTTCTTTGCCCAATAAATCTAAATTATTGGCTTTGTTGTGGCAGTCGTAGGTACATGTGATGCAGTTTTAATACAAAAACGCTCACCTTGGTCTCTCGATGAAGGGTCTTGTCGTCGCTGCAGGTCGGAGATCAACTTGAATCGGGCCGGTTATTATGCGGGATCGGTCAAGGTTTGTTCGTCGGGCGGCAGGACTCCAGATGGCTTCTCGGAGATGTTTTGGTGATATTTGCTAATAAAACTAGCGTTTTGCGGCGCAATTTCGATTTTATTTACTAACGGTTTTTTAAATAAAGCCGAACTTAAGGTTATTTTACACAAGACTAATAACCGGGTGACAGAAAGAATGTTGACAATTGTATGACGCGCACAAAGTTGATATTAGTCACTTTCATTGATGTTGACCGTACGGGCTGTTGTTAACCACTGACTCGTCCCCCTCCCGGGACCTCGGCTACCTAGCCAGCGGGTCGAGGTGGGGCTCATAGTCGTTTAATGAGGAGTGGGGATATAATTCAACTCAACGGCTCGTATTGCTACGATTGGCCGGCTTAATGAGCTTAGTCATTAAGAGGCTTGGCCGTGTTTTCGATATTGACCGATAGTGGTCGCTTATATTTCTAATTTATATTTCTATTTCTAAAACATATTTATAATTCTTAAAATTATACATTCTGAAGCTTAATTATTAATCAAAACATACATTAATGAGATTGATAGTAATAATGGTATTCTACGGTATATTATAAGAGCCTATTTTAATGTACATATCTTCTTTTATATTTTAATCCTACTTTACTAACGCTTCCACTTAGAAATAAGCGAATAATCTTAAAGGTTTTTTAATATAAGTAAACAATATATATACAAAGATAGTTTTGTAGGTCCAGTGATCCGTTATGCAAATCTGAAGCACATGAACAGTAGTAAGCAGGCGTGGATGTCGCAACACGTTTGTTTTGGAATTTACCGTAACCTATCGTTATAAGACTTGCTAATGAGCACAGCTGGCGTTTCCGTATTATAAAGCAAAAATTTTATGAAATGCACTTAGGAACTGTTTCCTTAATTAGGTTTTCAGTGTCCCGAGTCGTTAAGCCTAAAGGTGTGATTTCATTAATGGATTTTGGTTACAACACAATTTTGTTCTGAAAGATATTATTCTAGATATATTATTTTTATTCAAGAAAGACATTTTGACCTTTTTAGAAGTGTCGTTTCTTTTTTATTTATTTTTTTTATTCTTAACGCGACATTCCCTCCTCCGTGAATAAACCTATTTATTCACCGTTTTTCGGGAGTGTTAATAATAGCTATTTTCGTCGCGGGTCGTTGATAGCTTTTCCCGCGGCATTGTATCGTCACAGTCCTAACTTGCCCGTCCTTCCCTGGGAACGTTTTTGTTATAATACCTTTCAACCATGTATTACGAGGGAATTGCGGGTCTACCAGAAAGGCTAAATCACCCTCCTTTATTGGTGGAACCTCCTCGTGCCATTTGGACCGCTTTGCTAGGGTAGGTAAGTATTCCTTAACAAAGCGGTTCCAGAAATGGTTTGCCAAAATCTGCGAAATCTGCCATTGTTTCCGCAGACAGAAGCTCTCTGGGTCTATTACGCCGAAATTGAGGCGTCCAGATGATGATCCTATCAGGAAGTGGTTCGGGGTCAAGCTTTCGTCATCTTGACTGTCAAGAGACACGAGCACTAGTGGCCTACTGTTGACGGAGTTTTCCGCTTCGGCCATTAATGTAAGAAGAGTCTCTTCGCGGGGAAGCTTTTCTTTTAATGTGGCATAAAAGGCCTTTTTTACCGCTTGAATGAGACGTTCATAGAACCCTCTCATGTGAGGGGCGGCTGGGGTGTTGAACTTCCACTCGATTCGTTTTATGGAATTTTGGTTTTTTAAGTCGTCCCAGTCGAGGTTTTTTAGAGCAGTTTTTAGTTCATTATTAGCCCCATGAAAACTGGTGCCATTATCGGAGAATATTGTCGAAGGTACTCCGCGTCTTGCACACATGCGCTTGATGGCCATCATAGTCGAATCACTTGTCAAACTATTGGTGATTTCGACATGGACGGCTCGGGTGCTCATGCAGCAGAACAAAGCACCGTACCTTTTCTCCTTACGTCGCCCGACTGCCACCTCAATCGGTCCAAAGAAGTCCAGGCCGATATTAGTGAAGGGGCGTATGTGGTGCTCTAACCGCAGACCGGGAAGATCTGCCATTTTTGGGGGAACTGGTTTGGCTCTGTCGAGTTTGCATTTTTGACAGTCATAAGTGACTTGTCGAATAGCACCTCGTTGACGAAGAATCCAGTAGCTTTGGCGAAGCTCATTAGCTACGAATTCTCGTCCTTTATGGTTAGCTGCCTCATGCTGATGTTGTATTAAAAGTTTCGTAAAGGGGTGTTTTGCATCTAAGATGGGGAGTTTTTTAACCTGGAGTGCCACGCCTTGGATCGCGTTTATGCGTCCGCCTACTCTCAAAAGGCCCTCGTCATCTAGATATGCATTTAAATGGCGTAATTTTGTGTTTTTCTTATTAGGTATGTTTGACCGTATAGCAGTAATTTCGTTTTTAAAATCATCTAATTGGGCACCTTTTATCAAATGAAGTTCTGCGCGAGTCATTTCGAACGCGGAGAGGGAGTTTTCATTCGTACCTTTTTTCTGACACCTATCTACGAAACGGAGCGCCCATGCGGTACTGCGAATGAGGCGGTTAAGTTGTGAAAATCGCGTTATATCGATAAGCGGTTTCGGCGCAGGCTCCCTACTCACATGTACCGTATGTTTTAGTTCTTCTTGTGTTTCAAATTCAGTAGGATTTTGGGTGTCGCGGGGCCACTCGCTAGGTGGTTGTTTTAAAAAGGTCGGTCCTGATGTCCACTGAGTTATATTGGTTAAACCTTCGCTAACCGTGTCTCGAGTCGCTAAGTCAGCTGGGTTTTCCTTCGACGGCACCCAATGCCATTGTCGAAGTTGGGTCAGCTGGTCAATTTCACCGAGCCGGTGCGCAACGAAGGTTTGGAATTTGCGAGGGTCGGAACGGATCCATGATAGCACGGTTTTGCTGTCACTCCAAAGAAACACCTCATCAAATTTCCACGTGTGTTGCTCAATTACGAATTTGGCTAATCGACTAGCTAGTGTAGCGGCTTGTAATTCAAGCCGCGGCAGAGACATTGTTTTTAATGGCGCAACTTTATTTTTACCGGCTAGGAAGGCCACACAGGTTTGTCCGTTTGCGGCAATATAACGAACATATGCCGCGGCTGCGTAGGCCTTCTCGCTCGCGTCGGCGAAAACGTGTAGTTGTGTACTACCTATTAGATCGCCCTCGGCCTGGTAGCACCTTGGAATTTTAAAGTTTTTGATGTATTTGAGTTCCGCGAGCCACACTTTCCATTTTGTAAAGGCGCTTTCGCCAATTACTTGGTCCCATTCTACCTTTTGCAACCATATATGTTGCAGCAAGATTTTTGCCTTTACGGCAAGGGGTCCCAGTAGTCCTAAGGGATCAAAAACGCTCATAATGATCTGAAGCGTCTAGCGTTTAGTCGGCATTGTTTCACCGTTTATTAAATTGGGGGGTATTTTTCGAAAATTGGTGTCGAAAGCAAGTGTGTCGGATTTGGGATCCCAACGTAAGCCCAAAATGCGCTCGACGTTATCTTCGGGATTTGTCCACGTGACGCTGGCTTTCGATTGGTGTTCTATGGGTATAGTTTTGAGAGTATGTGGGTTACTACTAGCCCAGTTTACTAAGTCGAATCCTCCGGTTTTATGGATGTGTGTTACGTTTTTTATTAATGATTCGGCGGACTCTACGTTGTCCGTACTACCTAAGTAGTCGTCCATGTAAAAATTATTTTTTATATTTATTACTTCTTCCGGATAGGTACTTTCGAAACGATCAGCGTTACGGTTTTTTATATATTGAGCTAAGCATGGGGAAGAAGTAGCGCCGAAAAGTACTACTTTCATTCGGTATTCTTCAGGTTCTTTGTTGGTGTCTAGGTCTCGCCATAAAAAACGTTGACTTTGCGAGTCGTTATTTTTTAGTTTTACTTGGAGAAACATCTCCCGAATGTCCGCGGTAAAGCCTATTTTTCCCTGTCGGAATTTAAATAAAACTCCCATTAACGGGTTTAATAAATCGGGTCCTGATAGTAGATGGTCATTTAAACTGACACCGTTTGATTTCGCCGCGCAGTCGAAGACTAGGCGCAATTTTCCCGGTTTATTTTTATTTTCAACTTGGAAGTGTGGCAAATACCAAATTTTTGCGCTTTCTAGCTGACATTCGTTTTTAGTTAATTTCTCGGCGTAACCTTTCGTTATAAATTCTGTAATTTTATCGCAGTATTGTCGCGCGGTAGAATCGTTTTTTGCCAGTCGCCTTTCTACCGAAAGTAGGCGGCGTTCGGCCATGTCGCGACTCGGCGGTAAGTCGGTATGGTCGGATTTCCATAACTGACCGATTTCCCATCGCTCGTTAACCTGATTGGCAGATGACTGGAGAATTTGTTCAGCGCGGGCGTTTGTTACTTGTTTATGTTTTCGTAAATGGGGTCCTAGGTCTTCGATATTGAAATATTCGCGGACTAACTCATCTACTCTTTCTTCTTCATTTAACGCAGTTAAATGGGTCGCGTGGTCGCGTGTGGCTCCGGCCTTACCCGAGGCGCCGCCAAGAGTCCACCCTAACCGTGACGATGTCGCTATAGGTCCGTCTGGCGCACCTGCCTTAATAGTGCGAGGTACAAAGAGATCCCAGTGGTGAATACCGATTAGTAATGTCGGACGACCGTTTACGTCGCAAAGTGGAACCTTGTTTAAATGCGGCCATCTTTGCATCATGTCTTTCGCGCTGAATTTTTGTATTGGAAGGTCTAATTTATTAACGGTTCTTACATCTTTTAATGGATAAAATTTATTGTCATTTGCGGCGCGAATTTCCAAATTTACGCGGCGTGTAGACCCGTTTTTAATTGTCATGCCAGATGCGCCTACCAAGTGCAATGGACTTTTAGGGCCATCGGCTCCGATTTTATCGGCTACTGTTTCTTCGAGTAGGGTGATAGAGGAGCCCTCATCGCATAACGCTAGGGTACTGAAACACCCGTTGGGGCCGCGAATTTCTACCTTGGCCACTCGAAGAAGCATTTCAGTTGTATCGTGCCATGTATTAGCAACTGTTTTTGAAGTCGATGCTTCGTTTGTAGGAGATGGGCTCCCGGACATGGTCGTGTTTGAGGGAGTTGGGCTCCCGGACGATGACGTGTTATTATTTTCGGAGGTTTTTTGCTTGGGAGAGTGTAATACCGTATTATGAGGTTGTTGACACCCTTCTTTGCCGCATTTGTTATTTTTCCTACAGTCTTTTAACTGATGGCTTTTATGAAGGCATCTAATGCACAAATGTTCTTTTTTTACAAAATTCCATCGTTCATTGATGGTCAGCGCAAGCAAAAATTTACACTCAGGTGTAGTATGATTGTCTTTTTTACATTTGAAACAGGTAGGCGGCTTGTTTTCGTTTGTGACGTATGTTTGTTTTTTCGAGAAATTCTGATTTCGATTGTTCGAAAAATTACGATTTCGATTGTTGTTTATGTTTTGAGTGGTAGGCAACGACTCTTCTAACGAAGCTGCATCTACTATATTTTCTACCCAATTTGCAAATTCTAACAATGTCGGGTGCTCGTTTTTTACTGCTGAGAACCATTGAAGACGAAGATGCTGGGGCAATTTATTTACAAGTTCTTTTAATAAATGTGGATTTGTCAGATATGCTGCGTGTCCCATATTTTTCAAAGAATGCACCACGTTGCAGACTACTGTACCAAACTCCACAAGTTTACATAACGGATCACTTACCGATATGGTGTGTGTTTTCGCTGCCTCGTCCAGGAGTTCGGTGATTCGGGCACCTGGTCGGCCGAATCGACGCTCCAGCGCGCGTCTGATGTCCGGCACGTTTCGCGGGTCGATCAGCATCGCTCGCACCGCTTCCCGTGCCGCGCCTTGCAAACTTTGCTGCAGTCGGACGAGGTTATCCGCATCGCTAAAGCCGCACGCGGATGTCCCCTGGTCATAGAGCGCCACGAAGATTGGCCATTCTCGACTATCACCTGCGAACTTCGGGAGGTCTTTAAGCAAGTTTGCTCGGGCATGATATGTCATTGACGGATGGGGCATAGTACTAAAATTAACATTTTGACATGGCGTTATATTTTCGTTCTGACACGGCACTATTTTTTCGTTCTGAAACGGCACTATTTTTTCGTACTGACACGGCATTATTTTTTCGATCTGACACGGCACTATTTTTTCGTCCTGACACTGCACTATTTTTTCGTCCTGACACTGTTCTATTTTTTCTTCTTCCTCTGTCGGCTGGGTAGGCTGCGTTGGATGAGGTTCGAACTGCGTGTTCAGCAACGCCGTGGTGCGGCGAACGGACGCTTTCGATGCTGCAATCCTGATGTGCGGTGCTATCCGGCTTTCGGAGACGCTGCTGCCGTCGTCGTATTCTTGGTCTAATTCTCCTTGGACTTCTGCTTCGATGAGCAGTTTTTTAAGCGCCAATTTCTCCTCCAGCAACTCCAGTTTAATTTGTTGTTCAATGGCGGCGGCGGCGGCGGCGGCGGCTGCTTCTGCTTTCGCTGCGGTCACGGCGGCGTCGGCCTTCAGGCGTGCCCGTTCGTCGGCGGCTTGTAATTCTGCTTCGAGCTGCCGTCTTGCTACCGTAGTCGCGCTGGATCTTGATGATCTGCGACTGGTAGTCGATGTCGCCCGCGATGACGGTCGTTTTGAGGTCGCTACCGATTCTGTGCTTCGGTCGCGAGCTGCTTCCGCGCCTCCGTCCATCTTCTTGTCAGCAATTCGCTGGCTTTTTCTGGACGGCGTATTTTTCGTCGACATATCTTATTCAGCGATTTTGCAAGCGGTCTATTTTTCGCTTTTTCAAAATCCGTCTCGAAGGACCAGCTTTATGGTATGTGCCGGCAAATCGTCGGGACTTCCTTAAGTCTCGGGATGGGCCGGTTAAGTACACACCGCGGCAGTTCTGCGATGGTTGTCGCAGACTAGTTGGTGGAATGCCTCAATATTGTGGTCGAGGGTCCACAGGCTGCCGTCGCGATCGGCCAGATCAACGACGGAAGAAACGAAATTTTTAATTCGTTCGTTTCGACGGCGATCCTGTCAGTCACCGTACAGTTTCCGTGTGGTTCGAAACTGTGGCAGTTGGGTATGAGCCGGGTGTAAATCCGGTCACAGTTGTTCCCAGTTTTGATGTGGATTTTGCTCGCTGAAGTTCTTTGCCCAATAAATCTAAATTATTGGCTTTGTTGTGGCAGTCGTAGGTACATGTGATGCAGTTTGTCACGGCAAAAATAATCCTTGGAATATTTAGAATAAGCATTCACATATCACAAATAGAAATCCATAAAATACAACCAACATTTAAACATTATTTAAATTTTATAAACCGATATTTCGGAATTAGGATTTACACATTTATAGTTTCCAAATTACCACACGGTTAAATCCTAACGGCGGGCCTCTGATTAAAGTGCATATTTCCAAACCATTCATGCCTGCTAATGAGGGAAGCGACGCTTTTCACACCTAGACTTGCGAAAAGCCATTAGGCTCAAATTCCTGAATTCTTGCAACACAACAGTAAACTGGAAATATAAGGTCATATCTGTCAGCTTGAACAGAGGTCACTACCATGTAAAAATGTATATTTTTTTTGATTATAATTAAGATCTACATTAAATTATATTCAATTTGATATGTAACTAGCTATAAGTATACGTGTTTCGTGGTTAGCTATAAAATAACCTATTATAGACATAAGATACATATACTTGATGTAATATAGCTTATACTAAACATGTTACAATAAATTTAAAATACTTTAATTTAATATACTTACTATTGCATACAAATAATTGACAAATAATAATATTCAAATAATTAATTATACTTTATATTAAAATCAAAATTAGTGTAAAATATTGGCTAAAATCGACAGGCAGTGCCATCTATATGTACGAGTATATAAACCAACTAGACGACCCGCAGAGCTGGCCAATAGCAGACGAGCTGCTAATGACCCCCCACTCTAGCGTTCAGCGGGCGTCCAGTAGGCCAAAAATTATTCAGTCTTATTCGAGAGCTTCAGTACGACAGACATCTCTCTATAGTCTACCACGCTGTGCTCCCCACATAGTCTCCGGGATTAATTTCAATAACTGAATATTTCCGTAATATCGTGTCGCGTAAAAATCAAGTGTATCGATCACGACCAATATAAAACTTAGCCTAATTGTTATAAATTGTAAACATTAATCATAGAAACTTTGTATTAAAACCTTAATTTGTTTTAAAAGTGGAATTATAAAAGTAACTTGCAACCGATTTGTTTTCTTAAATAAGTGTCTGGTTAATCCGTTAAATAGTAAAATCAGTGGTTCAGTGCGCCAGTACGAGATCATCTTTAAACGAAGGGACTCATCGTTGGATCCGAGCTCCATCAACCGCCCGACATCCTTTGACGAATCTACGCCGCTCAAGATATCTCGCTCCAAGGTAAGCGACTTTCGCATACTACTCGCCATCTCTAGGTGCCTTAATCACATGCCGTAGGCCGGATTTACGCCCCGGCGAAGATATAACAGCCTGATAAAAGAGAAGAGGCTGCGGCGATTTCCTTAAAACGAAATCGCAGACACAAGCCCTACAACCTTGTGTCAAGGCCCGCCCCGGGAGAGACACGCCCTTGTGGGTCGTCGCGCGCTATCAGCTGTTTGAAGCAGATTCGCGCCCCAAAGGTCGTAACAAACCTTACGATCTGTCACTCTATGACACACGGTGGTAGATTCCCGACGCATACACAACAGCCCGACGAATTTGCCACCACATAGAATCGATGGTCCTTCGAGCCGGATCTACCAGACGAAATAAGTAAAAATAAAAAAAGAAACCGAAAACAAAACCGGTTAGGAGCAAGGCAAACAAAACCGGTCCGGGCATAGTCAAAACAAATATAT
This sequence comes from Micropterix aruncella, assembly GCA_944548615.1. Lineage (NCBI taxonomy): Eukaryota > Metazoa > Arthropoda > Insecta > Lepidoptera > Micropterigidae > Micropterix > Micropterix aruncella. The sequence goes on from OX155960.1 coordinate 4,617,344, forward strand.
ATTTTTTTATTACTAAGCCCAAGAAAAGAACTAACATACAAAATGCCGAATAAAGACACACCCGCCCGAAAAAGCGAGCGGCTAGCTGCCAAACGGACGGACGGCCGCGCCGATCTTCACGACGTCATGGAGCCGCTGGACGACACCGACGCCACACTTATCGAGCCACCGCCGTCATCACGAACGACATCCGTCGCCAGCCATCGATCTTCGCGGTCAGCCGCGAACCGAATCGCGAGACTGCAGATTGAGGCCGAAATTCAAGCAGCCGATGAGCGCGCGCGTCTTCAAGCCGAAGCCGCCGCTGATGCCGAAGCCGCCCGAGCCGCCGCCGCCGCTGCCGCCGACGCCGCCGCCGCCGCTGACGCCCGAGCCAGCGAGCAGCGCATAAAAATGGAAACGCTCGAAATAAAATTAGCACTTCAAAAACGACTCATCGAAGCAGAAGTTGAAGACGAATTCGATGAAGAAGAAAGCGTTAGCAATGCGTCCCGAAGCAGGAAAGGACTAAAGTCACGGGTCGCCGCTTCAGAAGCATCGATTCGACGCACAGCAGCATGGTTGACATCGCAGCGCGCACCGACGGATATGATTCGAGCCCCCGCGAGAAGCGTCGAAGTCAACAAAAACAATTTAAAAAACACAGTGAAAAATAGTGAAGTGAACGTGCCAGTGTTATACCCCCCTACTCATACATTAAATCATGCGCGAGCAACATTATTAAAAGATCTTCCAAAATTCTCAGGCGATTTCAACGAATGGCCTATATTCGCGGCACTTTACGACCAGGGAACCGCGACCTGCGGGTTCACTGACGTCGACAACCTGCTGAGGCTCCAACAGAGCCTTCAAGGTCAGGCTCGAGAAGCCGTGCGCTCAATGTTGTTGGAACCTCGGAACGTCTCCAATATCCGACAAACATTAGAGCGCCGCTTCAGCCGACCGGGTGCCCGCATCGACGAATTGATGCGAGAAGTACAGCGAACGCAGCCCATAACGGTAAGTGACCCTCTGTTCAAGCTGGTAGAATTTGGAAATGTAGTATGTAACGTTGTGTATTCACTAAAAAATATGGGACACGAGGGATATTTAATAAACCCGCCGTTACTTCGGGAACTCGTAAACAAACTACCGCAACATTTACGACTTCAATGGTTTTCGACAAAAAACGACAATCATCCTACTTTGTTGCATTTCGGGAACTGGTTAGAAGGAATAGTGGATGCAGCAGCACAGGACGACTCGCCGCCCATACATTCCAATTCAGGGGCCGTTAAAAATAATAATAAAAACTTCACATATACAAATAAAAAATACACACACACAACCACGGAATCTAAGATATCGGAGTGCGCGAAATGTAAAAAAACGAACCATCGCACACCCGAATGTAGGTTTCTACTCTCATTATCAATAAACGATCGTTGGGAATGGGTTAAAAAAGAAAAAATATGTTTTCGATGTCTCACTAGGGGGCATACACTAAAGGAATGCAAAAAATCGGGCAAATGCGGCAAAGATGGGTGCCCACAACCGCATCACGCAGTTCTGCACTCATCTAAGCCTAAGCCATATACACAAGAAAATACGCCGAAAGAGTCAAATTCTGATAGAGAATCGACCCCTTCAACGAGCGCCGTAACAAACACGTGGGACAGCTCCTCCGAAATGCTACTTCGAGTAGCGACAGTCGAATTACGAGGTCCAAAGGGGTGTTACACTACGTTAGCGCTCCTAGACGAGGGATCTACTCTCACTCTGTTAGAAGATGACATCGCAAACGAGATAGGAGCAGACGGACCGCAATGTCCACTAAATTTGGTAGGGGCCTCCGGAATGGCAACACGAAACCACAATACACGACGCGTTAATATCGAGATTCGCGCCGTCAGCACGAATCGCTTCTATCCATTAATTAATGTCAGAACCATAAAAAACCTAGAGTTGCCAACGCAAGTTTTTAATGCAAAGCAAATGACGGACAAGTGGCCACATCTTAAAAATGTTCCACTTTGTGACGTTAGCGGGAGACCCAAGCTGTTGATCGGTATCGATCACTGGGATCTGTTTATCCCCAGGACGATTCGGGCCGGACCGCTAGAAGGCCCTACGGCAACGTCGTCACGTTTAGGTTGGACTCTTGCTGGCGCGTCAGGGCTGTCACATAAAAAATACCATCACAATAAAATAGAACAGGTGAACAACTTATGCGAAGACGAAACGGTCGATAAAATTGTACGCGGTTATTTCGAAATAGAAGATTTGGGTCCACACCTGAGGAAACATCGTCAAAACACGAATTCCAGGGCTGAGCAAATTCTGCAGACATCTACCCATCTGGTGGATGGACGTTGGGAGACGGGATTGCTATGGAAAACGGACGATGTTTCGATGCCCCCAAGCCGAGATATGGCTGAACGGCGACTCAGGTCAGTGGAGAAAAAATTGGAAAAAGATCCGAATTTAGCGCGCCAATACTCCGAAAAAATTACTGACTTCATCGCAAAAGGCTACGCCGAAAAACTCACAAACCAAGAAATTAAATCTGAAAATGGCAAAATTTGGTACTTGCCCCATTTCCACATAATAAATAAAAACAAACCGGGAAAACTCCGCCTAGTATTCGACTGCGCTGCTAAATCAAACGGTGTAAGTCTGAATGACAAACTGCTTTCAGGCCCTGATCTTTTGAATTCCCTCATGGGAGTATTGTTCAAATTTCGTCAAGGGCTGATAGGCTTCACGGCTGACATTCGCGAAATGTTTCTGCAAGTGCGCTTAATCTCCGCGGACACTGACAGTCAGCGTTTTTTATGGCGCGATATGGATACGAGCAGACAGCCGGACGAATACCGCACGAAGGTCGTGCTGTTCGGCTCCACCTGTTCCCCGTGTTTAGCTCAATACGTAAAAAATCGCAACGCTGAGCACTATAAAGACGAATCCCCAGAAGCTGTAAAGGCCATACAAGATCGACATTACGTCGACGACTACTTAGATAGCACAGATGACGTCGAATCTGCAAAACAACTGATCTACGATGTATCGCGCATACACCGAGCAGGCGGTTTCGAGATCGTGAACTGGGCGAGCAGCGACGTACGTACGTTAAGTCAAATCCCACCTGAGGAGCGTTCAAAAACCGACGTTACGTGGACGAATCCTGACGACCACGTCGAACGCATTCTCGGATTAAGATGGGACCCACAAACCGATATACTTTCCTTCGACACAAATTTCAGAAAAATAAATTCAGAGTTAATAAATGGAAAATTAGTGCCGACTAAACGACAAACGCTGCAAGTAATCATGTCCGTGTTTGATCCTTTAGGATTTTTGGGACCTCTTGCCATAAAGGCCAAAATCCTCTTGCAAGATATCTGGCTAGAAAAAGTAGACTGGGATCACGCGATAGGAAACACTTCCTTTAAAAAATGGCTGACGTGGCTCGACGAGCTACAATTAATAAGGCAATTTAAAATACCGCGCAGTTACCAATTTAACGGCAAAAATAAAAATAAAAGTATTCAACTTCACGTCTTCGCGGACGCTAGTCAAAAAGCGTTCGCAGCGGTGGCGTACGTTCGATACGTAGCCGTAGACGACAAAATTTGTATATCGTTCATAGTAGGAAAAAACAAAGTTGCGCCATTAAAGATGATGTCTCTACCGCGCCTAGAATTGCAAGCGGCTACTTTAGCGAGCCGATTAGCTGACGTGGTTAAGGCACAACACACATGGAAATTCGACGAAACTTACTTGTGGAGCGATAGCAAAACTGTCTTATCGTGGATTCGTTCCGATCCACGACAATACCAAACCTTTGTCGCACATCGTCTAGGCGAAATCGATAGTTTAACGAAGGTAAACCAATGGCGCTGGGTGCCTACGCAAAACAATCCAGCGGATCTCGCCACCAGAGACACTGCTGACGAGACAGACTTAGGAAAAATAAGTAGATGGGTGACCGGCCCTGAGTTCCTTAAATTAGAACAGGACCAATGGCCTGTCGAGAAAAATACAAATAATACCCCTGAAATAGACCCCGAGCTAAAACGCGCCGTCACTGCAACAATAGAGATACCTAGCGAGCCGCTTATTAACGTCACTAGGTTTTCAAAACTCAACAGACTCCTACGAAGCACAGCATGGGTATTTCGGTTTATAGATCGCTGTTTTCGAAGAGGAAGTTGCGAAAATTTTATATCGGTAGCCGAGTTAGAACGCGCTGAACTATATTTGATAAAAAAAGCACAATTAAGTAGTTTCAAAACTGAAATAGACGCAATCAAAAATAACGCATTAACACCAAAAAACAGCAAACTAACACAGCTGAACGCATACCTCGACAGCGAAGGCGTGTTAAGATTAGGCGGGCGTATAAATGCCATCAAAGGCGTCGCACTGGAAACAAAGAAACCTCCAATATTAGACGCAAAACACTGCTTTACCCGGCTGCTCATCCAACATCAACACGAGATGGCAGGACACAAAGGTCGCGAGTTCATCGCCAACGAACTGCGTCAGCGGTATTGGATCTTACATCAACGGGGCGCGATTCGTAAAATCACCTTCGACTGCATGCGATGCAAAATAGAACGCGCGAAACCCATACCCCCAATGATGGCAGATTTACCCGAGATACGGCTAGAACATCATATCCGGCCATTCACAAACGTCGGACTGGACTTCTTGGGTCCGATTGAAGTAGCCGTCGGTCGTCGCAGAGAGAAGCGATATGGCGCGCTCTTCTGCTGTATGAGCACCAGAGCGATCCACGTCGAGATCACAAACTCTCTGTCGAGTGACTCGACAATGATGGCAATAAAACGCATGTGCGCACGCCGAGGAACCCCATCAGTTATATTCTCTGATAACGGGACTTGTTTCCACGGCGCGAATAATGAGTTGAAGGCCGCCCTTCAGAACCTAGACTGGGACGACTTACGAACCCAAAGCGCCATAAAACGGATCGATTGGCGATTCAACACGCCAGCGGCTCCACACATGGGCGGCTTCTACGAGAGGCTCGTACAGTCGGTAAAACGGGCCTTCTACGCTACACTCAAGGAGAAAGCTCCGCGAGACGAGACACTCACCACCTTGATAGCGGAGGCCGAAAATTCGGTCAACAGCCGTCCACTGGTACATGTGTCCCTCGACAATCTCGACGCCGAGAGCCTAACCCCCAACCATTTTTTGATTGGTTCGACCTCTGGTCGTTCAAATTTCGGAGTCATCGACTCCAACAGCCTCTGTTTAAAAAAACAGTGGCAAATAGCCCAAGTTCTAGCTAACCACTTCTGGAATAGGTTCGTTAAGGAATACCTACCCTCCCTGGCTAAGCGCTCAAAATGGTTGAACGAGGTAACACCGATCAAGGAAGGCGATATAGCTTTCCTAGTCGACCCCCAACTTCCGCGTAACATGTGGTTAAAGGGTCGCATAGAAAAAACGTATCCAGGAAAGGACGGGCGAGTCCGTTCGGTCTCTATCAAGTGTAACAATAAGTTATACCAAAGGCCAGTTATTAAGATAGCAGTCATTGCCGTTCCCGATCATAGGTAAACGAAATACAATCGTTTACGAGGGGGAGTATGTCACGGCAAAAATAATCCTTGGAATATTTAGAATAAGCATTCACATATCACAAATAGAAATCCATAAAATACAACCAACATTTAAACATTATTTAAATTTTATAAACCGATATTTCGGAATTAGGATTTACACATTTATAGTTTCCAAATTACCACACGGTTAAATCCTAACGGCGGGCCTCTGATTAAAGTGCATATTTCCAAACCATTCATGCCTGCTAATGAGGGAAGCGACGCTTTTCACACCTAGACTTGCGAAAAGCCATTAGGCTCAAATTCCTGAATTCTTGCAACACAACAGTAAACTGGAAATATAAGGTCATATCTGTCAGCTTGAACAGAGGTCACTACCATGTAAAAATGTATATTTTTTTTGATTATAATTAAGATCTACATTAAATTATATTCAATTTGATATGTAACTAGCTATAAGTATACGTGTTTCGTGGTTAGCTATAAAATAACCTATTATAGACATAAGATACATATACTTGATGTAATATAGCTTATACTAAACATGTTACAATAAATTTAAAATACTTTAATTTAATATACTTACTATTGCATACAAATAATTGACAAATAATAATATTCAAATAATTAATTATACTTTATATTAAAATCAAAATTAGTGTAAAATATTGGCTAAAATCGACAGGCAGTGCCATCTATATGTACGAGTATATAAACCAACTAGACGACCCGCAGAGCTGGCCAATAGCAGACGAGCTGCTAATGACCCCCCACTCTAGCGTTCAGCGGGCGTCCAGTAGGCCAAAAATTATTCAGTCTTATTCGAGAGCTTCAGTACGACAGACATCTCTCTATAGTCTACCACGCTGTGCTCCCCACATAGTCTCCGGGATTAATTTCAATAACTGAATATTTCCGTAATATCGTGTCGCGTAAAAATCAAGTGTATCGATCACGACCAATATAAAACTTAGCCTAATTGTTATAAATTGTAAACATTAATCATAGAAACTTTGTATTAAAACCTTAATTTGTTTTAAAAGTGGAATTATAAAAGTAACTTGCAACCGATTTGTTTTCTTAAATAAGTGTCTGGTTAATCCGTTAAATAGTAAAATCAGTGGTTCAGTGCGCCAGTACGAGATCATCTTTAAACGAAGGGACTCATCGTTGGATCCGAGCTCCATCAACCGCCCGACATCCTTTGACGAATCTACGCCGCTCAAGATATCTCGCTCCAAGGTAAGCGACTTTCGCATACTACTCGCCATCTCTAGGTGCCTTAATCACATGCCGTAGGCCGGATTTACGCCCCGGCGAAGATATAACAGCCTGATAAAAGAGAAGAGGCTGCGGCGATTTCCTTAAAACGAAATCGCAGACACAAGCCCTACAACCTTGTGTCAAGGCCCGCCCCGGGAGAGACACGCCCTTGTGGGTCGTCGCGCGCTATCAGCTGTTTGAAGCAGATTCGCGCCCCAAAGGTCGTAACAAACCTTACGATCTGTCACTCTATGACACACGGTGGTAGATTCCCGACGCATACACAACAGCCCGACGAATTTGCCACCACACAGTTTTAATACAAAAACGCTCACCTTGGTCTCTCGATGAAGGGTCTTGTCGTCGCTGCAGGTCGGAGATCAACTTGAATCGGGCCGGTTATTATGCGGGATCGGTCAAGGTTTGTTCGTCGGGCGGCAGGACTCCAGATGGCTTCTCGAAGATGTTTTGGTGATATTTGCTAATAAAACTAGCGTTTTGCGGCGCAATTTCGATTTTATTTACTAACGGTTTTTTAAATAAAGCCGAACTTAAGGTTATTTTACACAAGACTAATAACCGGGTGACAGAAAGAATGTTGACAATTGTATGACGCGCACAAAGTTGATATTAGTCACTTTCATTGATGTTGACCGTACGGGCTGTTGTTAACCACTGACTCGTCCCCCTCCCGGGACCTCGGCTACCTAGCCAGCGGGTCGAGGTGGGGCTCATAGTCGTTTAATGAGGAGTGGGGATATAATTCAACGGCTCGTATTGCTACGATTGGCCGGCTTAATGAGCTTAGTCATTAAGAGGCTTGGCCGTGTTTTCGATATTGACTGATAGTGGTCGCTTATATTTCTAATTTATATTTCTATTTCTAAAACATATTTATAATTCTTAAAATTATACATTCTGAAGCTTAATTATTAATCAAAACATACATTAATGAGATTGATAGTAATAATGGTATTCTACGGTATATTATAAGAGCCTATTTTAATGTACATATCTTCTTTTATATTTTAATCCTACTTTACTAACGCTTCCACTTAGAAATAAGCGAATAATCTTAAAGGTTTTTTAATATAAGTAAACAATATATATACAAAGATAGTTTTGTAGGTCCAGTGATCCGTTATGCAAATCTGAAGCACATGAACAGTAGTAAGCAGGCGTGGATGTCGCAACACGTTTGTTTTGGAATTTACCGTAACCTATCGTTATAAGACTTGCTAATGAGCACAGCTGGCGTTTTATTATAAAGCAAAAATTTTATGAAATGCACTTAGGAACTGTTTCCTTAATTAGGTTTTCAGTGTCCCGAGTCGTTAAGCCTAAAGGTGTGATTTCATTAATGGATTTTGGTTACAACACAATTTTGTTCTGAAAGATATTATTCTAGATATATTATTTTTATTCAAGAAAGACATTTTGACCTTTTTAGAAGTGTCGTTTCTTTTTTATTTATTTTTTTTATTCTTAACGTGACAGCGTAGGAAAGGGGGGTGGGTTCGGGGTGGGGGCGAAGGGAGAGGGATTTGTCTACTTGCCGGAAAAGTCTTGGGGTGATACAACCGTTTTCTTAATATACCTGTTCAATGATATAGAAATGCAAACATTTAAAATAACTACTGAAATCTCCCTGCAAATTTGTACAAAAAAATAGGAACATTTGCGGTTGAGCAAGATAAAAAGCCTGCAGTACTAGCATGAAGTGAATGGTGTGCATCACCACTATCCAAAAAGATCCCGTAGCATGCTACGTTCGGTAAGTCATGCATTATCCAAGTCGGAGAGGCTAGCCTATATCGCCGGCCCAGCGGTTTACAACAAACTCAGCGAGCACATTAGGCAGGCTCAATCTCTTGACGTGTTTAAGAGACGCCTTACGAGATACCTTACAGATAAGGCGTTTTACTCACTGGAGGAATATTTCTCGAGTGAAGTCTAAAATGCTTTGGTGGCTAAAGTATTTAATGATCTCTTTGCATTTTGTCTTGTATTTCTTCTTTTTACATTATTCTTGTGTTTTTTCCTTCGTTTTGTATTGTTTATTTTATCTTTTCTTTACGATAAAAAAAAATGTTTGCCAATATGTATGAATGTTTGCTAATCTGTATCTGACTTGTATACCAGTATACTAATAAAATGAATATGAATATGAATAACATGCCATACTTCTCCAAGGCACATCAATGATTGCCACAATGTCACACTCGTCCATCGTAGAAAACGATATTGTTAGTATTCATATACAAAATTGACCAAAAAAGGTGCGGCACTATTTTTCCATGCGAAAGCTGGCTTCCGAAAGATAAATCATCGACTATAGATTCATTTGTTACATACCAACAGACCAAACAATCCCATGCATTGTTTTGACAAGTTACAAGGTTAAAGATGATACTGTATAAGACAGAAATAATGTACAGTAATCCCTCAATTTATGTAGTGGCTATGTTCCAAGAAAACGCCGCCCATATTGAAATAGCGTAAATTCAGACTAAAGCTCTATACAAATGCCAGCAAGCAAAGTTGTGACAGAAAATCTTTTAATACAAAAGAGTGATTATTGTTTTTTTTTTAAAATAATAAGCTAAATAAATGAATAAGCTTATAATTATAATAACCGTAGTACCTACTGAGTTTTCCATTGAAAATTACCCTTGAGTGTTTTAGGGATTGTATAAGACCCATGTTCGGTATAAGACCCATAGTCGTTAAGACCCACACGAATTTGAAGGGGATATTAAAAGAAATATATCAAGGCAATTTTAACATCAAGATTCGCTAAATCGAATTTTATATTATAAAATGATTATGTCAACCAATTGAAAAGGTGAATGAGATGAAATATATCGGAGTAACTGTAGATGAGACAATGAGCTGGAGGAACCATATAATATTTTCTGACAGCGAAAACAAGAAAATTCGTATACGTATTTCGTCAATTACGAACAGTACTGCTGCAAAACTTGATGAAATCGGTATAAATGGCAATTTGTCAGAGCCTTTTGATTCATGGAACTTGCATGGGGAGGATGCACTAAGCAAGTGCTTGAACCTTTAACTAAAGTTCAAAAGTTAATTTTACGAGTTATAAATAAAATGCCCCCAATATATCCGTCATTGCAATTATTTCGGGAATATTACATGTTTTATGTACCTCAATTGTATGTTAAGCAATTGCTAATGATATTCCATAGATTCAAAAACCTTCAACCTATGGATCAACTAGCCAAGATGACTAGAAGCACTGGGGGAAGACAGTTTTTAGTACCACGTGTGAGAACTTCATTCGCGCAACGATACTTCTACTATTTTGCTTCAAGGCTTTATAATAACATAGGCATTACGATTCAAAATCAATTCACCATGGTAGCATTTAAGAGATCAATAAATACGTGCTTGTTCGATAAAGGACCACTTTATGCTAAATCCCCAACTCACCCCAATCTTTTATTAGGTAAATTAAAAATAATAAAATAATAATAATAATAAAAGGAGTTTATTATGTATTTGTGTATTCATTGTATTTATGTACTATTAGTTATTTATGTATTAGTGTTGGGTATAAACATAATTTATTTTCTTCTAATGTATGATTGTATAATGGGATAATTCAGTGTGTGAATAATGGGATAAATCAGTGTGTGTATATTATGCGTGTGAATGTTAATTTTTTATTTTTTATATGACCGAACGCCATACCAGTCAGCTCGCAGAAAAGCAATATCCGAATTAAAATATCAGCATCCCTAGATACGGGCGTTTTTCGCTCAGTTAGGTATGCGATGAGCCAATGGCTATGTGTTTAATTAGTTTTTCCTGCACGATTTGTAACAATGTATACCGAATATCACAAGCCCTTCTGTAGTAATCTTGTTTTTTGTAATAAATAATAAATAAATAAAATAAATACTGCCCTACGAAGCCAAATGACATAAGCCAAATACCCTCATTTAGCTTAAAAAGGCAGTAAAGACCTCAGCGCATCACATCACTCGCGCCAATTCTTATGTACATGTCGAGACATGATTAAGTGTTCTAATGCACTGTTTGACATTCGTGATACTGTGGTTTATACTGTGGTATTCGTTACAGATTGTGAGGTGTTTATTTTTTTGTATTGAGGTTTATACTGAGGTTTTCATTACACATGTGCTTATTTTTTCTGAGCGGATCAAAAATTCGCTATATCAATGTTTTTAACGCATTATATTCGTAATATAGAGGTATATTTAGTATTCGATCTTATGGTAATTTCAAGGGTATTTAAAACAAAAGTTACATTAAGGAATTCATTATATTGAGGTTCGTTATATCAAGGCTGTATTTGTTTTTGTAATTTCAGTGCTCTATCAGAAATAATGCCCCAGCGTCGTCCATTCATAATATCGCGGTCATCCTTCATTGGTCTTGGTCTTTACGCCGGTCATTGGAGTGGGGATAATTATAGCGATTGGTACGACATGAAGATGTCTATTCCAGGTAAATATATTTTATTAATGAAAACAATTAGCACAATAAAGACAATAGATTTTATAATAAATACAATCGAGTAGGTTTTACAGTAAAGGACGAATTTACAAATTGCTCTTTCACTATTTCCCAAAGTTTCCTTTTTTCACTTGATAACTTATGGATATCTCTGCTAATCCAGGGTTTGTTGATTTCCTTGGGGCGTTTTTAAGCTATTGCATAGCTTTTATCGCGGGCCTAGGCCAGCGCGGCGACCGAATGAAGAAATTTCTTAACGAAAATTAATGATTTTAAACTGATAATTACGTCTAAACGAGTACTGCTTACGATTCGAAAAAAATATATGTTAAACAAGAACATTTTCCTAATATTCTTAGCTTTGAATATTTTAGATTTTGTTTATATTACATAGTGTAATTAATTTGTGAAATTAGGTCTAACCGAACACAAAAACGACTACTACGCAAATACTATGTGATATTCGTATTATCTAAAAAAATCGTGCGCGGCGCTCTCTCGGAAGACGTTTAAATTATTCCGAATCATTTGCTACCGCAGCCGCAAATGATTCGGAATAATTTCAACGTTTTCCGATAGAGCGCAGTTATCTGATGTCAGAAAAAATTAAATAAATAAATAATTATACTTGCAAAGGTTGTTAAAAATGCTATGCAATAGCTTTACCGCGGCAGTCCCCGAGTGCCACACGTTTTTTTTTTTTATTTAACGATGGTGGTGTGTATTTATCCATAGTGCTTTTTACTGTCAATTTGAGTTTTTCCCAGTTGTCATTAGTGCCGATGAGTGAAGGATGGCTGAGATCCATTAGATGCTTCCGCAATTTTCCGAGAAATAGGTGGGTCTGCCAGTATTGATAAGTTAGTTGCATCTCCTGTTCTTTCATTTAGACAAATTATGGTTCCTGTGGAGTTAAGCCACTAAGACCCACTTGCTTTTTTGGGGCGGTTTAACTCACGGTTTAACTCCTATCCGGTAGCCTCCTCGAAGATGGTTGAAATTGGAAAGGACCTCGTTTTCCCCTGTTACGGCATGATGGATTGGTTTCCTCTGGGGGATGACCTTCGGGCTCTGTTAGGCGGTTTGCGCATCGTGCGGCGTCAACCAATCGAATGCGCACTCGAGAAAATAACCGGAGGGGTCTGGAAGCACTAAGAAGCGGAGGTGATTTTTGAACTGATGTCAGCAGCTCTTGAAACGACCGGTGGCCATCCGATCCCGCATGAACAGACGGGCAAAGGACGCCACGGTCTGCGGTAAATTCGTACTGAATTACCGCTTACATCAGGTAGAGGTCCCGTGACCAGACGGGAGGACAGAGAAATTCAGCCAAATCTGGTAGTCAGAGAGTGAGACTTGCCCGCTGGGTTCACTTCCCAGTGCCTTAAGGTAAGGCTTTGGTCCCTTATGTTTTAGTGCTTGGATGCATTCCAAGACAGTCTTTGAAACAAGGCTAAAGACGGACTTTTTTATGGCACCAATTTATTATCCTATCATTATATTCTCAAATAATAATCTAAAAAAGGAACAGTTACAGCGATATTATAAATAGGATAGAAAACGAATTTACCGCATGAAATGTGTAGCACCCGACGTTTAGGTGACGTTGCAGCCGCCGTTGTCCAGGGTAGACTGAAGAGCTGTCAATCCGTTGTTTTGCGGGTAGGCCGCGTACCGCTTCCGCCACTGCGTAGGTTATAACGGTGGTGGGAAGCCGGGCTCGGAGCGCGGGAATTTTGAAAATCCGTCTTGCACACAACACTCACTGTATCCTGTTTTACGTCTTTGCGTTCGGCGTTCGGCGGCGGGAACATTTTAAGAAGAGGGTTCCACGTAGAAGAGAGTTTGTAACCGTCGTCTCTGTTAAAGTTCGGGGTTCTTCTTATTTCAATGGCTTCCCGGATCATGCGAGGAAAGTAGAGCCCGGCCCCACACCACCGTTATAACCTACGCAGTGGCGGAAGCGGTACGCGGCCTACCCGCAAAACAACGGATTGACAGCTCTTCAGTCTACCCTGGACAACGGCGGCTGCAACGTCACCGAAACGTCGGGTGCTACAAATTTCACGCGGTAAATTTGTTTTCTATCCTATTTATAATGTCAAACAACCGCGATAGTCTTCGATTTTATAGTTACAGCGATGTTCATAAATGCAACCATTATTTTTCTCAACAACATTAGAACTATTACTTTTCAGAAATGCTCATGTTCAGCTTGTTTGGAATTCCGTTGATGGGGTCGGATATTTGCGGCTTCAATGGAAACACGACTGCCGAGTTATGCATGCGTTGGATGGAGCTCGGCGCTTTTTATCCATTCTCCAGAAATCACAATACGGAGACAGGATTGGTAATAGAAACTTTTAAGTATTATTCTATAATTATTCATCCAGAGCTCCTCTACATGACACCGGAGAGTCTGTTAACGTGTTCATTGCTAATCACACGAACTCGTGTCATGGGAGTTTTCATTAAGTCTTATAATCCCACTTCACCTATATATCTTAAGAGGCCGTGTACGAAATCGATGTGGGCCGTGATACCTCTATAATCAATGGTATAATATAACTATAGGTAGGTAGGATTTTCGGAGCCAAAGAGATAGGTCCACCCTTTGGAAGCGCTCGGCGGGGACTAGCTGACTTGAGGGGTGAATCATATCATAGGCGAGTATCATAACGCGAGAATTAGATTGTTTTAAAAGACTTTATTGCCAATTTTAATTAATGTTTTCATTTTTTTTGAGACAATGGATTGATATTGAACTAAAGTTTATTTCTGTTGTTTTTATTTTATGAACGAGAGTTCTAAAAGGCCAAAATCAAAAGCATTTCTTCGCCCATTTTCTAAAAAATTTGACAAAGTTAAATATTTTTTTTATCAACAATTTTATATGAAAGTAGTAAAAAGTGATTCACTTATTATATAGAGGACTTTCACAACATTACATTGTAATTTTTTTATACCGTTTAGATTTCAAAACGATTCGTAAATATGTTATATTCTAAACCTCTTACAGCAAAAATTCACAAACAGTCGCCGGTTTAAGGTCAATTAATCAAAATTCTATAATAATTTTCAAAAAAGTAGCTCACTCATTAGACAATAATATAAATGATCTTTTATGTTGTGCAATAAAACTTTTAGAAATACAGTATTTTAACCTTAAATTCACGTCTGCAAAATTACGTAAATTCACGAAATGCGCAAAATTTCGTGTACAGCCTCTTAAGCAACTGTTTACTGCCTTATCTAATCATGGTCTTTCACGGAGATCTAGTGAGGATATTTATATTTATTTGCTGAACCTGATTGAGAAATATTTTTTTTACACATATATAAATAATAATATCCTTTTTAGCTAATAATATCCTTTTTGCAATATTTGTCAGTTTGTTTAGATCAGATCTTACAAGTTGAATTAGAACCACTTCCCCTTATCCTATGACGTTGAAATTTTATATGTTGGTTCAGTTCCGATTACAATGCATTTTTATGATAAGCATGACCTGATTCTACACCCAGGATTGGCTCCCGACGAGTACTCTCACACAGTCAAGAGCACAGATCCGAAATTTTGTATACGCATTCAATTATGATATCCCGTTCTAAATGTCACCATGACATGGCTGCTGCACCCAGGGTTGGCTCCCAATGGGGGACTCCTCAACGGTCAACAGCACATACACATTTTTTTTCAAAACGTTCAATTATAATAGCGCATTCTAAGTTCCACCATGACATGGCTACTGCACACAAGGTTGGCTCCCGACGAGGGGACTCCTCAATGGTCAACAGCACATACACAAAATTCCTCTTTTCAAAGCATTTTAATAAAAGCTTGTTTTTAAAAACGCTTTTTACTATCAATCTTATTCTTTTAACCGATGAAACATGTATAACTTTGTTCACTGTTTACGGAACTGCGGAAATGTGCGGAAATGTTGCCAGATGACTGATTGATTTTATAGACACGAAAAAATACTAAAAAAAACTTGCAACTTTCCGTGTTTATTTTTCGCTTTCTTCATTCTCAACAATTTTCATACCAGTCAATATTCTACCGATGATATATATTACTTAATATGTGATTGTTCACTGTAAGTACAGTCGCCGAACTCTTATAAGAGTCTGCCGAGCGTCATCGCACATTTTATCCAGACAGAGCTCGCCGCGCGCCAGAGGTTAACCCCTCGCGGCCCGCGGTTTGAATTTTAATATGTGCCTTACGGCCCGTAAGAAATTCGCGAGTCTCAAAAAAAAGATGGCGTTTCAGAAAAAAAACGATTACTCCGAAACTGTCACACCGATCGTCTAAAAAAGACCTGTTTTATGTTCCTATTGAAATTTGCTATTAGATATTTGTAACGTCGTTATGTAAAGCAATAAAGATTATTCATAATTATTAGTCGATTAAATAATCCATAATTAGCGGTCGGCCTCGCCTGGCCATTTCGGGCCGTCTGGGGTTCGACGGTAAATATCAATTCTGGACGTTTCGGGCCGTCTGGTACGCGAGGGGTTAAGACTTGAATGCGTGTTTAGAATCGAAAAACATGATCTGTGAGTACTTCGTAGCAGAAAATACCCAACATGTAAACCCGTCCGATTTAACAGAAAGATTTGCCGTTAGGAGAAAGGCTTCTATTGTTCAAGTTGTCCTAGAAGCAGAGTTTTAGCGTCCATAGCTGGGGTTAGCAAGACTAGGATTCAGTTTATCAATAGTGCTAACAAGTAAATATAATAAAAAGAATAAAAATACAACTGCCATTACAGAAAGAAAACTATTGTATCTATAATAAATTTTTTTACGGTTTTTTTAATGAAATAATCGTGTTTTATGTATTTATCTATATAGATTTGTATTTGGATTTATTTTATAATAATTTTCCACTTCTTTTATTATTTAATGATTATTTAGATTTTTGAATGATAATTTTGTGTATTTTATTTTATTTTTTATATTTTTATTTGTAAATTCACTATAACAATTTCTTACCATCTTTTTCATAAAACTATGTTTTTCTTTTTTGAATAATATCATATAAAATTGGTGTTTTACTTGGAACAGGCACTGCCTAGTTAGAAGTGATGCAAAATCATTGTGTAAATATAATTTCTATACATTTTCTTTTCAATAAATAATAAATAATAAATACAAACGGAGCTGCCATGGAATTCACCGACCGGAGTCGGGCCCATCATAATACTAATTTTTTTTTTTACACTTCTGGGGGGTGAGCAGTGGATTCCGGACTTACGAACCGGCTGTGGTAGGTTTAGGACAGCTGTCTTGCCACATGTGAGCGTTCACCTTGCCACCCATTCACTCCCCCTTCGAAGCCATAGAATTTGAGATGCGCAAATCGCAGTTTTAGATAATTTTTCTAAGAAAGAGTTGATTATTTTTCTGGAAAGGCCAAGATCTTTAAAGAGGTGAAATAGAGATTTAGCTGGCAGGCCACGAGCGCCAACTTCCACCGCGTGAAGGTGAACAGTGAAGCCGTTCCGGGTTACGGCATTTGCAAGATCATGGTATTTATTTAATTTGTACTCGTGGTCTTTTGGGATATTTGATTCCCATGGAACAGTTAATTCTACAATAAGAGCCACCTTCCGAGATAGAGAGTAAAGAGTTATATCTGGACGGAGGGCTGTGCATCCGAGACTTTCAGGGAATTTATACTGCTTAGAGACCGAATCAACCTCCAGAATCCAATCTGTAGCTTTCTCGATTATTGAGAAAGGTTTTGTAGTTAAATGTTTTTTGCCTTTAGAGCCATCCCGCACAAACTGTATTGGGGGTTTGGAGGATACTGTCAAACCCTTGTTGGCACGAGCCACTGAGAGACTAATTACCTCGCGAATAACAGCGAGAACTTTGTCATGGCGGTAAGTGTACCGTCCTTGATCTAAGGCCACCTTGCAGCCAGCTAGAATGTGTCTAGCTGTGCAAGGGGTATTGCTACAGAGGGGACAAGAACTATCCTCGGCAAAGCTCCAACGAGCGAGGTTACTGGGGTCTGGAAGTGTATGCTGAAAGGCATTCAAATAAAATTTCAGCATCTCTGGCGTCCAGTCATAGAGCATTACCTTCCAGTGCATTGGAGGCGGAATGCAAAAGTCACCAATTGTTGTCCAATCATTCTGGCATTGAAGGCCAAAGGATAAAGATAATTGTATATTTCCGGAATGTAGTCAATCAGACCTTTCATTTGACACTAAACATGATATATTTATGTTAATTTATTGACATTTGGACATTTAGACAACTGCTTACTTGATATTTCAACAGTCAAGGTATTCTATGATACTTGAAATGACAACGATTCTAACAATGCCACACACTTCTAAATCGGTTCAAGTGTTCAGAAATTATGGTGGAATAAAGAAACGGAAAACATAGATGAACCTTGAACACATTACACAAATTTTTTTGTTGGGCAGTCGAGTAAAAATACCTAGCCACTGCCGGTCGATAGTATTGATATACCGATCCAATAGAATCTGAGCTCCAAAATAGAAATCTACTTGCGTAATAAAAAATCAGAAAAAACATGGCTTCTTACCTTAGCCAGGGCATTGCTATACATTCCTGCTACCAGTACTCCCAGCAAGAGAGTTTTCTCAGTGGCCCGCGTAGTGGTTTTATCTAAAAGATCAAGATTGCATCTTGTTCGTATGGATAAACGTTTATTTGCCAAATACAATTAAAGGGTTACGGGGAATAATGATCAATGCCAACTTTTATTTTTGTTTGGTAATTCTTTGATTCTCTAGCGAGGGTTTGAGTGAGAAATTCAATGTTACTTTAGCGAGGGTTTGAGTTTCGAAAAAAATATACTTTGTCTGTAAACCAAAATACATTTGAGTTTCCAAAAAAAAATACAATAAACTTAAATTACCTCAGAGAAAAAGCGAAAACGTGGTGAAGTCATTGCCTTTGATAAGTATTTCCTATCATATTTCTTCCTCAGTATCAATCGGAGGGTTATTGGGGTACTTCACCTCTGGACCTGACAGGAAAGAATGGTCAAAGTACGGTCACCGCTTGAACCTTGATCATTCCTTCCCATCACACATTTTCTTACCCGCCCCCCCCCCCCACCTCTTTCATTTAAAGGGCAGGCTATGACCTTTCTTTCAAAAATCGATTCATGTTTCGAT
Source organism: Micropterix aruncella (assembly GCA_944548615.1). Classification (NCBI taxonomy): domain Eukaryota; kingdom Metazoa; phylum Arthropoda; class Insecta; order Lepidoptera; family Micropterigidae; genus Micropterix; species Micropterix aruncella. Next base: position 4,635,853 of record OX155960.1, read on the forward strand.
TCGTTTGGGAACAAGCCAAAAGATGGCATTAATATCTTCTTTTCACAACAACTTGTAACAAAAATCCAAATTTGCGTGGCATGTTATGCTTCAGAAACATGTTGCACGCATTGCAACATGCTTTGCGTGCATTTCTCGTGTTTTTTATTGGTCTTACTCAGGTTTTGAGTTGTTTCATAAGCATTGTTCCGAGTCTACGAGCATTTCTCCAAAAAATCGCATAAAAGCTATGACGTTTGAGCTGTCAGATGAGAAATGCGGTTGTTTTTTTATTTTTCGGTCATCACCTACCTCCTATGGTTTTTTCCGCGTTTTGGACAAATGCGGTGGCGCTCTTGTTTTTTTTGTTTTGGAATAACGTGGAATATGTTTGTTATAAACTAATGACATTGATTGTTTTCCCCCCGTAACCCTTCAATTATTATTACCTAGTGAAATTAATATTTTGGTTGCATTTTTGTGAGCTGTGCTACGTCTAGTGTGGATTAATTATTTATACGTTTACAGCCACAGGATCCTGTTGCTATGGGCCCTGAGGTGGTTGCAGCAAGCAAAAGAGCTTTAAGAATCCGTTACACGCTGCTGCCATATCTCTACACTCTGTTTTGGAAATGTCATGAGTATGGAGAAACGGTTGCCTCTCCCACATTCTTTGTGTAAGTATATTATTGTTATTATTGCCTAATGGACGAACAGCAATTTGCCAATATGCATTATTATCAAGTTTGTCCATATTCATTATTGTCAAGTCTCTAATAATAATAATAACATGTAATAATAATAAATAATAATAATAATAAATTAGGTGAAGGGGAAAGGGAGAAGATGCGATAAATTGTGAACGCGTGTTAGTGAGATTGACTTGAATATGAGATGACTAATGAGATTGACTATTTTTTAAAATTGTAAAAACAATGAATAAGTAAATTTATAATAAAAATATAAAATCTTTTTAAAATAATTTGACCCGCCTAAATACCTAAGTAAATAGAAATGAAAAATACAGATAGTCATAGTATAAAACCGAAAAGTAAAATTAGAAATATTACAAATAAATAAAATACAAACGGAGCTGCCATGGAATTCACCGACCGGAGTCGGGCCCATCATAATACAATTTTTTTTTTTACACTTCTGGGGGGTGAGCAGTGGATTCCGGACCTTACGAACCGGCTGTGGTAGGTTTAGGACAGCTGTCTTGCCACATGTGAGCGTTCACCTTACCACCCATTCACTCCCCCTTCGAAGCCATAGAATTTGACATGCAGAAATCGTGGTTTTAGATAATTTTTCTAGAAAGGAGTTGATTATTTTCCTGGAGAGACCAAGATCTTTAAAAAGGTGAAACAAAGATTTAGCTGGCAGGCCACGAGCACCTACTTCCACCGCGTGAAGGTGAACAGTGAAGCCGTTCCGGGTGCAGCATTTGCGAGGTCATGGTATTTATTTAATTTGTACTCGTGGTCTTTTGGGATATTTGATTCCCATGGAACAGTTAATTCTACGATAAGGACCATTTTCCGAGATAGAGAGTAAAGAGTTACATCTGGACGCAGGGCTGTGCATCCGAGACTTTCAGGGAATTTATACTGCTTAGAGACCGAATCGACCTCCATAATCCAATCTGAAGCTTTCTCGATTATTGAGAAAGGTTTTGCAGTGAGATGTTTTTTGCCTTTAGAGCCAACCCGCACAAACTGTATCGGGGGTTTGGAGGATACTGTGGAACCCTTGTTGGCACGAGCCACTGAGAGGCTAAGTACCTCGCGAATAACAGCAAGGACTTTGTCGACTTTGTGTAAAATTACGACAAAAATGGCGTAATAGGAATAGTCATTACAAATTTTATTATGATAATCCATCTCCGATTATCAAAATGATTGAATTTAGTAATGTAAATAGTTAAGAAACAAAAAATATAATTAAAATAATCATGAAAGATTAGAAAATTCAATAATGTCAAAGTCCCTTAGAGAATCAATTGGGTTTTTTTTCGTTTAGAATCAATATGTCCATTTTTCACTTGTGAAACCGTGTTGATCATTAGATATGTAATGCAGCAGGAATGTCTGAAGCTTATCTTATGAAGCTATAGCTTATGTCTATGCTCATGTAATGATTTTCTTATCAATTTTGCAGCATATACATGTTAAACTGATCGTTCTGTTGTTGATGATAGGGTTTGGCTTGTCGCCCTATTTACTTGGCTTGTCGCCCTACTAAGATAAGTCGTGAAATAACCGCGACCCCAACTCTTAAATTGATAATTTGCATTTTCAGTTTCCCGAAGGACAAAGAGACATACGAGCTGGACCAGCAGTTCATGTGGGGCGAAGAGATCCTGATTGCGCCCATCCTGGATCCGGGCGTCAAGTCCGTGAGGGCCTACCTGCCCGACTACACCTGGTACAGGTTCAACGGGTTGTCGCGCATCAAAAAGACGGGCTGGGTGACCCTCAACGAGGGGGAGACTGTGATGTTGAAAGGCGCCGTCGTGTACATCATGCAGGAGCCTCCCGATTACGCGCCGGTGAACACGCACACGGCGCGCAGTCAGCCCATGCAATTGGTGGTCGCCCTTCACAAACTCAACGCCAACGGCATGCTCTACTGGGACGACGGAGAGAATCCCAGTAAGTTCTAGCCATTTTGATAATTATTAGGCACAATCGGCATTATAACCAAAAACGAGACTGGGTAATTCCCATTTATTTATACAGAGTAATTGCAAATACACTTGCTAAACCATTTCACCCGTTTCACCTCCTCAAGTGTTAAAATTTCGAAAAACCTCTTTTTAGTGCTCACTTATAATACTAGGGTAAGAATATCCAAAATTTCAAGGTTATACGCTCAGCGGTTTTGGCTGTGGCTAGATGGATGAGCTAGTCAGTCAGTCAGTCAGTCAGTGTATCGGTGAGGACCTTGCCTAATATATATATATTATAAAGATTTAATTCTATTCAGCACGGATCCTTAATCTAATCCTACACCACAAAAAAAACAGGTTTTGATGATATAACCAGTTTAATTGTTGATAAAATCAGTTTGTTTTTTGTTGAACAATCCTATTTTTAAACACCTTTATTTCTTTAAAGTCTTTCTTTAATTATCCCACAAATTTTCAATTGGGCTTAGGTCAGGTGAGTTGCCGGGCTATCTTCTTAGTACAGTAATATTATGATCTTCAACATTTTTTCCATTTCTATTCAGGAATTTTCTCTGAAGCTAGGAATAAGAGATCCATTCAAACTGTCTCCATAGTCACTTATATTAGATAATATACAGGTCGTTCTGATATGAAAAATTACTTCCAGACATTTCCAGTCAATACCTGAATTATGGAAACACGCTTGTCTAAACCAATTTGCACACCACTGTATCTCCTTTTGGTGTATGAACAGACTTAGTTACACTTGGTATTTCTCAAAAGTGATTTTGTTTCTGTTCAGGCAGCTCACAATATCTACTAGATTTCAAACCTTTATGTAGAAACACATTAAACTGCTTTTACTCGTGTTTCGACGCTGTTAATCACCATTTTCATTTACAGGAGCAATTCAAGAGGGTAAATACAGCCGCATACATTTCTACGCCCAAAACAATTTCATGTCGAATCAAGTGATTTGGTGGGGATACGGAGTGCCGCCGATAAGTAAAATATCCTTTTTATCCGTCAGAATGCCCGCAGTTAAATACGTCTACATCAACAATGACACTCACACTAACTTCACATTCGATCCCATCGCGAAAGTGCTCCACGTCATTGATCTCAACCTCGATATGAACAAGCACTTTACAATAAGCTATCACGACGGCAAAGACCGCCACGTTTATAATCCGCCCTTAGGCTGGAAGCCAGATTATGAATAAGAACTTATTAAACTATTATTTTCTTGAAACTGCCTTGCAATCTTATAATTTTAACACTAGTTCCGTAGAATGTTGTATTTAAATGTGCACTAGTCAATATTTACACAAAATATTCATAAATATAGTCAAATCCATGGAAGTATACATAGAAATTCTGCAACAATTCACTGAAACGTTAAGCCATATTCATGGTAAACTTTTATTTATTTTATTTTATTTTATTTTATTTTATTTTATTCTGGAACCAAACAGAACTACATACAATGCAATAAAAACCTATTTAAAAGTGACAAAAATCCATTAATGTGATTCCGAATATAAAGTATACAAAATGAACGCAATATAATTTTATATTGTTTCCGCTTGAGAATGGGGGGAATCAGGATGGGAAGTGAGGTGAAAGGGAGAGACAAAATAGATAAAACATATTATGTATGTATATAAATATATTTATATTTAATTTTAGGTATGATATATAGTTATTATAAAGAATATACTTGAGATAAAATTATGTCCTTGAACTAAATGAAATGAAATATAATATGTATAAATGTTATGTGATCATCTAGATAGACTGTAGAATTTTTTTTATTGAGTTCTTATAAGAGGTTTTTGATGAGTGTAATATGTCCACACTTAAAAAGTCTGTATTATATCTATGACACGCTCTGTATAGAAATGCATTTTGAGATGCGTTGGTTTTCACCACAGGGAGATGAAATAGTCGATGCGATCGAACAGGGCGGGGAGGAACATAAAATTCAATGCGCTCCAAAATCGCGTTCGCATCGATGGAATTATTTACCAACCCATGCAAGAATACGGCATCGATCAAGACTCTACGGCTCTCCAATGACATTAAATTGTGGGCTTTTAAGGATTCCTCATAGGAGCTGGGCTTAGTGAAAGAAGTGAAATTTAATCGCTTCACAAATCTTTTTTGTATCGATTCGATCCGCGATATGTAAGTCAAATATTGGGGATTCCAGACCACTGATGCAAATTCCAACTGACTTCTTACATAGGAATTATAGAGGGTTTTAAGCGTGTCAGTGGATTTGAATACCGATGATACCCTTAGAATAAAACCTAGTAATTTATATGCTTTTCTAATAATATTATCGATGTGTTCAGCGAATAGCATTTTCGTGTCAAGTGTAATCCCAAGATCTCGCACCGCTGATTCTCTTCCAACTATAGCGCCATTCAAGTTGTAGTCAAACATTATATTAGTATTTTTTCTGGAGTATGTGATTATGTGACATTTGTTTACGTTAACGAAGAGACAGTTATCTGAACAATATTTCATAAGGCGGTTTATATCTGCCTGCAAATTAAGGCAGTCATTAATTGATCGGATCTCACTAAAAATCTTCGTGTCATCCGCATATATGACTATATTGGAATGTAGCATGCAATTGGTGATATCGTTGAGGTATAGAAGGAAAAGAAGTGGTCCTAAGTGGGAGCCTTGCGGTACCCCTGAAGGAATTTCAGAAAACTCGGATTGATAACCCTGAACAACTACCGCTTGAGTCCGATATGCGATATACGAGGAAATCCAGCGATACAAGTCACCCCTAATCCCCAAAGCCCATAACTTTTTTAAAAGTAAGTTATGATTTATTTTATCAAATGCCTTAGAAAAATCTGTGTATAGAGCATCAACCTGTATACGTTTATCCATAGACTTAAGGACAGAATCAGTGAAGGTAATAAGGTTGGTTTCTACAGACCTTGATTTGAAAAATCCGTGTTGTTCTGGGACTATGACCGAACGAACAGCTGCGAATAATTGTTCGAATACGAGTTTTTCCATTAACTTACTAAATATTGGGAGTTTTGATATGGGACGATAATTTTGAACATTATTTCGCGAACCTTGCTTAAATATTGGACATATATATGCTTGTTTCCATATTTTGGGGAAAACGCCTTCTATTAATGATTTACGGAACAATGTCGTTAGTGGATAAGCCAAATTTAATGCACAGTTAAGGACAAATATAGGATGTATTTCATCAGAGCCAGCGGTTTTGTTTATATCTATTTTGCGCAAATAATTATAGGTTGTTTCCTCGTCAAATCGTACGTCGTATATATCGACTGATTGTTGGTTGGGGTAACTAGGTACGCGGAAGTCAATATGAGGATCGTGGTTTTCATAAACTGATTGAAAATACTGAGAAAATAACTTGCATATATCCGGACCACTCGTGGCTACATCAGAATTAAAATTCATTTCGCACGGGATACCGGGGGTGGATCGTTTAGATTTTACATATTTCCAGAAGAATTTTGAGTTGTCTTTTATGTATTCTTCAGACTTCTCTATATAGGCTTCGTAAAGAAGACTATTTAATTCTTTATGGCGTCTTCTAAGTATTGAAAATGCCTCATAGTGGACGAGATTACCGGTTATCTTCCATTTACGGTGGAATTTGTGCTTTTCTTTGATTATTTTAATCAATGATGCATCATACCAAGGAGGAAATTGACGATGCGAAATAGTTTTCGACGGTACATGCTCGCTGATGATACCATTAAGGACTTTATAGAAACGTATGGTGGCTAATTCCATTTCGCAATTGTTAATTTTTGAGTCCCAGTCAACCTTTGATAGTGCTTCATTAATAAGTGAGTAATCTGCTTGCCCGAACAATTTTATGACTCGAGCATTACAGTTAAGTGATTTTAAGGAGATTGGAATCGAGATCAGAAGAGCTGGGTGGTATTCATCTATAGGAACAAAAGGATTTGAGCAAGTCTCAACTGTACATTCTAAATTACTAAGTACGAGGTCTAATATTCTGTCCAACTTGTTATACTGAGTGTTATATTGATTCAAGAGCAGAAATGACAAGGTATCGATAAAATGGCAACTGAGACTGTCAGTATATTGAACTGGGATTGCACCACTCTCTGACGAGTTAATCCATTTGATCTTGGGGAAATTCCAATCTCCAACAATTACAAAATTGTCGTCAGGATAATTACTTCGTATGTCACTTAATTTTAGCAAAAAGGAATTAACATTTTCCGCATGATTTCTGTCAGGGGGGAAATAGCAGCAGCATAGATGAAAACATGATTTAGACCGCGAAGAGGAGATGGATACCCAAAGGTCTTCTGCAGAGGTGGACCAATCCTCACGTAAGCGGACTGACAGATGGTGCTTAACGCCTATCAGTAAACCACCGCCCCGAGATTGTCCTGTCATAGCATAGTTTCTATCCCGTCTAAAAATAGCGTAGCGAGAATCCAAAATTTCGGAGTCCCCTATTCCATCTATTAGGGATGTTTCAGTTAGACATATAATATCAAACTCCTCAGAAAGAGCATTATTAAAGAGAGTGTTTGTTTTAGAGCGTAACCAACGAACATTTTGATAGTAAAGATCTACTGTCATAATGGAAATGTACTCAATTGTCGGAATAACAAGATCAACGATTGACTTAATTCAAATATTATGAAAAATATGTTGGTAATATTTGGAATCGCGTTATAACATTGGTAAAAAAATCGAGCACTAAAACTGTACATGTTGAAATTAGCGAAAATCAGATTAGCAGTGTCTGAAAATCAGATTCAGATTCGCAGCGAAAATCAGATTAGCAGTGTCTGAAAATCAGAAAATCAGATTTATCAAAAAAGTTGAATCAACATGTTGCCGAGTTGCTGCTCGACGAGCGGCAACTATTCAACACTCAGTGGCAAACTCCGCAACATGCAATGTTGCGAAAAACATGTTTCAGCAACTCAGCAACATGTTGATTCAACTTTGTTGATAAACAAAAGTTTACCGTGAATACGGGGCTTTAGATTATATCTTGCTTCTTCTCAAGTATCAGTACCACCATTGGTTATATATGGTATTAGATTGCTCAATGTCATAGTACGTTTTAGCAACCTTTCTGCGCCGGCGACATGCAGATGGCGCTGATAGTATTGTTCAGCGAAACTAATAGGAATTTATCTGGCAATAGCAATTTATTTTTTTTTTTTATAAAGGACTGATTGATTATAAATACCCTATTATTTGACCAACTAGAGCTGTAAACTACAACAAGCGTACCTGTTACCTCAGGAAGTTTTAACATTAGATCGTTCTATCTCCCGTGAGGTTAGCGTAGAAGACTTGGGACGAAAACAATCTACTGTCTAGTGATACGGTGTCTACCGAAGCTATCACTGACCACGGCATCCTTTGTCCGGCTCTTCACCCGGTATCGGGTAGCCGAATGGTCGTTTTAAGAGCAATTGCCGTACGGTTAACAACTACCCCCGCCCTATAGGAAACAATACTGTTTCCAGAGTCCCCCGACTGTCGGTCAGAATTCACAATCGATAGGCTGACGCCGCACGGTGCGCAAACCGTTCAGGAGCGCCCGAAGGTTGACTCCTAGGGGAAACTGGCCTGCAGGCTAGTCTTAACCTGGCTCGCACTTCTGCGTGGAGGCCGCCGGATGGATGTTGACCCGTGCGTTTTAAGAACATTAAACATATGGGTCTTAGTAGTCAAACTGCAACCGGGCCAATTAGCTCTCTAATGGGCCCTGTTGCTGTCCGAATTATCTGACCAATTCAAAAACATTCAAATATTAGTGCCTCCTATTGTATTTATATATAGGCTGATTACATCGCAGAAATATAGCAGAGATGGAATGCCATATATTAGTCTATCTGATCATTAAAGTGTGTAATGATTACGTATCGAAACCTGTACCAAATTAAAAAATCGTTTATTATATTATTATTTCGAAATAGGATACCGTATATGCGTGTTTAGAGCGTCGCCTTACTGCTATACCATGAACGCCACCATACTGAATATAAGAGAAGATTAGTGAATGTTTGGAACTATGCGTGCATCTAGACTATGTTTCGTTGTAAAATGTTAGCTGCCAATTCGTAGTACAGCATTGAGCAATCTAATACGCAATATAATCAATGGCCTTCCTAAAGGTGGTTATATATTAGATTCGCGCATCAACTCTGCTCCGCGCATCTGTAACTGCTCAAATGGAGACGGTGCAGGCATCAACCCAAGAACGAGCGCTCCGCAGTTTTTATTCGAACGTTGTGCAAACATGTTATCGCCAGAATGTATTTTCAAATTTCTCATCCTACGGATCCCACAGCGCTGTATAATTTCTGTACTCCTCGATTAGAGCCTAGACATTTCTCTTCTGCCCACTCCGTTTACTGGACACCGAACGAGATGCGCGAGACGTACCAACCGACCAACGTCTTACTTTAATTGCGTCCACGAACGCATTTTATTTGCGCATTTACCGCCACCGCTTGGAGCGCTCGCCGCGGAGCGTGCAACGTTGCATGCTCCAGATGCGCGAACGTATCCACTACTGGAGCAGAGTTGGTGCGCGAACCTAATGGATACCCAACTTAACAATCTTTGACAAAAGTAATAAGTGAATTGTGACAGAATTTTCATAAATAATTGACATAGCAGATATATAATGCTCATGGTAACAATAAAAATAAGCTCAACTTAAATCAATTTAATACCCTATTCTGTCTTCCAGTCTTTTATGTTTTAAAAAAGCTCAAATTTTAGTCCCGATCGACTGAATTACGGTGGCTAATTTTAGAGTTCCAGAAAGTTACCGAAAGAAAGCCATAAAAGCGCATTTGGCTTTACTATAAGTATAGTTGTTTTTTTAACGTCTATTTTACTGTTTAAGTTGGTATTGGAAATCATGGTTGTTAGTTGTAATAAAAAGTCATATTAAGCACACTGGATTTTTATTTTAAACATAAATAATAATAGTCCACTAAATACAATATTATTATTAATAGGACATCCTAATTCGTCTACACGCTTCTTTGGTTTTTAAATAGTAAATAGCGCTATCGTAAGGTGGGAACTGCTTATTTCTTTGGTATTCTAAACAATTTGGTTCTTTTGATATGAAATAAATTTAAATTAAGCCTCATGCTAAGGAGCCCAAATTTACCTAGGGGTTACCAACCTAAGGCTCATATAATTTACAGAGATAAATAAATAGGCTCAAAAACAAGGTTGGCTACCCCTTGCTCTAACAAACTAATGAAGTACGAAAGCAAAGCTGTACTTAAATGGCAAGTAAATTAATGACATATGAATTATACAACAATGGCACAATCAGCGAGAAAAACTAAAGTAACAAAATATATAACTATCCACAAAAAAAAGAAACCACACGAATTAAAACTAAAAATATTATTAATCGAAACAACAGGAAGAAATTTGGTATCAGCTTATGAAAAATTTTGGTTTTTTGGCAAAATGCAAATAAACGCTATGGCACCAGTCAATGGCATTCGCTACCACTTAAACTAAAAGGTTAAATACATTTTTTATCCTATATACTGGGTCTGAAAGGCAACTCGTGATTAGGTCTAATTCCTAAAATTAAAATGGACGCTTCTAACTGGTTAATTCCTCGAGCAGTTCCTCCGTCGAGCGATTTTCAGTCTTGAACCGTGCTTTAAAATCGTCCGGAACGGTCCAATCGAGCAGCATCTGAACGTTCATCTTTAGCCTTTGAGCGGGGTGGTAGCTTTTATCTTTGCAAGGCTTGTGGCCTGAAGATTCGAGCGATTCGATCAAGATATCGTCGACCAATCGTTTGTTAAATCCTGAAAAGTTATTCGGCGTTAAAAAATCATTTTCCATTATTACGCATGGAGCATGCATTAAATCTACTTCCATCACCATATACAATGGGATATACTGCCATTTTCCCTCACTATAGGGAGATGAGGCTTTGTTTCTAAAAGGTATGAAGTGAGCGACGCGCCGCGCGAGGGAGTATCAGGTATAAGTTCAAATATATAACCAACTATATTGTACCTAATATTAGACAGATAACCGTTCCCCATGCAGCTTGGGCTATATCACCTGTTTGTCATTTTTGGGTGGGCTTGTCACAGTTCAACTCCCATCCGGTAGCCTCCTCGAATAGAGACGAACCTTGAAAAGACTCTGTGAACCCTGTCTTGGCTGTGTAGTGGATAGGTGGGATAGTATCCTTTGAGTGAAGACCTTGGGTGCTGCTGGGAGGCTTGCGCATCGGACGGCGCTAGCTAATCGACTGTGTTCTCTGGCAAATAATCCTGGAGGGTCTGGAAACAGTCTAAAACGTTTCCTAAGCAGCGGGGATGGCTATTGACCTGATATCAGTCATTCTTAAAACGACCCATTGGCCACCTGATCCCGTTTGACTTGACAGGCAAAGGGCGTTACGATCCGCGATAAATTCGAACTCATTTACCGCTAACATCAAGCATCGCCACGTAAGTGACTTCAAATCCGCGCCCAGAGTGAAGACGAAGAAATTCGACTAAATCTGGTAGGAAGAGCGCTAGGTTGGCCGGCTGGGTTCACTTCCCAGTGCCTCGCTGAAACGCGTTGAAGTCTCATGGGCTTTTCGGTAGGCATAGACAGGTGACTGTCATTGTTCACTAAGTTCGCTAAGTTCACTCCACGAGAGATAGAACACGATGTTGTTAAAATTCTCTGGAGTGACAGATTCACCTGTTGACATCCCCGGATATATCTAATATTGATTATCCTACGAAAAAATCTAGGAAATTGCCATTTTTCCATTTATAACAATATTATGACTGGAAAATGTGCCGGTCAATCGGCAACACTAATGCCCAATAAACCGCCATGTTTCCTTTATTCTCCTTTAGGTACCCTATATACTAATTTATCTATGTTCTCCCTCACTTCTCACGAGAGCTTCTTACGATTTCTCACAAAGGCAGCGCGTCGATCGCTTCATGTCTTTCGGGAAATAAATCGCCGATAGCGCCGCTTCCATTTTTTTGTCCACACACCCCCATTAAAAAGACCTCACCGTACCTTTTAACCGTTTCCCACCCACCGAAGCAATAAAACAATGAAACTATGAAAACTCACTCGAAGTTACCGTCTCGCAGGATGATGCTTAGGAAATGTAAGCACAGACCCTAGATTTTTAAAGAAATCACACTTAAAACACACACAAAGCCAAATGACGATGACTCGGACTTCCGTGATATTTGCGAAACATTGATTTCTTTTAGGCGGGTGCATTATTTTGGAAACACACAAAATAGTATGCGGTTTACAGACCTAGCGCTTCCAGTCGCTTGTCGCTGGAGATTTTCTTGAGTAAGATAGCGAGCAGCAGCCGCATGCGGGACAGCGGCATCGGCGGCTCCACGCCCGCGTGGGCGGCCGACACGCGCTCCGACAGCTCCTCCTCGAGGCTCCGGGGCGCCGCCTCGTCCGCGCAGGCGCCCGCGTGCGCCGCCAGCTCGGCCTTCGCGCGGAAGAACGTGCGGCAGCGGCCGCACATGTACGGCCGCCGCTGGTTGTGTATGTTGAGCATGTGCTTTTTCATGTGCGGGAGTTGCGCGAAGCTCGCCGAGCAGATGGCGCACGAGATGGGCTTCTCGCCCGTGTGGCGGCGCGTGTGCAGCGTGAGCGCGGAGGAGTGTGCGAAGGCCCGCCGGCACACGCGGCAGCGGTAGGGCCGCTCGCCCGAGTGCACTCTGGCGTGCACGATGAGGTGCGTGCGCTGCGCGAAGCTCGCCGAGCACACTTTGCACGCGTGCGGCTTGGCGTCGCGGTGCGTTCGCATGTGCTCCTGCAGATGGCCTTTCAATTTCTTCTCGCAAATGGGACACTCGAACGGTTTCTCGTCGAAGTGAAAGCAGGCCAAGTGCTTTTTGATCGCGTCCGGGCGCAGAAAGCCTTTTCCGCACAGATAGCACACGTATTCTCGAATGCCCAGATGACTTTTGACGTGAAGCGTTAGTTTCGCGTTGCACGAGAAATTCGCACCGCATTCTTTGCATTTATATTTGCGTTCTCCCGTGTGCCTGCGATAATGTTGGGCGACTTCTCCTTTCCTCGCGAACGTCATATCGCAACGGTTGCAGCCGTACGGTTTCTCTCCCGTGTGCAGACGTAAATGCAGCTTCAACCGCTCCTTGAGCGAGAACGGTTTCTGGCAATAATCGCATATGAACACCTTCTCCGTATCCATAAAATTGCGGTGTCTACAGACGATATGCGTTTTAAGATTCCCCGCTTGGCTGAAACCTTTCGCGCAATGCGGGCATGTGAACGGACGAATGTTCAAATGCGTCAGCAGATGCCTTTTCAGTTGACTCTTGAAGAAAAACCTGCGATGGCAGATGTGGCACGTTTCGTTCTTTTTTCGTTTTTTGGAATCGGTTTTATTTATCCCCTTTTCTTTCGGCGAAACGACATCTTCCGCTTTCTTTTTCTGGGATTTCTCCGCTGCTAGTACCGGCGTAATGAAATCGAGATCTTTCAGGAAACGCGAGATTTTACGAGTACGAACGGTACGCTCCGTACGACTCTCGAGCTCCTCGTCGAAAGAACCGTTACGGTAACCGTTGCTTCTCGATCTCGCCGTCGTGGAACGCAGCTTTCCGCGTGTACAAATCTTATCCGGTTTTAATGCAGGCTTTTTCGACTTCAGCTTTTGGGTCTTGGGCGTTTTCACCTTCTCCTTTACGTTAGCCATTCTGCTTTTAGGCGCAATTACAAATTAAATAACCGTGACATTGGCAAATCAAGACTAGAATCTATACATCCACCACCTATGTACTGTACGTATTTATAAATTAGTACACTACGAAATGCACAAGAAAGTGAGAACCACCGCTGGTGTGAAAAAGTGTCTTCTGTATTTCAGTAGGCAAATGACGCAGTTCTGAAACATACATGCGCATAAAATTTAAACAAAGCGGAACATAATATACATTTATAAATTATTCGTTTTGCCGTACAATCACCATTGCTAATGTCACAAAAAAGCGGGTATCTTGATTTGGTTTACCTGCCAAAGTAGTTTTATTTTTTTTAAATGCATGGGCAAAGTGTATCCATGTGAATTAAAATAGTATATCATTGGCTATAAAATGGTCTTCAATGTAAATTGTTATTCAATTCAATTCTTTATTTAATTACATTATAAAACTATAGATTACTTAAAAATAAAACGTATTACGGATTTCAATAAAATTAAGAAATTACGTTAACTACTTAATAAAACTAAAATACCTAACATTTTATTACTACATAAGAGGCTTGTGTTTAGGGTGTGTGTGTGTGTGTGTGCGTGTGTGTATGTGTGTGTGTGTGCATGTGTTGAGTGTGTAGCGTACGTGCATATAATAGCATTGTATATACAATATATATATTATGAAATCGAAGACTATCGCGGTTGTTTGACATTATAAATAGGATAGAAAACGAATTTACCGCGTGAAATTTGTAGGACCCGACGTTTCGGTGACGTTGCAGCCGCCGTTGTCTAGGGTAAACTGACAACGTTTTTACCCTAGACAACGGCGGCTGCAACGTCACCGAAACGTCGGGTCCTACAAATTTCACGCGGTAAATTCGTTTTCTATCCTATTTATAATATATATATTAGTATTATACATTAAAGTAACACTGTGAGCAGTAATTTTATCATTTGTATATGATTACCATCATGCTCAATCGCACCATCTGTTTGCAGAGCCCTTCTCGCATACCAATGTTAGTTAGTGGAATGTGTTCAAGAGTGCACTGTACTTTTTAAATCAGTTGGTTTCCTTAGGCGACAGATATATATATTTTTTACTGTTAGTCCACATAAATTTAAATTATGTAATATAAATTGTTTTTTCAGGTTAGTTTTGTATGTACTTAAATTATTTTTATTTCCATGCTTGTTTACAAGGTCTAAGACTATGGCATGCAATCTAATGTTGATTTGTTTATTTGAATTAAATAAATAAATTAATGAATCTTTTGTTGTTTCTGAACCAATTTTATCACAAATACTGTCCAATCTTCTAGCACGAGTTACACAATTACTTTATAAGTAACGATTTGGACATGTACAATAACTTATCTATAAGTATCATACATGACTATGATAAAAGAGCGTGTGAATCAGTATTTTCTTATGATATTATTGGTTAAGGTGGTTGTGTAAGTATAAAAGTCAGTGGCATAACTAAGCCAGTGCACGCACTAGGGCCCTCGGTAATTCGAGGGCCCAAAATGGAACTTCTGTCTACGATCGACGTTCTATTCAACTCTGCTAGGAAGCTAAGGATGCCGAAAAAATTAATGTCTCAATGCTGATTTTGCAGAGTGCAAATCGAGACGTAATTTGTCCATATTTCTATATTTGTTCAGGTGGTGGTTGTAATACTTGGAGACATATACCAAACGAAAGCTTACTAAATATGTGACATTTGATGATATGGTGGCTAAGCTGTAATCAGTAGCTGAAGGAAGTTGTAGTGTCTTAAATAAAAAATATATGCAAACAAAATGCGTCTCGTTTAAATAATTCAGTTAGTTAAATTATTTCTAGTATATACAAACTATAAGAACTTTAGGACTATAGGAGCGTGCGCACATATTATGAGCATAATATGGTAATATGGAACCTGCTGACTTCTTAGACGAATTAATTGTAGAGAAAATGTGGGGATGAAATATTGGTAGATCTAGATGGCTTTAAATATCGGTAGATTCACATAACAAACCCGATTTAACCCTTGGAGTAAATGGGTATTTTCATGGATGCATCTGTCTCTTTTGCAGGATTTTCGGCGACATCAACCTTAAAGTATTTTAGTAACCCCAATTTTACCCTTAGTAGTAACCCCAAAATTTTGGGCTAGCGCTTAAACTGCCCTCTCTGCTCTACGCCAACTCCAGAATAACCAAAAATTCGATTCTGTGCAATTCCAAAGATCCGGCAATATCGAAGCACGTAATAAGTGGCTGTAGTGATTCAAATGAACTACAAGCCCGCGTAGACTTCCACAAAAGGTTCCTTACTGGAATCAGCCAGAATGGCACTGGTCTGGGGTATGGCAGTACAACCACGAGCGACGTGGACTTGAAGAAGTCTCTTTTGCGGGGAGATTACGACAGCAAGAGTATGGCTCATGCTATTGGCCTTCAATGCCAGAATGACTGGACAACAATTGGTGACTTTTGCATTCCGCCTCCAATGCACTGGAAGGTAATGCTCTATGACTGGACGCCAGAGATGCTGAAATTTTATTTGAATGCCTTTCAGCATACACTTCCAGACCCCAGTAACCTCGCTCGTTGGAGCTTTGCCGAGGATTGTTCTTGTCCCCTCTGTAGCAATACCCCTTGCACAGCTAGACACATTCTAGCTGGCTGCAAGGTGGCCTTAGATCAAGGACGGTACACTTACCGCCATGACAAAGTTCTCGCTGTTATTCGCGAGGTAATTAGTCTCTCAGTGGCTCGTGCCAACAAGGGTTTGACAGTATCCTCCAAACCCCCAATACAGTTTGTGCGGGATGGCTCTAAAGGCAAAAAACATTTAACTACAAAACCTTTCTCAATAATCGAGAAAGCTACAGATTGGACTCTGGAGGTTGATTCGGTCTCTAAGCAGTATAAATTCCCTGAAAGTCTCGGATGCACAGCCCTCCGTCCAGATATAACTCTTTACTCTCTATCTCGGAAGGTGGCTCTTATTGTAGAATTAACTGTTCCATGGGAATCAAATATCCCAAAAGACCACGAGTACAAATTAAATAAATACCATGATCTTGCAAATGCCGTAACCCGGAACGGCTTCACTGTTCACCTTCACGCGGTGGAAGTTGGCGCTCGTGGCCTGCCAGCTAAATCTCTATTTCACCTCTTTAAAGATCTTGGCCTTTCCAGAAAAATAATCAACTCTTTTTTAGAAAAATTATCTAAAACTGCGATTTGCGCATCTCAAATTCTATGGCTTCGAAGGGGGAGTGAATGGGTGGCAAGGTGAACGCTCACATGTGGCAAGACAGCTGTCCTAAACCTACCACAGCCGGTTCGTAAGTCCGGAATCCACTGCTCACCCCCCAGAAGTGTAAAAAATAGTATTATGATGGGCCCGACTCCGGTCGGTGAATTCCATGGCAGCTCCGTTTGTATTTATTTATTATAACTACGAAACTACTACACCAATCATAAAAAGAACAACTGCACAATGATTGCATTGAATTTTCGAATATAGAATATTGAAATATCATTTTGTAAAACAATTAGATAATTATGAATAAATATGAGAACGTCAAAGAAGTGAAAAAAACGCGGAACCAGATCTGGTCGTATCATACTCAACGGATAATTGTTTCAGAACCAGATTTGGTCGTATCATACTCAACGGGTTAATAAGATTCATTACCTAATAAAAGTTACAAAAGCACCCAAATATACATGGATTAATGAATTGATATTTTATTTTAATACTTTTATACACAACCACAATAAAATTAATTAATTTAAGTAATTAGTTGTTACACGCTGAGTACACTTTACATATAAAAATGCCAATTGTCTATGGAATAGAGATAGCTGGAATACTGGGCAAGGAGACAGTTTTATATTTAGCATAGGCTACGTTTTTTAGGGTTTCTAGAACTTTAAGGGTTGCACAGAATAATAAAAAAACAACGGGCGTAAATTCTTATTAACGCGGGTGGAGCCGCAGGCACAGTTAGTATACTTATAAGTATCCACAGATATACACTACGCATATTTTTAAAAAAATATTTTTTTATTCAAAACCCATGGTGTCTATTGGAGAGTGTGTAATGGATAATGTACTAAGAACCCTTCAAATATTGTTATTTCTATATAACAAACACATTTTAATAAGATTTATTAACTATTAAAAGTTACAAAATCCTCCAAATAAACAAAACTTTGAATGTGTATAACTCCAACAAGCCATGGATTGATGAGTTGAACTTTTATGATATTACTTCTAGCACAGCTAAATAGCTTTTATGATATTACTTCTAGCACAATTAAATTATTTATTTATTTATTTATTTGTAACGAAACAGATAGTAGGTGGTACATTTCATTAATAACATAGTGCCTTACATAATATGCTCTAACCTATATCCTATAATATTGTTCCAATGCATCCGTTAATAAGGCTCTAATCTAGATATTTATCTATTTGTATATATTTATCTATTTGTTACACTCTCTTCCATACAAAAATGCCCATTGTCCTTTATTATGCTAGTGTTCATTTACACAAATGCATACTAGCATAATACATTTGTGTAAAGATTGACTTTTTTAAAATTGTAAAAAGAAATAATTAAATTTATATTAAAAAATATAAAACCTTCTTTAAATAAAGTAACCTGCTAAAATGCATAATTAGGTATAAATCAGTTATGGAATAGTCAAATTAGGAATATTGCAAATATAAAATTACAACAATAGAAATAGCGCAATACAAATAGGTATGTACGCTAACGAAAGAACGCGTGTTCTACGAACGCAGGTCCCCGCACCTCAGCCACTGCTTACATTTAGCTCGGTCCCCAACAGTAGGTTTCTCTTCTGACGCTGTACATGTTTGCATATTATATAATAATAAAGATTTTGTAATATTTTCGATTTTTATTTTTAGATAGCATGTGATCCCCGGGAGTCTCCTTGCGACCACCTAGGGGGTTGCGACCCAATGGTTGAAAAACACCGAATTATACTGTTCTTATTCTTAAAGTGCCATCTCCTATCGGCGGTTATTAAGGCCACTTGGGCACGCAATGTTGTGGCGCTGAACAACTTGGTGGTGCTTGACTTGAGCCATTCAATGAGGTTTTGTAGCCAGTGGGTTCGTTTTCAGCGGCCTTTTATCTTTCGTGGCAGGATTAATATAAAGAAGGTGGTATTTGTTACCACGCATTATGTGGCCCATGGCCAATTATACTATTACTCAGATCAAAATATTTGTTAAACATTTTCTCATTAGAATTTCAATTTAATGCTTTTTTTACTATATAACAAAAACAATAAAAAAATTGTGATTTTAACGATCCAATGTTTTGGGGTCTCTAAAAGGTGTGGGGCCCATAGGCCGGTGCCTACTTGGCCTATTGGATAATCTGGCATTGTAGCCGCCAGTGCGGCAAGAGGTCAGGGAGCTAGAGGACCCAGAACGCTCTAGCGGCGTCTAGGCGTACGTTAATGATTAGTTTCGGGTCACAATGGCCCAATCAAGAGGCCAAGTGCGAGAAAAAAGCCCAGACAAACTAACTAACTAGTCTTCGGGTGTGGCGTCTCCGTTATTATCGTTACCACACTAGCGCCGGTTAACTGACGGCTATTCTCTTAACGCATTCGTGGTTTTATGTTTGAAGCCAATTTTCAAATATACAAAGATCCGCCCTTATTGCTCTCTAATGCCCATGAGATGATTTAGAAACTCATTTACAATCGCATTTTCTACATGTGTATAAACGGGCTAGCCTCATTTACTGTTTATCCAAACATTAAAAAAACACAATTATCCGATAAAACAATCAAGTGACCCGCTTTTTTGCGCTTTACCGCAACGAAATCCATCTAATTACCACGAAGTGGTCTCGCGTTGATTGACTGACCTTATCAACGGCGGAAGCCCTTCAAAACAGTCGAAACAGCACTGACCTTTATTTTATATCCATAATACAAAGCATCGATCGTATTTCTTCGTTAAAATACGCACTTATAACGAAATTAAACGATAGAAAATCAGAAAAAAGCAAATCCATATCGTCGAAGTCTCCCCTTGACGTTTCAAACAGACGCCATTTTGTTTCTGCTTGTTAAGTAGGGACGGGGTAATGATGCGATCGTAGAATAATAGATCATCGTACCACTGCTATATTTTTACTGCTTTTTTTTAAACTAGATACTAGATAATATCTTGAAGACTTAAAACGGGAAAATCAGGATGAATAAGATTCTTCGGGTTTCGTACTAAAATTCTGCGAGTATTAAAATACTAAACGCCCTATTGAATTATGCCACTAATTAACGATTACGTCCCGTCCTCTATTTCTAATGCCCTGGCCAAACTAATGGGAAATGCCGTTAATTATCGGGATAATGTAGGTGTGGCCGCAGCAAAAACGCCCATAATCGCAGTTATTAACGGCCGTTAGTGTGGCCCGAGCATAAGGGTTTCTCTAGACGATCAAGCATGCTTGTCAAGCTACGCGTCGCGGGCTGGGAGGGGATCGTAAACCGCAGGAAATATACAAATATTTATAGTTATATACCAGGGTCACGTCATTCATCAATAAATTATGTCTAATTAACGTGACTCCCTGTTTACGATCCCCTACTAGCCCGCGACGCGAAGCTTGACAAGCATGCTTGATTGTCTAGAGAGCTCTTAAGGCCTATTATAAAATGAAGGATTACGGGGATAAACTATCAATGCATTTTTTTTTTGTGAAAATGGGGTACTAATGTCATCTTGTGGCTTGTTCTCAAGATAATCGAAACATGAATCGATTTACTAAAGAAAGATCAAATTGGGCTCGATTGCGTTTCTTCGTGAACTAGCGCGCCTGGCCGTAGTTCAACTACGGCCAGGCGCGCACTACGATGCGATGCGTTGCGGTACTTATTTTTTGCCGAACGGAAAAAGACCACATTCTTGAGGTTCGCGCACTACGGTGAAATGTTTAGACTTATTAGTCATTCGTTGTCTATGCAAATCTCTATTGGCGATCTGCGTGATTATTTCCGCAGTGAACGAGGTTATATATAACTCTACAGTGTGGAAAAATCTGTGCGGTGACGCACCGCAGCCAATCTGCAGCAATCCACGAATTTAAATCCGGGCCGTTTTTTCCGTAGTGCGCGCGCTTTCATAAGATTCTACAGGACACAGATTTTCCAAAAATAAAAGGCACGGGATTTTACCGCAGTGCGCGGCTAACCTTAAATCGGAATTTAGTTCGTGTGAACAAGACAGGACAACACATTAGAGCGGAATGTGAAATGAATGATTTTAACTTTTTCGCATTAAAACTACCCACCGAAGATAAAGCAGCTGAATTCAAGACCACACGCAAAGCGTTCAAACTTATTCGGATGGCTATAAGTTTGACAGGTAATTTTGGTGCGGGAAAATCGACGTACTTTCATTTCATACTACGCTCTAACGTATTGCTCTGCCTCGTTCGCTTGAACTAATTTCCAATTTTAGTTTACGAATATACGCAACGCGGTGACGGTGGACCTAAATCAGTCCTTCCCGCCAGGTCCAGAGGTGGAGTACCTCGATGACACTCAGGTTGACGCTGAGGAGGAACTGTTTTGGGAAATACTGATCAAGACCTATGACTTCCACGTTTTTGCTATTTTCTGAGGTATAATTTAAGTAAAATGTATTTTTTTATAAACTTCAATACTCTTATTATTATTTTATTGTTATATTTTAGTCTTCGCTTTTTTCCTGCTGTGTAATTTAAGTAAACTACATTTATTTTAGAAACTCCAATATATTTGGTTTGCAGACAGAATTAATTTTTTTTTCGTTCAAAATCTTGTTAGTGCTATTTTTTTTATGTTAGTAAAGTTTAAAAATGTAATTACCAAAAATTTATTAAAGTTGACATTGATCGTTTTTCTTTGTATCGCTTTAAATGGCAATTATATCGCTGTAAGGGGCTCTCTAGACGATTAGGCATGCTTGTCAAGCATCGCGTCGCGGGCTGGGGAGGGATCGTAAACCGCAGGAAATATTCAAATATTTTTTAAACATTTACCAATCATGCCTAATTTTCTCGTTTTATACCAGGGAGTCACGTCATTCATCAATCAATTACGTCTAATTATCGTGACTCCCTGGTATAAACTACAATATTAGGCATTTTTGGTAAATTAAAAAAATATTTGCAACTTTCCAGCGGTTTACGATTACTGCCCACCCCGCGACGCGATGTTTTACAAGTATGCTTGATCGTCTAGACCAGTGTTCCGCAAAGCGTGTGCCGCGGCACACTGGTGTACCGTGGTCATCAGTTGGTGTGCCGCGGAAAATTGTGTAATAAATATTCCCCCTTTCCCCACAGAGTTGAAAATCCCAATTTTTGGATTGGGATTTTCAACTCTCACTACTATTAAATCGAAAAAAAGAGAGCGCCTGAGGCCGATCAATGAAGAGATGAGAGCAGTCTTATCAACGATTGCTCCAAATTTTGATCGCCTGTGCTCAGTTAAACACGCTCACATTTCTCACTAAACATCTTTTCATATTAGGTATATTGGTTTTAGTAATAAATAAATATTGAATAAACATTGCTTTTTTCTTTGGTGTACCTCTAAAATTTTTTGATTTGATAGGTGTGCCTTGAACACAAAAAGTTTGCGGAACACTGGTCTAGACTCTAGAGAGCCCCTAAAGATGGATCCCGAAAAGTGTCATTTTTTATCGTACGTTTATGACTGAATATGACGCGCCCGAGGACGAGATGAATTAAGCGTTGATTGAATCAACGATGGAGCGGATTATGGATATATTAGTTATGCTACTTCATACGAGGGAGCGTATTATGGATGGCTGGGATTTTTACCCGGTTTGCATAAACCCACTTGACTTGTGAATTTACGCGACCCCTTTTGTGCTCGGTAATTACCCCTTCGATTATCTTCAATGGTTTTCACCTTGGACTGTATTCAAATGGTAATCACTCACCAGCTAGGTTGTTTTTTCTCTCAGGGGTGGTTGTCTCGAACGATTGGTGGATTCCAACCTCACAAGGAAATTTGTTCAGCGAGAGGCTTCCGTGATAGAACCTCACTTTCCTCAGGTCACGCAGGATAAGCTTCCGTCGAAAATAAACACTTTTTATTCGCGAGACTTTCTTTTATTCGGTCACTTATCTTTACTTTTACATTGAGTTCCGAGTACTTATAATTTACTACTAAGTCCCGGTGCTTGGATCGCGGCGCGTTCACGCTGATCCTTTGCCAATTTACAACTGAAGCTTTCGCTCTTTTCTGTCGTCGATCGCCATTACATTTTTTTTTACGATAGCGACCGCCCTTACCTCTCATTGGTCTAGATCCTTCCAGAAATTTCTAAACACACCCCTATTACTGCGCCGCACACGTTTTGTCCAATAACGAGACAGGGCGCATAACAGATGCAACCCCGTTTGAGAGAGACATCGCGATCATGCTTCCTCGCTTGCACGCTAGAGCGAGAAGCGAATACTAGTTGTCTCTGTCTTACATTTAAACATTTTATAGACATATTATTTGCTTAATTTAAAAGAAAAGAATCTACCCTAGTACAGGCATTAACCTAGTTGGGTAGTTTTTAAGACATAATTTTTGTACTACTTTCTCTTAAATAAAGCATTATTATTATTATTATTATTATTATTATTCTCGTCGCAAACGCCACCGTTCCCGAGTACATATTGTCTTAAACATAGGTTAGTTTCAGGTCATTAGTAACAAGTTAATATTAATGTTAGATCGTTAATTAGGCTAATTAAGTTGTCTCTCCTAGCGCTTTACTTTACATTAAACGAAATACTATATGCTATGCTTAATTAATTAATCATGCAAGTTTCTTTACATTTTAAACTATATTATTTCTAGGGTGAATTGTGGGATTTGGAGTATGTATGATTTTTTGTAACGTCCACGGTTTTTATTTCGTAGTCTTTTGCCAGTCGCCTCGCCAGGGAATTTATCGTTACCATGTGTTACTAAGGGGTCCTTTTCACGATTTATTTTGAATGGGAACGTTGTCGGTCCCTGGATTCTCGTGTTTCAGGGTCGACCGCTCGTTTATTTTATATTTTATAGCCCCTTTCTGTCCTTTCCTTTGAGTTATCAGCTATTTTTCAAGGAATCTCATATCCTCGGCGTCCGTGACTAATTATGTTTCCTACCCTTTGTAAGAGGGTCTCACTTTTAGGGAAGATTTATCGACCCTGGCGTCCGCTCTTTCGGATATTCTGAACCATTCCCCCCCCCCCCAATGGGCTCTGAGCCTCATTGGCTCCTGTCTCCATCTATTTGGTTTACCTAATTTACATCTTATTTACATAATCCAGTCTTATTTTTTACTCATTCACCTATGGGATTCTACTTATCTAACTGTCATATTCAATTTTCCTTATTGGTCTAGTGAGGTGACGGATCTTTCTTATTCAACCTATGAGAATTTCTCATTAATCTACTTAGAATATGTACCGCTTTCCGTTAACTTTCGTTTTTCATTTCTTACGAGACAAACGTCAACTTGCGTTTTCACTTTTAAATTCTAGCTAGACTATTTTTATTTTCTACTGTGACGAATAGACTTTCGCTTTTTCCACTTAGACATTAGTGACAGTTGTTTCTGCCTGATCAGCTGTTGTATGTATTTTTACAAGTTTACTGACAGGGCGCCTATACACTTTCCCGTCCACTAATAGGTCTACTATTCGCACTTGGCCTGTTTTGTCAGGGAAAACTTGAGTCACCCGACCTCTGGCCCACCTTCCTCGTTCTAGGGAAGGATCTAACAGGACTACTAAGTCTCCGATTTTTAACGGAGTTCCCTTTGTCGCCCACTTAGGTCTTTTAACCAACAATGGAAGTACTTCTTTAGACCAGCGGTACCAGAAAGCATCAGCAAGTATTTGCGATTGTTTCCAGTGATTTTTGTTAGATAACTCAGTTGTATTATTCTGACCTACCGCTGTACTATCATCTGCATGGCCTAATAGGAAATCTGCGGGTGTGAGGGGTCTCTCATCCCGAGTATCTAGAGATATATACGTGAGCGGCCTGTGGTTCATCATCGCTGAGACTTCGCATAATAATGTTCTCAGCACATCTTCATTTGGCGCTCGCTCCTTTAATATGGCATATAACGATTTTTTTGCCGTTTTTATCTGACTCTCCCAAACTCCACCGAAATGGGGTCCTGAAGGAGGGGAGAAACTCCATTTTATCTCGTCGGCACTTAGACGATCCCTTATTTCATGGTTGTCGATAGCTGACAAAACTTTTCTTAATTCAGCGTCCGCACCGCGGAACCCAGTGGCATTGTCGCTCATAATTTCCCGCGGCTTCCCCCTGGCTGCTATAAAACGTCTTATAGCTAACAAGGCCGAGCTGGTTGACAAATCTCCAGCTAGTTCGATATGGGTCGCTCTCGTGTTAAAACAAGTGAAGAGTAATCCATATCGTTTTTCCACTTTCTTTCGATTAGTGACGAAGAACGGCCCAAAAGCATCCAAACCTACAGTGTGGAAACAGCGCCTTCGAGTGGTTATTCGCGCGGGTGGGAGTTGGCCCATTTGTGCGGTCATAGGCTTCGCGCGGCGGATAGTGCAATAGACACATTCTCGTGAGATCTTTTTCACCGTTTGTCGCGCCCCAATGACCCAAAACTGTTCTCTCAGCACTGATAAAATTAATTCAGCGCCGCCGTGAGCATTAATCTCGTGTAAATGTTTCACGAGCAACACCGTGAATCTATCCTTACCGTGTAATATATATGGCCTTTTTGTGTCGAAAGGTGTGTCGTTCGCATTTTCGATCCGGCCTCCTAACCGTATTAACCCTTCCGCGTCGATATACGCGTTCAATCCGAACAGACGGCTGTCTTTCGGCAATATTTTCTGATGACGTATCAGTTCTATCTCGTGTGCGAAAATTCGATGTTGTGATTCCTTGATCAGAAATTTTTTCCCGGTTGCGATATCGTCGCTTTCGAGTGCTTTTGACGTGGTTTTTTTCCTACACAGATCTATAAATTTTTTCACATATGCCATGGTTCGACTCGCCCGCATGTACCGGGAAAATCTATCTATGTCAATTACGCTTTCATTTTTTTCTGTCGTTGTTAGTACAAGTTTTGTCTTAAATTCTAACAATGCTCTCTCTTCCGGTTTCGGATCGGTTGGCTCCTGGAGCGGCCAGTGTTCTCTACTGCCACGCAAGAATGCAGGTCCTGCGAACCATCTACCTTCCGGGCTTAAATCTATCTTGGTGGTATTCCGTGTGCCATCATCAGCGGGGTTGTCGCTCCCCGCTAACCAATGCCACTGTCTTGGAGACGTGAGCTCATCGATCACACCTAGTCTATTTGCTACAAACTGGAGGTGACATTCCTTTTGTGACAAAATCCACCACCACACATTTTTTGAGTCTGTCCACATAAAGACGTCATCGAAACTTAATGCGCTCTCTTGTTTTATTTTTGAGGCCAGTTCAGCACCTAACAGCGCCGCAGTCAGTTCTAACCTGGGGATTGTCAGTTTGCCTTTCAAAGGTGCCACTCGAGTTTTGCTAGCCATAAAGGATACCTTGTGCTCGCCGCTACAGCCTGTAATCCTAACATATGCAACGGCGCACATCGCCTTTTCGGACGAATCGCAGAATACGTGCAATTGCCTTTTCTCACCTGCTTGTTTGGTAGCGCCATTATAACGTGAGATTCGCACACCTTGCGCTAATCTCAGTTCTTGCAACCACCGGAGCCAATATTTAACTACATCGCTCGGGATCTCGTCGTCCCAGGCCACTCGGCTACTCCATACCTGCTGCATGATCAGTTTAGCTCTTATAGTGAGCGGTGAAAGCGCACCCATTGGGTCCCATAGCTGCATTATTAATTTTAGCGCTTCCCGCTTCGACGGAATCTTATTTCCCGTCGTCAGATCTTCGCTGAGGCGGTCCATGCTCACATTAAATGCTAACTGATCAGAGGCAGGTAGCCACGTCAAGCCTAATATACGTTGTGACGTCAACTCACCCTTTTCCAGAGATACTTGCGCGAGCGCGCGGTTTTCTTCTGGTATCCCGGTTAAAGCCTCGTTTTTATTTGAAGCCCAACCGGTCATAGTGAAATTCCCAGCTTTATGAATCAAATTAATTTCCCTGATGACTTGTTTTGCTTCCTCTAACGTGTCTACTCCCGCCAGCAAATCATCAACGTACGAATCGCGCTCTATTATTTTTACAGCCGCTGGGTACTGGTCCTTAAACCGAGCTGCGTTTTTATTTTTTACGTAGATCGCGGAGGCCGGGGAGCAACAACTACCGAATATTAGACAGTCCATTTTTAATATTTTTGGAGGACTTTCACGCTGGAAACCTCGCCAGAGAAACAGCTGACTGAAGCTATCTTCCTCTCTCACTTTTATCCGAAGATACATATCTCGTATGTCGGCCGTGAAAGCGATTGCATTTTCACGGAATCGTAATAAAATTCCTAATATGCTATTTAAATAGTCTGGTCCACCTAATAACATGCTATTCAGCGACCCGCCTGCGCCCGAGGACGCAGCGTCGTGAACGACACGAATTTTGTCTTTCTTCGCGGGGTGAATAACCCCCAGGTGCGGAAGAAATAACACTCGAGGGCGGTTTTTTAATTGTTTTTCCTCGACTTCCGAAGCATACCCCTCAGCTAGATATCTCTCTATCTGCTGGCAGTATTTTTCTCCATAAAGACGGTCGGAGTCCATTTTCCGTTCCACTGACCTCAGCCGAGTCATTGCCATGTCTCGGTTATCTGGTACGGAAAAGTTCACCTCTTTCCATAACAGACCTGTCTCCCATACTCCATTTTTAAAAGAAGTAGTATCTTCTAAGATTTTTTCAGCCCTAACATCGGCCTGAAGCTTTCGCTTTTTCTGTGGCCAATCGTACTCTAGCTTCAGATTTTCTTCAAGTAATTTATCTAAAGAAGGTTCATTTTCCTGATTTAAGCATAGCGCCGGGTACCTAATGTCTCGTTCGAGAGCGTTATTGCCGCCGATAGCCACCCACCCCAGGAGTGTTTTAGATACCGATAGGCCCCCGTCTACCATTTTTAATCCTCTAGAGACTATCAGTTCCCAACAATTAGCTCCCAGGAGCAGGTCAGGTTTTACGGTCGTCGCCTGAGTCGAACGCACCATCCCTCCGATCGGCCTCTGCGCACTTATCACGCTTTTGACCTCCGGTAGATTTAACGAGGCTACGCTGTAAGCTCGTACTACGTATTCCTTCTTACCTAAATCTCCCCTTACTTTGAAGGACACCGCTTCGGCACTGCTATTACTCTCTCTCATATTCCCGATTCCAGAGAGCTGTAATCCCTGCGTCGGGCCTCGAATGCCTAGTTCTATTGCCACGCTCTGATCAATGAGTGAAACAGTCGCGCCTGCGTCTAACAACGCATATAATGTTTTTCTACCCCGGGTTCCAACTACGGTTATCGGTAATACTTGCAGAATGACCTGATTTCCAGATACTGCGTTCGCCACTACCTCGGAGCTCGCGCGCGGCGCCGCCGCGATGTCCGCCTCGTTCGCAGGCGGCGGGGCGGTCAGCAGATAATGATATTTGCCCTTTGGAAACCGTTTATATGCCGAACACGATTTTCGGCCGTGGTTGTGCCCTAAACATTTAAAACACCTACGCATTTTTTTTATCTCATCCCAGCGGCTTGCTAAAGTTAGATTTTTAAATTCTTCACATTTATTTAAATAATGGGATTTCTCACACCGAGGGCACTTAGGGTCTTCTTTGCCCTGGGTATGTAAAATATATTTTTTAGAGCCCGTTTCTTTCTGTCTCTTGTCTCGCGGGTTATCATAACTTTTCCTAGGGAGCTCTGCGGTACACAGACCGGCGTCTTGTGCGCTGATCGCTAATTTCTCTAACCATAATGCGAAATAAACTAATACCGGATCGTTTAAACCAACCCTTCCCCTGTCAGCTAGCCACAGAGTTAATAAGTTCTTTGGCAATTTTGCCACAAGTGAAGCCAATAAGTCTGGATTATAAAGATGTTCTAATTTACTTACCGATTTTACGGTCGCGACCAGATTTTTTATCTGGCACGCAAATCGCATTAAACCGTCTGCATCTAGACTATCAGATAACCCTTTTTCTTTCCTCAAATCCGCTATCGTTCTCTGAATAATTAAATTCGTATTACCGAATAGCGCCTCTAACGTGGTCATGATATTTGTCACGTTGTCAGGACTTAAAAGCAAACCCGTCACTGCCTCGCGTGCTCTACCTTTTAATGCTGTCTGCAAACGCAATAAGTTTTGTGCATCATTTAAATGCATTACGTCTGTCGACTGTTTGAAAATAGCTTTGAAGGCTACGAATTCTAAAGGATTCCCGTGAAATGAAGGTAACTCTTTTGCAAAATGCGGTTTTGTGGACGCTACAGAAAAAATCCTACATACCTCTTTTATCATTTTTTCGCTCGAGCTGCTAATTCCATCGCTGCTCGTACCCAGGTCCGTATCAGCGGCGGCCTTTACCGCCGCCGCCGACACCGCCTTGGTCTCTGCCCTAGCGTTGTCCGCAGCTGCCGCGCCGCTCGCATTCGCCGCGCCGCCCGCATTCGCCGCGCCGTCCGCCACCGTCGCGCCGGACGCCGCCGCGTTGCCCGGTTCCGATCGCCCGCCGTCTTCACGCCGCCGTGCCGCTTCTCCATTTTCTTCTGCGAATGTTCCCCCCCAGGGTTCTGGGGACGTCTCAGCAGCTGGAGTTTGATACTCGGCCCATCTCGACACTCTGCTGGCTGCCGTGTTGTCCCCCGCGACGTCGCGATCATTTTCCTGACTGCTCGTTTCTGTCCCGAAGGTTTCGGAGACAATTTCCAGCATCCTCATAGCATGCCGCGAGTCTTCTTCCGCTGCATCCAGTTCTTCCTGCATCGCTGCTCGTTGAAGGTCCATGTCAGCCTCTTCTTCGATTTCTTCAGCCGCTCTGCGCGCCGTGCGCCGCGCAGCCACTTTTTTCAGTTCCGCATCCAATTTATTTTTATCAGCTTTTTTCTTGGCTTTTTGGAGGTTCACTCTTCGAAGTTCTTCAGATGCTGCTCGCAGTTCCTGAACGTGCTCGCTTCTTCTGCTGCTCTCTGACCAGGCGCGCGATGAAGGTCTTGGATTTTCGGATTGCGTGCTTTTCGAATCCATATTTTTATTTTTCTTTTCTCGTTCTTGATCCAAAGTCACTTTTCTTTCCGATTTTCTTTATTCGGCTTGACGGAGGACCACGATGGCTGGGATTTTTACCCGGTTTGCATAAACCCACTTGACTTGTGAATTTACGCGACCCCTTTTGTGCTCGGTAATTACCCCTTCGATTATCTTCAATGGTTTTCACCTTGGACTGTATTCAAATGGTAATCACTCACCAGCTAGGTTGTTTTTTCTCTCAGGGGTGGTTGTCTCGAACGATTGGTGGATTCCAACCTCACAAGGAAATTTGTTCAGCGAGAGGCTTCCGTGATAGAACCTCACTTTCCTCAGGTCACGCAGGATAAGCTTCCGTCGAAAATAAACACTTTTTATTCGCGAGACTTTCTTTTATTCGGTCACTTATCTTTACTTTTACATTGAGTTCCGAGTACTTATAATTTACTACTAAGTCCCGGTGCTTGGATCGCGGCGCGTTCACGCTGATCCTTTGCCAATTTACAACTGAAGCTTTCGCTCTTTTCTGTCGTCGATCGCCATTACATTTTTTTTTACGATAGCGACCGCCCTTACCTCTCATTGGTCTAGATCCTTCCAGAAATTTCTAAACACACCCCTATTACTGCGCCGCACACGTTTTGTCCAATAACGAGACAGGGCGCATAACAGATGCAACCCCGTTTGAGAGAGACATCGCGATCATGCTTCCTCGCTTGCACGCTAGAGCGAGAAGCGAATACTAGTTGTCTCTGTCTTACATTTAAACATTTTATAGACATATTATTTGCTTAATTTAAAAGAAAAGAATCTACCCTAGTACAGGCATTAACCTAGTTGGGTAGTTTTTAAGACATAATTTTTGTACTACTTTCTCTTAAATAAAGCATTATTATTATTATTATTATTATTATTATTCTCGTCGCAAACGCCACCGTTCCCGAGTACATATTGTCTTAAACATAGGTTAGTTTCAGGTCATTAGTAACAAGTTAATATTAATGTTAGATCGT
Source organism: Micropterix aruncella (assembly GCA_944548615.1). Classification (NCBI taxonomy): domain Eukaryota; kingdom Metazoa; phylum Arthropoda; class Insecta; order Lepidoptera; family Micropterigidae; genus Micropterix; species Micropterix aruncella. The sequence continues at coordinate 4,666,539 of OX155960.1, forward strand.
TAATTAGGCTAATTAAGTTGTCTCTCCTAGCGCTTTACTTTACATTAAACGAAATACTATATGCTATGCTTAATTAATTAATCATGCAAGTTTCTTTACATTTTAAACTATATTATTTCTAGGGTGAATTGTGGGATTTGGAGTATGTATGATTTTTTGTAACGTCCACGGTTTTTATTTCGTAGTCTTTTGCCAGTCGCCTCGCCAGGGAATTTATCGTTACCATGTGTTACTAAGGGGTCCTTTTCACGATTTATTTTGAATGGGAACGTTGTCGGTCCCTGGATTCTCGTGTTTCAGGGTCGACCGCTCGTTTATTTTATATTTTATAGCCCCTTTCTGTCCTTTCCTTTGAGTTATCAGCTATTTTTCAAGGAATCTCATATCCTCGGCGTCCGTGACTAATTATGTTTCCTACCCTTTGTAAGAGGGTCTCACTTTTAGGGAAGATTTATCGACCCTGGCGTCCGCTCTTTCGGATATTCTGAACCATTCGATATATTAGTTAAATAGCATGAACCTATTACCAGTAACATGTATATCAACGAATGAATATCCGTGTATATCTACAACCTACCACCAACCAATAAAAATAAAAGAAATAATATGGACTGGGGCTTGCGTTGATATTTTTTAGTCATTTCCTATTTGATATTATTGACGTGCAAAAGCGTTCAACGCGTGGTTTAATTGAAATTCATCTCACATCCCTATTTTCACTCGTTTTAATTTTATTAAAGTCGATTAGTCATAACGGAGATTGGTACCGAAGGTACCGTAAAATGAGCTGAATATCTAATGAGGGATTTAAAATAGCTACAAAACGTTTAAAATTCCTACTAATAAGTACCTATATAGATACTTACATATGTATTATAAATCCCAGACGATCCGGCAAGTAGCCAAGGACTGATTCCATCTGAATATTAGTTTCATAAATAAAACCGATGCGCGTCCTCTCTCGGCCGGCAGACGAGCCCGGTTCGGTTCCGTTGCAAACGCCTTGGGCGGCGCGGTTCGTTTCTCAGCTAAGGGCGGGATTGTGCCAAGCGCTAACAGATGGCGTTAATATTTAATAAAAGTATATGGCGAATTTTAGATAATATTATTGTGGCTTGTATATGAAATATTCCAACGAATTTTTTTAATGTACCTAATATACCAAATTTCAAGTAGGTAAGTACCTACCTAAGTCCAATATTTCTAAATTGAAATATGACTAGTGCACCCCCGGGTGAAACGATCTCAACCACAACCTTTTCAACTCTTGTCGTGACCAAATGATGCCTGCTTGCCAAATTTCAGCTCAATCGGATGAAACGTTTGGGCGCTATCGTGGAGAAATACACATACTACGGCGTTCAATAAAAAAATGATGGAGTATGAGGAAGTTAACTTTTACTGAAAGTTCTTTTATTTTTTGACATAGTCACCTTTTAGGTTTATAAACGATATATGGAGCTAATGGGCCCCGTGCAGTTAGACCATTATGACCTATGTATTAAAGTCGGCACAACTCACAGGTTCTGGCACACAGAACTCTGTACCTGTGGGTCAGTTCCCCTGGGCTCCTGGACAGTTTGCGCACCTAATAGACTGATAACCGGGGAGGGGGGGGGGGGGGTCTGGAAACGGCTTTGTTTCCTAAAGAGCGGGGTGATTGTTAACCTTATTGCAACCGCTCTTGAAAATACCAATCGGCTAGCCGATACCGGATGAAGAGCCGGGCAAAAGACGCCGTGGTCCGCGATGGATTCGGCAGACACTGAATTCCCGCTACATAAGGGAGAGGACCGCGCAAGCGATATCGAGCCCGTAACTAGTCGGGAGGTCGGAGGTATCCTAATGGTTATTTATTGACGGAGTTATCCTGCCAAAACTGCCCACAAGCACAAAAGCCATATAAGAAGTGCCGAATATAGCTTTAAGCTGATTAAAAGACATGTAAAGAGGCGTTCGCTCAGCTATGTAAAAGTGTAATTTAAAGCAATTTGGCTTATTTTATATTTTAGTCATATAATTTTGTCGTATTATGCCTTTTAGTCGAATGTAAGTGGTATAATTGCTATAAAGCTCACTAATTTATAACCATTTTTATGACTAACAGCTGTATAGTAATCGAATAAATAACCTTTATAAAACAAACAAAACAATAGCTACTACATTACCCTTACTCCACCAAAGGCTGTACAGTGGTTACAAGACCCACCCTTAAACAGCTTATAATCATATTGTGGTCACTAGGACCTCACTTATGCAGCTTATAGTTGTATAAAGGTTATACTAAAATTGAAGATGCCATATAAGCAAGGCGGCCATTTTTCTCGAATCTGTATACCTACCCTAAATTTTTTGTATTATATTTTTAAAGGCATTTAAGTCACAAAATACACGTATTATAGGTAAATCATATTTCAAAGTGTGTGAACAATAACCAGCAAGTGTTCTCTTTTACTGCGAAAAATAAAATTAATTTACCAAAAAACTTTAAACCATAATTATCAATTAAAATTAAGTTAAAATATTAATATTTTGAAGGCGCGTTGAAATTTTGTTAGACAGTATTATCGACGAAATGATGTCCGCAAGAGAATTTGGTGTATTAAACTACAATGCAATCATTTTAAGGTCAATAAAATGCAATTTATTAGTAGCCATTAGGAATTATATGTTTGCGATGGCAAATGATCATGCAGCTTCCTTTCGTTACCATTTTATATCATTTTAAGGCATTACCCGAGTAGAAGTTGAAATAAATTATCAATTGGAGATACTTTTGCAGCCGCTGGCTATATAAGGGTGGCTTATGTACGCTATTCAGCCACTATTCAGCTAAAAGCCGTATAAAATGCGCCTAATCCGGTCATATAGCATTCATATAAACGTTTATATGACTGCTCTGTGACCAGTTCTTATGACCAAAAGCTGTAGCGATAACGTTGCCGTGACCGTTATATAGCCAATTTATGCTACTTGGGTGGTAGTCAGGGGGCGAGGCTACTACCTGGTCACCTGCCCATTGCATCGTCGAAAGGAGTTGGCCTCTGACGGGCATGCTGACTTTCCTAGGCGGTAAATTTGTACTCGTCTCAAAGTCTTCTACGCTCACCTCACGTGAGATAGAACGATCGCTTTCATTAAAACCTCCTGGAGTGACGGGTTCGCCCGTTGTAGTTGTTAACTCCAAACTATACATTTGATATATATTTTTTCTAAACATAAAATAGCCTTTCTAAAAAACCCTTCATCCTGATCACCTAAAAAATCCTGAATTTCGGTCGAAAATTTGAAGATGACATCTCATCTTCAAATTTTCAACCTCTCGGATGTTCCTTTAATATCGGAAATAGATAAAAATCTACTTGGGGTAAGGTCCGGTGAGTATGGAGAATGTTTCAGTACTTCGAAGCCAGCTTCTTCAATGGCATCCATCGCAACTCTGAACTTGTGTGCTGGGGCGGTATCTAGATGAAACAAAACAATTTTACCTGGTATAGCTTTTTGTTTTTCACGTATTTCGATTCGCGATTTATTTATTTGTGCAGCATCTACAGTTTACGTTGCCTTGACAGCATATACAGCTACGATAAGCCTTGGCACTTGGCAGCATATACAGATCAAGGCAAGGTAGTCAATCATCACGACTCCTCGACTGTCTCAGAAAAGAGAGCCCATGATCTTACCGGCGGATGGAGCGGATTTTAATTTCTTAGGAAGATGGAAATGACGATTAGGAGATTAAGTTCGATTGGTAGTTTTATGCTCTAACGTATTGCCCTGGGTCGCTTGCTTTTTGCTTGATTTTAGTTCACGAAGAAACGCAATCGGGCCCAGTCGATACTGGGCCTGATTCGGCGCAAGAAAATATATGCCCGTTATTATCCAGGGATACATCACATAGATCGTTCACCACATAGGTACATTAGGAACAGCAAGGGTCCCAAGACTCTTCATCGAAGTGAACCATACTTAACCATCATTTTGTCACTTATATTATATGGGATTATATTTATTATTCTAAGTTATAATATGTTTAAACCATTATTTTATTCGGATTTGTTTTGCTTTTACTTTAGATTTACTTCTTTGTTTTGTCTACATTGTTATTTAATCTATAGATTATTGTTATCTTATCATTTTTGGACATGTATACATGCTTTTTATTCTTCTTTTTAAGCAACTCTGGGGTGATATTGTGATTACCTCATTATATTTTTGATTCCTTGTTATCTATTTTGGTAATATGATTTATTGACAGAGTTCTAATATGTCTATGTATGTATTAATGTATACATACATCTACTAGGCATTAAGTAAAAGTACATTTAATTACAGAAAATGTTAGTTAAACTGTATAGCTCTAAATGTAGTACTCATCAATTTTGTACGACCTACTTACAGTTTTATTATTAATATTTAAAATTATTACAATATATATTGGTATTATTATTTAAAATTAATAAAAAAATATATTATTACATGGTTGTAATTAGCAGTTACTTAAGGTCTATCCTAAAGGCAGCTTCGGAACTACTTGTTTTCCATGTTGTCCATGCTGTTTTCCATGCCACCATAAGATACATTTACATGGTAATACTAACGGACGGCAAGATATTGGAATAGTTGGCAGGTGTCAACTACAACGGGCGAACCCGTCACCCCAGGCTGGTGTAACTTTATATGATCGTTCTTACAGCCATGGGATGAACTTATTATAGCTACTTAGAGACATATACAGTCCACTATCCAGCTCCGCCAACATGTCCGCGAAATTCCGACACCTTACCGCTCGGCACCGGGTAGTTAACCCAGCGGTTTGCTAAGCGCCCTTGCTATCAGTTTTGGCCAGATTTCTCTGGCCCCCCGACTGGTTACGGGCTCGAGATCGCTTGCGCGGTCCTCTATCTAATATAGGCGGCAATTCAGTTCGAATCATCGCGGACCGAGGCATCCTTTGCCCGACTGCTCACACGGGATCGAGTAACCGGACGGTCGTTTCAAGAGCGGCTGTCATTAAGTGAACAGCCACCCCCGCTCTACGGGAAACAAAGTCGTTTCCAGACTTTCCCGGCTATCAGTCGGAATGCACAGTCGATTGGCTGCCGCCGCACGGTGTAAAAAACCATCCAGCTGCGCCCGATGAAAGACTCACAGGGGAACCTGACCCACATGGCACACTTGGAGATGTCGACTACAACGGGTTAAACCTCAGGACGTTTTAACGATTTTTGATCGTTTTGTCTCCCGTGAGGTGAGCGTAGAAGACTTTGGGACGATACAAGTCTACCGCCCAGCAAAGCCACCTATCTGCCAGAGTCATTAGGCGAGGCATTACGGCGAGGTATTAGGAAGGTAATCCAGCGGGTCACCTCGTCCCCTGGCTACCGGTTTTGGAAGGATATCTCCGTCTTAAATTAACCTTTAGGATACTTCCGTCCTACCGACTGGTTATGGGTCCGAAGTCGCTTGCGCGGCCTCTACTTGTTGTATTACTGGGATAATTCAGTATGAATTTATCGCAGACCTGGGCGTCCTTGGCCCGTCATACCACTCGGGATCGGGTGGCTGATAGGTCGTTTCAAGAGTGGCATGACAACAGGTCAACATCCAACCCCGCTGCTTGGGAGACGGTATATTTCCATAGCCTCCACTCTCTTTCAGTAATTAGTCAAAGTGCACAAGGCATAAGGCACAGGGTAGAAAGTCCTACCTGAGAGTCTTACCTAGAGTCCTACCCGAACACATCCTCAGGACACAGAGTCCTAGCCAGGCTCGAACTTCTACTTGAAGACTACCGGGTGGGTGCTGGCCCGTGAGTTAGGCCGACCCAAAAACGAAGCGGCTCATAATGGCCAACTGCACTGGGCCCGTTAGCACCCTAATAAGAACGTATCGGGGGGAGGGGGGGTTATTTTGAGTAAAATATAAAGTCTAGAGAAATTGAGAATCAGGAGAATTCGCGACTTATGTACCTAGTGTCAGGCACGTATACAGGGGGGGGGGGGGGGATTGGATAGTTGGGTTTTAACCCTCGGAAGTAAGGTGTATTTTTGTTTAATTGTACGGGCACGCGTTGTTTCAATTAGTTTGTTATTTGTCAATTATTTGTCATTTATTTGTCATTTGTCAATTAATGTCATTTTCATTTAGTGGAAAATTGTCTTTGGTGTAATTTTTATATCTATCTTGTTTGGCTACTTACTTTTATACACTGGTATTTTCCTGAATAAAAGAAAATAAAAAATAAAATGTCCCCTCCCCACCCATCCACCGAAACTGGAGTCTGGATACGTGCCTGGTGAGCAGGGCCGACCCAAAAACGAAGCGGGTCATAATGGCTTAACTACACTAGCAACTACAGTTGACACCCTAATATATTTAAATACCCTATATCGGAATATTAGGTAAATAAATAAATAAGTGATGAAAAAATAAAACGAATTCCTTGGTCGTTGGACGCGGCGCGGCGGCGACTCGAGCGACGCGGCGGACCGCTTTGAAATGGTGTAATAACTCTAACCATTGTCTAATATGAACAATGGCGAAAGTATGGACTTGTAACGTGCGCTGCTCACAATCCGTCCCGAGCGCTCGACATTTACTTTTCATAGAGCATTTTTCCTGATACACCCATTACACACCAGGATGTGTAACGTCGCACTCGGCCATGTCAACACACACAAATTGGTACTTATCTAGCTACTAACTATCCTAGGATGCAACATTTTATTTCAATCAAATTTTGCGACACTCCTGCGCGATTCGCTATAGTTTGGTGAGTTTTGTGAGAAGGGCCATTGATTATATGGGAGTAGGCCCGTCGACTGACTCACAGAATGCGCAATCGTCTTAAAGAACTGGATGGAGCTTCTGTAAATTGAATGTTGTTTCAACGAAGAACTCTGTTCTCTGAAAAAACACGTGGTTTTCAATGCGAACAAACTGTATCTAATAATTATAAATACAACAACACCTTTTTTGTAGCGACAGTCGCGTTTTTAATTTTTTAAATTATATCTTGTTTCATTTATTTATTTATTTACATATACATATACATTTAAATTCATGAGCACAACAGAAAATGAAATTACATTTAGACAATGCCGTCGTATGCTTTTAAAGTTATATACACATCTGTCTGAGCCCAGGTTACATAGCGCATCTAAGATCTAAAGTATTATTTTTTAATTATTTTAATTTTAATTTATAATCAATATTAATAATATTGTTATTTTTTTAATTATATTTTTTTTATTACTATTTATACCCTATTATATATTCTGCGGTTTAAACAATTGTCTAAACAGCAGAATAAAATCTATAAGCGCGAATCCCCTCTTTTGCGGTATAGAGGTGATTGTCGCATCCTATTCACTAGAGTTCCGCTCGTTTCACTGTAAATATTGCTATCCATAATGCAGGCAGGCAAATAGTTTCGTATTGAACGCAACTGAACACTGAATCGATAGACATTGCGTTTCCTGTTGTCAACAATTTAGTATTTATAACAACAATTTCATGTTTAAGAACATGAATAATTGGCCAAATCAATTGAGACTGCTTTTTCGTATTTACTGTTTCTTCAGGCATAATATATTATTATATTTTTGACATTTTATCTTTTTGTTTGAATTTTGTATGCTTTGAATTTTTCGGGGATTGACAATGTCTCATAAGTTACGTGTTTTGATTTTATCACAGCTGTTATAGTCGCCGAAATCTTATTTGACCAAAGAGGCGTTGATAATAGCATTGATTTTAATAAAATCAATGATAATAGTTTTGGGACCGAAGGCTAATTACCTATAGGTCAAGAGGCAGCGACTAAAAAGTGCAAGAGTTTTGTAAAAGCTTATACTTCCAGATCAGACAGTATTTTGGCCATGAATGCTAAGGTAGAGTCAGCAGACCGGAATCCGGGACACCTGGCGCTGGCGCACTAGGAAAGGTGTAATATTAATTAGTTCCCTAAAAGTGTTTCGGAAAAGCTGAAAATTCATCAATTTCTAAAATTGTTGACAATTTTAACATTCTATTTTTTTTTTATTTTTTGAAAAATAGTATATGAAGCATTGAGCACGATGCGCCATTTAGCGGTAGGTAAAATATCGGTACTATTGTTTATTGGCGATATTTTACCTACCGCTAGGCGGCGCAGCGCGCTCAACGCTTGTCAAACTTCTATTAATAGAATAAATTGTTCAAATTTACAGAAAAAAAATGTGTCCGAAACTTTATACATCCCTAAGTACTTGGTATCTATTAAAGCACTCTAGATAAGGCGGGATAGGAACCCACGGACGGAGAAGAATACGGGAAGAAAAGGAATATTTTCGTCCGGAACTTTATACATCTCGAGTACCGTGATAAGGCGGAATAGGACCCCCTCCCCCCTCTTCTCCTCTTTCAACCAGAGAGTAATTGATTATCATAGCAAATGTAGTATATTTACAGTATTTTTGTAGTATTTTCGTGGTATTTTTTTTGTGTCGCTTGTATAGATTTTTTGTGTTGCGAGAGATATTCAAACCAAAATTTAACAATATGGTTTCGGCCCTACGACGCATCTGTGTACCGAATTTCAAGTCTTTAAGTCCAATACTTCGAGATTGAAGTATGACTACCGTGTCCCCTGGTAGGCCGATTTCAACCACAATCTTTTCAACTCTTGCCATGACCAAATGATGCCTGGAAGCCAAATTTCAGCTAAATCGAATGAAGCGTTTGGGCGCTATCGTGGAGGAATACACACACACACACATACACACACACACACACAGACACAGACACATACACACACAGACTAACAGACTGACCAGTTTGGAAAATGGTCTTAATCCTCTCGGGGGGATGGGGTCCAAAATGTATATATCCGTCTTCATCTCGTTGTTTTAGTGCGTTCAGCGCGTTCACAATACTTTCCCTTAGGCTGTGAAAGTGAAAGGCAAACCTTTACTCTGTGCAGTTAAAAGATTCAAATAAGAAATCAGTATGATAATCAAACGGTTCCAAAATTATTTCGACGTGCGGCTATTAGTGAAAAACAAAATTCGCGACTCTCCTTAGTAAAGGAATTGATATTAATTCAATATTAATGCGTATTATACCTAGCGATTATTGCTTTCTGATGTCACGTCTCACTCTTTCTCGTGAAGGCTTGTTGTTGTCGTCAAGGCAAGATGTTGAATATGGGGCAAATGAGTTCAGCTCCACTTCGCGATTCATGTGTTCAAGGTTAATTGTGTCTGAACGACCGAGCTATTCAGGCCGGCCCGTCCATATAGGCCAACTAGGCGACCGCTTAGAGCGCCTGAATCCAGAAAAAGGCGGCACAAGGCTTCTCCGTCAATTCCAATATTCGTCAAGTCTTCATCCATCAAATAAATGCAATAAAATCCTCAAAACACCTCAAATTCGCAGACCTTTTATCCGCTTGGGTTTATTCTTCTTCTTCTTAAACTGACTCTCCATGACTGGAGGTTGGCCGTTAGCTCTGAAAGCTTTTTTTTTTCTTGCACCATCCGGAAGAGCTGTTCCGCACTGGTGATACCGGTCCTCTCTCTGACATTGCACAGTCATGACTTTTACCTCCCTATAGGACGCCGTTTACTCTCAATTTCGGCTATCAATATCAGTTGAAGCTGCTGATATCTGTTATGCTGAATTACATGCCCCAGATATTCATTCTAGAGCTTTTTGACGTTGAGCAACAATTTTCGGGTCGTACCAGCACGCTGAATCACTTTTTCATTGCTAACTCTGTGTGTCTAACTTATACGGAGCATTCGACGGTAGCACCGCATCTCAAACGCTTCTAGCCGCCGTCTGGTGTCTTCTTTTATGGCCCACGCTTCGCTGCCGTATATAGCCACTGGTCAGATGTAGCAATGCAGGATCCGAGTTCTGAGTCTTAGATTGATTTGCCGACAACACAAGACTTTTCTCATTTTATTGAATGGGGCACGGGCGATTTCTGCCCGATGGGGTTATTATAATGTACAATATCATAGCCTGCAGTCCCTAGAGGAGCTCCTATTTCAGAAGAATAAGTTAATAGTTAAAACACATTTTTAAAAACAACCTGTTATTAAAATGCTTTCTCCCGAGCCAACCCTGGGTGCAGCAGCCATGTCATAGTGGAACTTAGATCGTACTATCATCATATTTGAATGCTATACAGAATTTCGTGTTTGTGCTGTTGACCGTTGAAGAGTCCCCTCGTTGGAAGCCAACTCGGAGTGCAACAGCCCTGTCGCGGTTAAACAAAATGGGCATCATAATTTAATGCGCGTACAAAATTTCATTTCTGTGCTGTTGAACGTTGAGAAGTCCCCACGTCGGAAGCCAACCCTGGATGCAGCAGCCATGTCATGGTTAAATTTAGAATGGGATATCATAATTAAATGCGTATACAAAATTGTGTGTCTGTGATGTTGAGCGTGGAAGAGTAGCCTTGTCGGGAGCCGATCCTGGGTGTAGAATCAGGTCATGCTCACCAAAAAAATGCATTGTCATTGGAACTGAATTAACATGTAAAATTTCATCTTCATAGATTAAGAGGAAGTGGTTCTAATTCAGCTTGCATGATTTGTATAGCAAGCACGAAATTCTGTATAGCATTAAATTATGATAGTCGTTCTGAGTTCCCAGGGTTGGCTCAGGACAGAGAATTATAATTAAAGCTTGTTTTTAAAAATGCCTTTTTACTATTAACTTATTGATACTGCGCCAACTTAGAGGACGCGCAGTAACTCTGTCCGATTGGGAGCTAATACGCCCTGTTGGAGTTGGCCACGAAGACCCGAAGATCCGGCGGCCTCCACACATAAAGTGCGAACCCGGGTAGGACTCTGGCCTGAGGGCTAGTTTCTCCCAGGAGTCAATCTTCTGGCGCTCCTGGACTGGACATTCTGACTAACAGTCGGGGGAGTCTGGAAACAGTACTGTCTCCTATAGAGCGGGGGTAGTTGCTCACCTTTCGGCGACTGCTCTTAAAACGACCATCGGCTACCCGATTCCGGTTGAACACCCGGGCAAAGATGCCGTGGTCCGCGTTAGATTCGGTAGACACCGTTTCACCGCTACATAAGGGAGAGGACCGCGCAAGCGACCTCGAACTCGTAACCAGTCAGGAAATCGGAGTAATTGGTTGCAACTGGTAGTAAGGGCGCGAGTGTCGGCCCGCTGGTTAACATACCTGGCTATCTCGCGGTTAAGGCGTTGGCCTCTTTCGGGCATGTGGCGGAGCTTGACGGTGGACTGTTTTGTCCTAAGTCTTCTGCGCTCACCTCACGGGAAACAGAACGATCAAATTTCGTAAAAAAAATCCTGAGGTGACGGGATCGCCCGTTGTAGTCGACAGCTTTAGTTGTCCGATTCTATAGTCGTAGAATGATAGACACTCGGATCCCATTAAAGGGCAATGTCATCGCTACTTAATTTTAATTGTACGAGATACGACGCTTTGATAGTGACGGTATAAGGAGAATGAAAGGCAATGGAAAGAAAGCGACTCGAAAACAATGACAAGATATTAACAGAAGACAATAATTTCAACGACACGCGTGCCTGATCTTAAGCGAACATTCAAACTGCCAATTATCTGTGACTGTGTATTATTATTTTTGGCGAGACTGAAAGCTGCCCCCGATTCTGATACACAGCAGTCGGACCCAAGATGAACATGATTGAAACATCGATATATTAAAAAATATATCGATGGATTGAAACAACGGCCGCTTCGCGACACCAGATTAGGAATCGAAACATTTTGTTGTTTTGCTGAATGCTATAGATAGATAGATATATAGATAGATTTTTACTCGAAGTAGACTTACAGTACTTTCCGAACGTCTTATGTTTCTAGACATTTATGCCTTGCTTGTAGGCTTTACCATTGATTACTACACTATATAATCAATGCCTTTACGTAATAGTAATAATAATAATAATAATAATAACACTTTACAAATGGTTTTACAATGGCTATGTTACACAAAAACGACTTGACCAGACCAATGTTTCGCTTAAAAAATCTTCAATTTTATAATAGCCTTTAGAGCACAAAGTATCTTTAACAATTTTTCTAAATTTAGTGTCTGGTAAAAGGGTTAGTTCCTCAGACAAAGTGTTATAAAAGCGAACACCGTCTCCAATGAAAGATTGACTCACTTTTGCTAACCTAGAGCCCGTAATGGCTAGTTTATTTTTGAACCTGGTGTTCCTATTGTGAATGTCACCCAACCCACGGAACCTGTGCAAGTTTTTACGAACATACATTATGTTATCGGATATATACTGACTATAAACCGTCAGAATATTGATCTCTTCAAATTTCTCTTTTAGCGATGCTCGGGAGTTTAAACAATAAATGGATCGTATAGCTCTTTTCTGCAAAGTAAATATCGTTTGCATATCGGCTGCGCGGCCCCAGAGCAGAATAAAATAACTTTATTGTGCTATAAGAAACATTACTTAATGAATATAAAAAAAGGTTTTATAAAAAAAGGCAATCTATGCACAAACGGCGGACTTATCGCTAAAGCGATATCTTACAGTCAACCATGCTATAAACTAAACATAACTATAAACTAAACAAATCTATACTATAGTAATTTAATAAAGAAGTAAAGTTTGTAAGTTTTTATGTAGGAGGTAATCTCCTAAACTACTAATCCGATTTAAACAAAAACACTAATGGAAAGCTACATTATTGACGAGTGCTATAGTCTATATTTTATTATGATAAATGTTGGTTTTCAATACGAAACCACGAATGAAGTCGCAGAAAATGAGCTGGTGAGTTGCTTTATCGGCGTGCGCTGACGAAACGGTTTGATATAAAACAAAACATGACAAAAACTTCAGCCTTAAAGAGACATATAAAAAAGTCCGCGACAGCATATATCCAACTTTTATATTTAAGCTACAATAACTGCTTTCATGTCCAAAAACATAAGAAAAATAAGTAGCCAAAGAATCCTTATCGAAATATATTAATCCATCATCACGGGTGTTAAACGGAGATAAAATTTGTTGTTTACAGTTGTAAGTTTTTAGGTGGTATAGTTTTAGAGATATCATGAAATTAATAACGCGTGCAAGCGCCTCGAAATACCTAGCGGGGGCGGCTGGCCCAGCAAGGTCAGCGTTCAGCGAAAGGCGTCAGGTGGCGAGGAACAAGATGCGTACGTCTACGAGATAGGTAGCGTGCATTTGAGGGAGAGGGGGGGGGGGGGTATTGCAAATAAACGCCACCCTACTTAAATAAAACAACTCGATTAGAAACTTTACGCAAAGCCGCGGGTAACAGCTAGTATTGTATAAAATTGTAATAAATAAATATTTATTTATTTAATTATTTATTTAATTAATTTAACAATTCATTAACAGTGCATAAGTATCACTAATAATCATATCAATAAAAAAATATATATAATTAAAATTAAAATTAAAATTAAACACGGCCGATATGAGCATTAGCATTTAAGTACTGCTGCTGCCCAACTAAGTGCCAGGACTGATTCCAGGGCAGCTAGCTCTCTAGTATTTAGGTCACATATATTCGGCAATGAAAAAAAAATATAAAGGAAAAGAAATATATATATATATATATATTCCCGTCACCATTACAAATTATAACTAATAATCACTAACTAATGATCAAAATAGGAAATTGTATGGTATAAATTGTTTTCTCCATGTTAGCTTCGTATAGGTATAGGTACAATAATTTTATTTTTGACGTGACAACGTCTTATAATTCGATGGAGCCGGCTGCACGCACGAAAAAACATGACTCATGCGGCGTTACCTCGCTCTGAGGCGTTCCATTTAAGGCTTAAAGTGCAAGCGAGAGCGCGGAACGAGCGACAAAGAGGCACAATCGGCCTCCGCGTTCGGCAGCGTTCGACATCTGTCTCTCTCCTACTTAAGTGAGCGATGCGTCCGCGTGGACAGCTGCTATACAATAATACATTTACATGTTTTCGTCAAGTGTGAAGTGCAGTGAAAAGTGAATGTGGTGTCAATTGTTTATAGCAACGATAATTGCGGCGATAAAGGTAATGATTCTTTCGATATTAAATATATGTCCAGTGATATATTGTCGAATATTCGTGCTTTCATCATTAAAATAAATAGCATCGGTCCGCTAGTGCAGCGATTGTAGGTTATGCTATAATTGACAAAACTATAACAATAAGTTAACAGAACTATTTCACGATGAGTAAAAAATCAATGGCTTTACTATTCGATCGAAATAATTATCGAGCGTAGCTATGATTTCAAAAAATTAAAACATAAATGTTTATTCTTCCACATATCATAAAAACGTGTCTGAAATGACAGGTTGGACCAGCCAGCCGTCAAAGGGAACAATTCCAACCTGTCCAACCTGTACAACCTGTCCAACCTGTCCAACCTGGCTGGTCCAACCTGTGACGATAGTTGACGTTGTCACGTTCAACTATAGTCAGTAAACCGACTTTACAGACAACCGATTTTTTTTCTTTCCATGCATGTTTATTTTGATTTAGAATATTGGAACTGAACAGGAAGTAATACAATACGACATATGCTCTTGTTTTACTTATGTGGCTTAATACGACTAGAGGATTTAACAATCAATTTATATAATAAAATCTATTGAAAGCATTGTGTACCGTCTTAACAACCATGTATACGGTTGTTAAAGACAATACAGTTATTTTGATCCAGAGTATTGGAACTGAACAGGAGGTAAGATAATACGACATATGTTTTTGTTTGAGGATTTAACAATCAATTTATGTAATAAAATCTATTGCACGTGTTGTGTACCGTCTTAATAACCATGCATACGGTTGTTATTGACAATACACTTAAGTCTTAATTTGATTTAGAGTATTGGAACTGTACAGGAGGTAAGACATTATGATCTTGTTTTTCTTATGTTGGTTTAATAAGACTAGGGGATTTAACAAACAATTTATATGATAAAATCTATCGATAGTATTGTGTACCGTCTTAACAACCACTTATACGGTTGTTAAAGACATTAAACTTAATTTTATTCAGAGTATTGGAATTGAACAGGAGGTAGGACAATACGACATAATGATCTTGTTTTTCTTATGCTGGCTTAATAACGGACCTTCTCTTCTTTAATTGGCCCATTGTTAATAACTATCCTAACTTCATTTCGGACCTCTTAAATCTCAAAATTCAGGTCCCTATTAGTATAGACTTTTCATTATCTCTCAACTCCCCCAATGTCTACAAAATCATCTGTAAATTTATTAAACTCAACATTATGTCCCTTTAATTATTATTAATGAATGTTCCTCCATAGAGTTTTTGTGTTAAACGTATATATGTATTTCACTATATCTTAAATTATTATTCGATTTTGTGTTCCCGACGGAGTGATGTCTTAACCCCTAGAGCCCCAATTGGCCGATATCGGCCACAACACGATTCAGCGTGACGGCCCCGTTTTAATTTTATTTTAATTGAATTTGTTTTATTTTATTATGTTTTATTATGTATGTTTTATTTTAATTATGGCTACAGTGTTTTGGCAGTAATTAATGTTTTGGTGAGACAGTGTCATAATTCATTTTTTTACTAATTTCTACTAAAATTTTTTGGGACGTCAACTTGTCAATCGGCTGTGGGCCGAGGCCTGAAGGGTTGTTTCAGTGACGTCCACTAACATAAATAAGTTTCCTCTTATTTCAACGGCACATTTGGCAGAAATCACCCTATTTGGGTGGAGCCATCAAATCAAAAAAGAAGAAGAAGAATGGACCTTCAAGCCAGATAATTAAACATAAAGGTCGTGTGATCAATCCGTTCCCACGGAAAAAAATCCTTTATAGGTCGGTGACGCACTTTTGCAAAATTCATGGCGACCTAAGTGACGGCAGGATGCGGCGACCCGGCATCACAAAAGACATCGATTGCGAAACAGCTGTAGCCATTGGCCAACGGAAGATAATGGTAGGCACATAGCGCTATGTATTACTTAGTCGGAGACCAAAATTTAGCCAACGCGCCGAAGAGCCGGCCCCGGCTATTCACTCTTCGCGCCGCTCTGATTCTCTCCTCGCCGTGAACAAGTGGGCGCGGGTCGGGGAGATTACTTTAGATATACCTAGGACAGGCAGAGTGCGGCGCGGCGCGACCTCACCTCGATCTGAGGAGCTTACCCGACCTGTACAGTCAGCGACAATACGCGCAGGTGACGCGCTGGGAAATTGCGGAATAGATGGCCCTCTTCCTCTCAGGGCTGTCTATCGTCGTCGTCGAAGTTTACACATAGGGCCATACTGGCCCGTATTCCGTTTCTCGCGGGCTTAAACTAAGCTGGTGCTAAAAATTTTGTTGGCATTCCATTTCATCAAAATTAAGAACCGGTCTTAAATCTTAAAATTTCCGTTTTGTCTATGGCCGTTCTAAAGCGAGGTCTTAATTTTGACAGCTCGCCGCCCGGTCAGTCGCCGCGCCGTTTCGTGTTTGTGTGTCGATTCGGTTTTTCATTTGTTTTTAAATAAAATGGCTAACAATAATAAGGAGAATGTGCCTAAGCAAGAATATACAGGGCGATTTACCATAACAATAAAAAATACACAAGATTAGGGCAAGATATATGTAGATCGGATGACATGTGATTGGTTTCTGGATGATTACAGAGTTGTGTAATTACTATTTTTTCCCAAATTTTTGCTAAAGCATCAGGTACTGATATCGGTCGATAATTTGAGGGATCAAACTTCGGTCCGTATCAGGTGACAGATATGGATTTCTTTATTTAATATTAGTTCTTTATTTATATACACATTTATATATTTATATTAACCTTAAAATTTATAACAATAAATGAGCAATCGGAATGAATGAGAAAAAAAAAAGAAAGTGAAGTCACTATGATTAAAGTGAAGTCTTAAATACTATCACCCCAGAACAGATATACAATCTAGTGGGGTGATAAAATCCACACAAATGCAATCTTATCTGCTTCGCAAAATCAATTGTATTGTATTGGATAATTTTATAATATAATATAATATAATATAGATATGAATAAACGATTACTTACGATAACCTGCGCTCATCATTACTTCTTCGGTTTAAAAGTCAATGCTGAGCAAACATCTTTGAAAACTGCAACACGAAAAGTCTGTGGAGTCACAAGCAAAAACAAGTTACACGGCTGTCAGACGAAGACTGATCGATTTTAGACCGTTCTTAGATAAGACCCGAACAAGACCCATCCCCTATGACAGTTGTAGAAACGGAATACCAAAAAGGATGTCGACGGTACCTAATGTCAATTTAAGCACCTGATGACCTCTACATCGCACCAGTTAGGACCCATGAAAGGGAATACCAAACGTCACTTCAAAATTAAGTGTCGTTTTAGAGCCTTTTTAGACCCCAATTTAGGCAGCTGCGAGAAACGGAATACGGGCTACTATCCCGCAGGGGTACCTAGCAAAATCTTATCACTAGTACCTATACTAAAAAAGAAAATTGCTAAATAATACTACAAATTGTACCTACTTGTTTGGAAGGTAAATGAAATGTTATCGTAAAGAGACCGATCTAAAGAGCTGGAAAACAGGTTCCCAACCCTTCAGTTCGTCCCAACCCCATGGGTTGCCAGGTGCAAAGAGGTTATTTTCCATCGATTAATGCAACTATTATGTATTCACTTGATGTTTACACCAAATTGAAGCTAATGTCTTCCTCAACGCGGAGGAATAAACGGCACAACGACACTCTCGAGCCATAAATGAATGTATCCTTTTCTATTGCACGGAGTAGCGCGCACAGTCCTTCTTGCTCGATCCCTCAATTAAAATGCTGGCAACCCCCAATTGTGACAGGTTTTACGCTGGCAACCTTATTCCAATTCCAAAATATACCTGATTTACCAACAATCGATGATAATCCATAACAATGGCGTTTCTTTGGGTAAGTAATTGAACAATCTCACTGTCACTAAAGTAATAATGTCATGGAGCAATGTTCCCCCACAAAAGTGGTTACTTTGCTCCAAAATTCAAAAAATAAAATAAAATAGAAGACGTTAATAAAAAATATATATGTTACTAATAACGTATTCATAGAGGTTTCCTCTAAACCAGAGGTACCCAAACTTTCTTGATTCGTAGACCCCTTGCTGTTTTCCGTAGACCCCTGCCTGAATTTTCCTGAACTTACAATCATTAAAAGTTCTTGACAGCTGCTTCCGTAATGATCGCCTACATAGGGTTTTTGGTAATGTGGACAGTTGTAAAAAATTAAAAATAGGTATGTACAATTTTTATTTGTTTATTCCTAAGCGTCCACGACCTTAAAGTACTAATCATTTGGGAAAGCCGCACATAAGTGCACATGTAGCACTATCTCGCTTGCTCATTCATGTGGCGCGTTTATCCTACTCGCTCGCACGGATACCCACGGATTCACATATCTCATTCGCACCTTCCCTCGTTAGTCATGTGCGCTGGCCTCTTCAATCGACTAGTGATGCAATTTGAGTTGAGTGTTGATTTCATTCCGTGATACTTGTGACGCGTGCGTTTGTTTATTGCTATTATTATAATTTTATAATACTATGCTGTATACAAAATCTGTTTAAGAAGTGATACGACATTAACGGATCGCCTTAATGTTTATGGTGACCTGCCTAGATGAAGTCCACTAACGTGGACCCCCATTTACATCTCATGCACCCCGATTTTTGTTTCTCGCTGACATGGACCCCCTGCGAATCGAAATCGACCCCTGGGGGTCCATATATACCACTTTGGGAATCACTGCTCTAAACGATAAGTGAATTTAAATATTTTCAGGCGATTTGAACTAACTGATAAACCCTAATTAACGCAATGAACTCGTAGCATTGGAGCAAAGAAACCCCGCATTACGGCAATTATAGAAATTTCTTCATTGTCTATCATGATGTTCATGAAAAACTCCCTAACTTAATAATGTCCCTAATTAATTTTTCTTAGTGTGATTGCATTGGAGCTTGATTTTTGAATTGATATAGGAAATTTACCGACGACATGATGTACCTAGTTCTTTGTCGCTATCTTTCGAACGTGGACTGCGAAATCGATAGATATATGAAGCCATCTTGCTTACGACATATGGAAGTACGGTCAAATATACCCTGATGAAGGGTAGCGGAGCGTATCCAAAGATTTTTTTGAGATAACTTTATTTTTGGCAATTCGGTTTCTATTTTTGGCAATTCGGATTTTGCTCTGGGGTCGCGCAGCCGATATGCAAACGATATTTACTTTACAGAAAGAGCCATACGATCCATTTATTGTTTAAACTCCCGAGCATCGCTAAAAGAGAAATTTAAAGAGATCAATATTCTGACGGTTTATAGTCAGTATATATTCGATAACATAATGTATGTTCGTAAAAACTTGCATAGGTTCCGTAGGTTGGGTGACATTCACAATAGGAACACCAGGTTCAAAAATAAACTAGCCATTACGGGCTCTAGGTTAGCAAAAGTTAGTAAATCTTTTATTGGAGACGGTGTTCGCTTTTATAACTCTTTGCCTGAGGAACTAACCCTTTTACCAGACACTAAATGTAGAAAAATTGTTAAAGATACTTTGTGCTCTAAAGGCTATTATAAAATTGAAGATTTTTTAAGCGATACATTGGTCTGGTCAAGTCGTTTTTGTGTAACATAGCTATAAAAACCATTTGTTTAATGTTATTATTATGATTATTATTACTATTACGTAGTGATTATATAGTGATTATATAGTGTAGTAATCAATGGTAAAGCCTACAAGCAAGGCATAAATGTCTAGAAATATAAGACGTTCGGAAAGTCTACTTCGAATAAAAATCTATCTATCTATCTATCTATCTATCTATCTATCCAACGCTTTATCCAGCTAACTTCGCTTTGGGCATGATAGGCTACAATTCGCTTGAATCCGTAGGCGTATTGCACCATTGTCTACGCCTATAATATTATTAAAAAAAAATGTGTACTTGCCACAAATAATTCAAAATTTGCCCCTATACGCAATAAGGTCGAACAATTTGACTGGTTAATAAAAAAATGACAAGCGTTGAGCGCGCTGCGCCATGTCAGGTATATTGCTGGGTAAAATATCGGGTATTTTGTTTGTTCGCGATATTTTACCTATTGCTATAAATGGCGCAGCACGGTCAACGCTTTTTACACTGTTTTTGAAAATCACAATTTTTATTATTTAAAAAAAATGTTTCTTTTTTAAAATAGCTTACATACACGTATTGATTCACCCACTACAAGGTTGTCACTAATAAAAAACTCATCCTGTATGTACACAGTGAGTACCTATTACGCAGTGTGTTTGTGATGCCTCTGCCAGAGGAATTCCCTGCAAGCCCAGAAAAATTCCTCACCACAGGCGGAAGGGGACGGGGCTACACGAGCGCAGCCGAATATACCCGAAAGGCCGAACGTCAAGTGACGGTCGGTATTTATGTGACTTATTAGGTGTGCGAGTAAATAGCGTTGGTTTTTTTAAACAACTACTCTCTCAAACAGTATCTATAATTATATAGTAAAATTTGTTGGGACCTAAGGATTGAATGTGTGTTACTGTTTGGCTTGTGCGTTGTCTACACTAATCGTATGCATTCTATATTAAAGTAACACATAAGAAAACTTATTAGCAAATAGGTAATAAAGACAGCCAATTTATTTAAGGGTTCTTTTGCCCCGGTCACAAAAATTACCATCCAGTGTATTGGCTATAAGATTTTTGAAAATATTATTAATCTCAAATGCAGGAGGGGCACCAATGTCAAGTTTTTGCTTCCGCTCGTACCCCTTGGGGTACGCGGGGTTGCTTGACCGCGCGTACCCCCGTACGCGCGGCAAGCTATTGACTAAATCAATTATTAGGTGATAAAATAATTATTTGACATTTTGTGGCTGCAAAGATTGGCTTACTTGTCAGATATTTTCACCAAATTAAATAAGTTGAATTTGAGAACAGTCCAGGATAAAAACATATGTAGGGGAGACCAGGGCCAAAAATAACAATTTTGATATTGGAGGGTATTGCAAGAGAAGTAATACCTCTAGGTTAAAGTTAGTATCAGTGCTTATACAGTAACCCTTCCTCTCATAATACAAGCCATATTAATCGCTATTAAACAAAAGAGTCGAGATTTTAAAAATATTTTTCGGAATATGTCGGTTGTTAAAATTGACCCCAGCACCTGGGTCAAATGTAACACTTAACAGGGTAGAAAGTAACATGTATAAGCGTCGAGGAAGTTGAATGAAAAGAAGCAAGTAAAAGGAAAAAAAATATGTTTATTAGACACATACATTAAAAGTAACCATAAACATTTGAAGACACGTTCTTAAAATTACATAAAAATTGTTTCCATCAGTGCACTCCTAATGAGCCCACCCCTTACAGTCCATACACTATATCCAGTTTTCTCGGGACCTGCTTTTACTGTAAGCCTCCACACAAACTAGGCAGAGCACATCTTCTTCAGATGATGAGTCACTTTCGATATCTATCGTTGGTTTTTAATTTTTTTGCTGAGTGTTCCTTTCTTTCCTTTAGCATTTTTAGTCAATAAATTTCTTTTCGCCTGGTTCCTTTTCCGTTAATACTCTGCCTTGTCTTCAATTCATTTAATTTCATTCAATTAATCATCTCATTTCATTCTGAAATTGATAAAAAACAAGGAATTATAATCTGGCAAGCCTGAAAAAAAAATAAAGTAAAGATGATCACCGAGGGTCAAAAGTAACAGTTACAATTGACCCTGGGCGAATTGTTACTTTTGACTCCGAATCGACTATCCATCTTTGGTGTATTCTGCAATAAAGTGAAAGAATATCACGCTTAGTTCTATTGCTACAATGGATAATGAGATAATATACATACATGTTTCTAAAAAAAACCGACTCCATTTTTTTAATAAGTGCAGCAGCCATGTCATGGTGAAACTTAGAACGGGCTATCAAAATTGAATGCATATAAAATTTCGTGTCTGTGCTGTTGACCATTGAGGAGTTACTTCGTTGAAAGCCAACCCTGGGTGAGGCAGTCTTGTCTTGCTAGAACTTAGAACGGGCTGTCGAATGCATATACAAAATTTCATGTCTGTGCTCTTGACCGTTGAGGAGCTTCCTCGTCAGGAGCCAACCCTGAGTGCAGCAGCTATGTCAATGTGAAACTTAGAACGGGCTATCATGACTGAATGCGTATAGAAAATTTCGTGTCTGTGCTTTGATTTCGTGACCGTTGAGGAGTTCCCTCGTCGGGAGCCAACCCTGTGTTTAGAATCAGGTCATGCTTACCATAAAAAATACATTGTCATCGGAACTGAACTAATATGTAAATGATCAACTTCATATGATAATATTTGAAGAGTTCCCTCAATTCCTCATGGATCTCATCATCAGAACAGGATTTTGATAAATATGGGACCAATCTGGAAGTACATTCTTTCAAACAAAAAAAGAATTCTCCAAATCGGTTCGTAAGTGCGGAGTTCTGAGGTAACAAACATTTAAAAAATACAACCAAATTGATAACCTCCTCCTTTTTTGAAGTAGGTTAATTATGAAAATAAGACAGACATCAATAAAATATGTCGACTCATTGAGTCGTATTGAGACATATCGAAGGGAGAAATAGGATATAAAGACAATACTTAATGTATAAATTCCCCGAAATGTATAAATATGTATAAATACGTATAAATGTATAAATACGTATAAATGTATAAATACGTATAAATTTATAAATGTGTAAATACGTATAAATGTATAAATAAGTATAAATGTATAAATATGTATAAATATGCATAATGTATAAATACCCCGAAATGTATAAATACTTGAAAACGGTTGAGGTTGGCTCGGTTCAAAATAGTAGGCTGACGCGACCGACAACAGAAATTTATCGAAAATGGAAATCTGTGCCTTTGACAATGAGGCGACTTAAAAACCTGATTGGGTTCAAATAATCCATCAAGAGACATTTGCTTAATGTATGAATACCCCTTTGTGTAAATACCCCCCCCCCCCTTCTCGGGAAGGGGGAAGGGGGGAGGGTATTTATACATTAAGCAAATGTCTCTTGATGGATTATTTGAACCCGATCAGGTTTTCAAGTTGCCTCATTGTCAAAGGCACAGATTTCCATTTTCGTTAAATTGTTGTTGTCGGTCGAGTCAGCCCTACTATTTTGAACCGAGCCAACCTCAACCGTTTTCGCGCACGGCGAAACCGTTTGCGATTCGCTCGCAGTCGAGAGACAGTCGCCGGCAGTCAGATGAAGAAGTGTGCCGTGCCAGCAGAGTAAACTGCTCATTGTTGTACTATTAGAGGCGAGCGTATTACAGCTATCTCTGCCCGGTGAGACGCTGGGACATTGTTCCTAAACGACAAGAAAGCGCGCGCATCTCGCACGACGACAGTGACGTTTTAGGCGCTGCTGTGAGTTCAATGTGCAGTGATGTTTCGCTTGTTGTGGATGCTCTTCATATGTATGGCTCGCGCGGAGGGACCTCGGCCGCAGCAGCGATCCGATAAAGGTACGTAGTTCATCAATTATAGAAATAATCTCCAATAGCTGATCAAAGTAATTATAATAATGATCACTTTATTGAACTCAGGTATTATTGATCTAATAATGGTTGACTGTAAGATAAATGGTTGACTGTAAGATATCGCTATAGCGATAAGTTTGCCATTTGTACATCAATTGACTTTTTTTTATAAAGCCAGTGTAATATTCATTAATTAAGTAATGTTTTTATAGAACAATAAATTTATTCTATTCTATCTCATTGCGTTCATGCATAAATCTATTAATTTTATTGTATTCATACATATTGTACCATTGTAAGTATATTGTATCATTGCTGTACTTATTCATTTGTTGTATTTATATTGTATCACATATTGTATTATTGTATTCATACATATTGGGCTCGATTGCGTTTCTTCGTGAAGTAAAATCTGAAATTAGTTCGTGTGAACGAGACAAGAAAATACGCTAGAGCGGAAAGTGAACGGTTGCCACTTTTTCGCTTTCAAACTACCCACAAAAGATAAAGCATTTGAATCTAACACCGCACGAAATTTGTTCAAATTTATTCGGACTAGTATAAGTTCGAGAGGTAGTTTTTTATCGACGATTGTTCGCTTGAAGTAATTTCAGTTTTAGTTCACAAAGAAACGCAATCGGGCTAATTGACTCTTTTTTCAAATTGTAAAATCAATTACTCATTAAATTTATAATTTCATTTATATTTATAATTTATAATTATAATTTATATAAAATCTTGTTAAATAATTTAACCTGCTAAAGTACTGTGAGTAAGTAAGTTAAAAATACAGTCATATTTGAAGTACTACAAATAATGTCCCTGATTTACTACAAATAATACTACAATAGTATCTGTCAATATCCCGGATTTTGTGGAAAGTGATTCTCAGTGCGTGCCAGTCTTGTGTCCGTAAATGGTTCTGAGTGCCTGCTTTTGCGAAAAAAATACACGTCGGCACTCAGAAGCGTTTCCCCAAAGCAAAATGTCGTATGCCATACTGGAGTGGAAGCGCGGAGGCCTGTGCGACGGACGGATAAAAACGAATTTCCCTTATAGCAAAATGTAACGTCTGCGTGTAAAGGTGCCACTGGTGCTATGAGATTGGCAACTATGCAGTAGAGCCGATATAGGAAAGTATGAGGTAGAGAATTTAGGGTTGTGAGGGTAGTAAATAGTAATGTTTATTGTCTTTAAGTCTACTTTCCTCACTATTTTACGTATTTCGTATATTCTGAATTGTTTTTTTCCAACAGATTGATGCTTCCTCGTATTTATGATCCACATGTTTATCCCTTCAGTAGCTTCTGTAGTTTCCGTATTCGTTTCATCATTGATTATATGTATATGGTACTTATTAAATTGTTTAACTCCATAGTAAATTTTGGCAATCCTTCTGCGAAATGCAGGAGGCGCTGATTAATATCAGTCAATAATTTAGCGCTGATTAATATCAGTCAATTTCGTCAATAATTTGACGACGAAAATAATAGCAATTTTATTTTGTTATCTACAATAACATTGATAATGAATGTATTTTATACAGGACTGATTGATTATAAAAACACAAAAATATAACCAATGATAACAATAATAATCTTCAATGATTAATGCCATCTATCGCATTTTTATATAGGTTGATTACACCACAGAAAAAATAAGAAGAGATACAACGCCATATATTAGTCTATCTGAACTTTAAAGTGTAATTATTACGTACTTAACCTGTATACCAAAATAAAGGACATCTTTATGTAAATAATCATAAAATAAAAAGAGCTATGATTTAAAAATTAGTTTGGTATTATATTATTATTTTATACCGAATAGGCGTGTTTAGAGCGGCATCTATAGTGCGGCGCCATATTAATAGAAGAATAATATTTTCTGAAACTATGAGTGCAATTTTCACGTTGAGTCTCGTAGTAAATTCTGAGATACCAAATCGTTGTACGGCATTGAGCAATTTAATACGCTATATAATTGTAATTAAGATAATTAATTATACAGTGTAATGTGTATTCAATGTTAAGATTGATGCTATAGTTAAAATACAGGGTGCCCACCCTGTATTTGGCACCAAAAGTCTTTGTCTATTTGTCTTTTGGTCCCAAAAGAGTGTTGGCGATTTGATTCCCAAATCTCGAAATTGCAAAGATTCACCCTGCGCGTAGCCAGCAATATTTGTACCACTTTTCTATGGCAATTCTTTTAGGTTTCCATAATAAATCCCTTGAAATTTATGTATGTTTATCGTTGTAGATGAAAACTGGTGCATTTGTTTTCCCAGTAAAGCTAATATAATATCAAATAATGTTATTGCTTCACCATTGGTTTTAACATTTTAAAGTTTGGTGATAATCCTTTTTCAATTTTATTTATTTATTTATTTATTTAAGAATTAATTACTATGAAACATTGATTAGCTTATAAAAAATAACAGGAACCGAATGACAAAACCTTAACCTTTTGCTTATTTGTTTCTGTCACCCAACTGGGACTAGCCCGTTCTAGGGTGGAATGGATATGAACTTTTAGATGTTCGGTGAACGATAAATAGAGCACAGATCTGACGGAATAATATTACATTTGGTGACCAAAGCCATTCTTTCTGATATGAATATCTGTTCTTGTAATTCCAACTTGTTTGTACGCAACAGTATTTAATTTAGAAATTCCTTATTTTGCATTGACGCATTGACTTAACTCGCCAACGCAAAAGAAAATTCTACACATACATAGGCATCAGATAATATAACTATCTATACGGATGGTTAAAACACAATGCAAGGGACTGTGACAGGGGTAGGTACCCTATACCTAGTGATAATCCCTTGGACTAAACAAAAAACCAGTGGGGATCAAATTATATGATTTTCCAAGCGGGAACCGCATGTATATAGGTATTCATGGCTGCAGGAGAAATAGAGATAGGGTATTCAAAGGGAAATAACATATGTACAGTTGGGGACTGAGCTAAACGTAAGCGGTGGCTAAAATGCGGGGACCGGCATTCGGTCTGCTTACCGCAGATATTAATTAGAGCTGTCAACTACAACGGGCGAACCCGTCACCTCAGGAAGTTTTAACGAAATTTGATCGTTCTGTCTCCCGTGAGGTGAGCGTAGAAGACTTAGGACAAAACAGTCCACCGTCAAGCTCTGCCATATGCCCGTAAGAGGCCAACGCCTTATCCGCGAGATGGCCAGGTATAATGTTTCCCAGCGGGCCGACACTCACGCCCTTGCTACCAGTTGCGACCAGATTACTCCGGTCTCCTGACTGGCTTCGAGTTCGAGGTCGCTTGCGCGGTCCTCTCCCTTACGTAGCGGTGAAACGGTGTCAACCGAATCTATCGCGGACCAGGCATCCTTTGCCCGGCTGTTCACTCGGAATCGGGTAGCCGATGGTCGTTTCAAGAGCAGTCGCCGTAAGGTCAACAAACACCTCCGCTATATAGGAAACAGTACTGTTTCCAGACCTTCTCGACTGTTAGTCGGAATGCACAATCGATTGCCTGACGCCGCACGGTGCGCAGACCGTCCAGGAGCGCCAGAAGATTGACTCCTGGGGGAAACTAGCCTTCAGGTCAGAGTCATACCCGGGCTCGCGCTTCATGCGTGGAGGCCGGCGGATGGGTGTTGACCCGTGAGTGTGACCGACCTTGAACAAATGAGTTTTCGTAGCCAATTCAGCAACAAGGTTTAGCTCCCACCACAGACATAAGTGCTGTGACATCACTTGCCCGATGCTACTCGACAGTAACAGGTATAGGTATGTACGCTAACGAAAGAACGCGTGCTCTACGAACGACGGTACCCGCACCTCAGCCAACTCTTACATTTAGCTCAGTCCTCAACAATACCTACATATATAAAGAGATTGCGATCGCTACTTCTAGCAACTAAGAGCCTAGGCAAACATACACATTATTCAGAAAATGTCATAGGGAACTCGCAAAAATATCAATAAAAATATCAGTAATGTATTTTAAAAAAAATATTTTTTTGTAATGATATAAAAATATTTTGATCTGTTTGTGTGTTATTTAAAGCAACAAAAAGACAATCTAATAAAAGAAAATATCTCAGACACCGACCAGTGAATAAGTCAAAAAAAGTTACAAATAATTTTTTACTCAGTTTTTCATTAAGAATAATCTCTTCTCAACAAAAATCTCCAAGGTCAAAAGAGGAATTTATCAATTTTATTGTTCAGTTTGATGTAGAAAATCACCAATTGAAAAAAATGCCGACTGTCCCAATCCCACCATATTACTATGAAATATATGTTTATCAAGAAGGTATATTATAAATATTGATAATTTTCTGAATGATAATATGTGATATGTGAGAATAAAATAATTACATTTATTGTATAATATTCTCTTTTCACTTTTATTATTTATAGTTAACTATGATTATTTCTGTTTTAAAAAAATAATTTTGCTACCTTTTTATTTCAAATGCCTTTGGCAATGCTATTTTATTAATTTTCGTAATAATGTGGTATCTTATGTAGTTATGTAGTTATGTAATATGTAACATTATAGCCTTGCTATGTTTCGCGGTGTCTTTTATTGACTTCTTGACGTTAGGTATCTATATTTTGTATTACTTATTTTGTAAATTATCATTAAATTTCAATTCTACTCAGCACAACACCCTGGTGCACGTGTAAAATTGCCTGGCTATCTATGTAAAATTACATACAATTACATATATGTAAAAATACAAAATAAAATGTACATATGTATCTAATCAGTGTTGGTTTTTAATATTTTATTGGTGAAGGCATACTTTTAGCCGAGCCTCTTCGGGGTTTGGAAGATGGGTGAAGGGGGGGGGGGACCATATATAATTGAGTTTTAAATAGGTCCTATTTTATGTAGGTATATTGCACCTGAGACCTTGGTACCCAATCTATATATACTTTGCATAAAATTAGGTCCATATTTTTTCTACCAAATGCTGTTATTGAACTAGAAATTCCTCATGGACTTTAGAATCTAATTATTATAATAACAATAAGAATAAAATGCTTTATTTGTAAGAAAAGGCGAGCTTATTGCCTGCAGGCAATAAGCTCCCGGGTCGGCAGCCAGTGAAGCTTCTCTCTAAACTCCGTGATGTGGTCAAATTTTCTGAGGCCATGGATATAACGAATGCAGACATTTTGGAGACGCTCAACCTTGAAGGATAACTCTTCCGTGAGGTCGAGAAATGCGACATCTCCATAATCCAGAAGGGTGTGGAGAGCAGACTGACAAATTGTATTCTTGCTCGCTCTCCTCCGGGAGGATATTTTTCATCCTATTCAGCGAATGACATCAGCCGAAGAGCATTTCTCGAATATGTGGCCGCCATGAGAGGATTTTGTCCATATGGACACCGAGGTTTTTAGCCTCAAAACTGAAAGGGACCTCATCCGCACCGATGCAGGTCTTTGGGACTACAGAAGGTCAACCTAAAATCTCAAACTATACCATATTGTAACAAAGGAAAGTAAATAGGTGTACAACCAACATACTAGTGTTTTAATCGTGTATATGTTTTATTACTGAAGAAAGTATATTATGTATACCTACATTTACGACCAAACGAGATATTGGCACCTATTGCATTTTGCATAGATGTTTAAGGCGGGGTCAAATATCGGATAATATTTTTTTTTGTCATAGTGGTGAATATAAAAGTTGCATTTCATTAACGGATAAAGAATAACTCCAAAACACTCGCGGCACACCAGGAGGATACTCGCGGCACACCAGTGTGCCGCGGCATATATATATACTGCTTGAAAACCACTGATCTAATGAGTTGAGCCGCTGTTTACACGTATCCACTGCAACATAGCCGAGTACTAAATTAACTACTTATCTATACAAGATTAAAATTTCTTCGATTTCAGAGCCACGATTCTTGCTCCCAATATTCGAGCTGAGAAACCCGAACGATCGACCTCCAGACAGACCTCCCGATCGACCGCCTACAGCGCCGTACGAAGATCCATACGATGATCCATACCCCAACTACCCTCCTCCGAGACCTGCTCAAGATCCGTACACATCGGGGAGGTACCACCACAACGAGCGCTGCTCCTCGCGCCTGGAGAACGCATTGGACCAAATCAAACGACGGCAACAGTCGAGGGCCAAAGCAGATGCGCCGGTGAGTGCACTTTTTAAAACTTAAGGTCTTGGACTTAACTATAAGGGTTGCCATATGTCCGCCTTTCGGCGGTCAGTCTAGTTTTCTTTGTATTATTTTCGGTTTTCTTTATCTTGGTAAACCAACAGTAGGGCGGTGTCGACTACAGCGGGTGAACCCGTCACCCCAGGCTGGTATAACGACATGAGATCGTTCTTTCAGCCGTGGGATGAGCGCAGAAGACTTAGAGACAATACAAATCTACTGTCTAGCTATGTCAACATGCCCGTCTGAGACCAACGCCTTACGGCGAGGTACCGGGAAAGGTAACCAGCGAGCAGCCTCGCCCCCTGACTACCAGTTTTGGAAGGATGTATCTATCTGGAATTAGCCATCAGGATACCTCCAACCTCTCGACTGGTCTCGGTTCCGAAGTCACTTGCGCGACCTCTACCTGCCGTATGTTCAGCGGTGATTCGGTCTGAATCTATCGCGGATCAAAGGCATCTTGCCCGGCACTGAATTCATGATCAGATAGCCTAATGATCAATTCAAAAGTGGTTGACGATAGGTCAACATCCACCCCCGCTGCCAAGGAGACAGTATATATCCGTAGTCTCCAGACTCCTTCAGCAATTAGACAGAGTGCAGAACCGATTGGCCGTCGCCAAAAGGTGCACAAATCGTCCAGTAGCGCCGGGAAGCAAACCCACCAGGAGAAACCGATCCCTAATCCGTGAGGCCTGGGATGCGAGAGTCCTATTCGAGGAGGCTACTGAATAGAAGCTGAATCGTGAGTTGGACCGATCCGAAAAGACAATGGATCTTATAGCTCAAGCTGCACGAAACCATTCGCCACCTCCAGAACCCTCAGTTTATCTATGCGCCATGAAGATCAACATCCACCCCCGCTGCTTAGGAGACAGTATATTTCCATAGTCTCCAGACTCCTTCAGCAATTAGTCAGAATGCACAACCGATTGGCGTCGCCGAACGGTGCACAAACCGTCCAGTAGCGCCGGGAGGCAAACCCACCAGGAGAAACCGATCCACCAGCCGTGATGCCCTGAGACGCGAGAGTCTTACCCGGGGTAGCCTTCCACACGAGGAGGCTTCTGAATAGGACCTGAATCGTGAGTTGGGGCGATCCGAGAACAAATTGGATCTTATGGCCCTAGCTGCACGAAACAATTCGCTACCAAACCAAGAATAAAAAATCGTGTAACATTTGGCGCTTGCGCTTGGACCGACAACCGACAAGTAGGAACTGGGATTGTGACAATCCTAGTTCCTTGCCTACGCTGGATCAATCGATTGAGTTATGGTCATTATCTCCATGGAAGTAGCAAACTCCGCTTAAAAACATCTACGAAGAACTGGCTGCACTTCAAAGTATTTTCCCCTTCACTTAAAGGCAACTCCCCAATTTCTTTAACAATGAAGTAGAATCAAATTTGATGGTCCTATATCTAATGCCTTTGCAGAACGAATATTTAGCGTCATCATTCGTTCCACAAGGGCATTAGATGCCCTTGTGGATCAAAGGCATTAGATATCATCAAAGACATCTTCTTCAAGAAATTAAGCATTTTGCGTTTTCTTTAATGCAAGTGATTGTTGCATTGAATTCAAAAATGGTATCCTAGGCAATACCTTTATTTAAAGCAGTGGCATCAAATTCTAAATCTATAAAAAGTAGATACCCTGTTATTTTATCATTATATGCCACTTTGTAGAAAATAAGTTACTAACTTTAAGACTGCGCCGACCAAAAAACGCCAAAAAGGCAGTCACTGTTTAAACGATTTAACCGATTATACTACCGTGATACATACGAAAAAATGATATTTTTTATCACAGGGAATGTGTCTTCAATTATACCGAGCCAGAATTAAAAAATAAGCGGTAGGTTTTCCTACAAAATTATCTAATGTTAGGCAAACATCTTAAAAACTCATGCGTGATTTTTGATATTTAATATAACTGTATAAATGATAACTTTTATTTAAACAAATTACCAATACCTATATATACCTCAAATCGTCCGTCTTACATTTTCGAAATTTTGCCTGGTAATTTAAATACATATATTTTTAAAAGACCATTCAATTAGCCATACAAAATTACTATAGCCACGCCGATTAAATAAATACCTCGATATTTTGGTGAATTTAGACTACGGTATTTAATAATGTTTTAATGACTTTTAGTAAATTTACGAGTTATTTAAAAAAAACAAGTTCGGTTGCTTACCTAATTACTCATATAGTACTTCCACACGTTGACCAACGTTGGTCGCATCGCCTCTCGCTCTACCCCATACATTTTTCACAAGCGACGCGTCCACAATGGCATAATATGTATTTAGATTACGTAGGTAAGCCAATATGTTATTCCTCCTAATTTAAACGCTAAGGATATTTTTTACAATCTGCAATGATGCTTTTTAAAACCCATTTTTATTTTTTTTAAACATATGCTATCAAATGTTATTAAATACAGTAAAAATCATTTTGTCCATAGTGGATGTACACAATGACATAATACATGTACATAATACATGACATGAATACATGTACCAATGTTAAGGAACATATTTCTTAAATTATGTTATTAGTCTTTGAAGGATGCTTGAGCCCAAAGATATTTTATCTGAACCAAGCATCTCCAAGCATAGAACAGATCCATATGTCGTTAACGAAGTTTTTCCTTAAATAATCATTAATCTCGGAGCTAGGTAATGATAATGGTGCTGTCTAAACCAGGGTTGTTCAGCATCAGCATCGGCGGATTATCAGCATTGGTTTGAATATCTGCATCTGTATCAGCATCCGCTGATTAATATCAATGCTGCTTTTTACTTATATCTCAAAAATCATATCTGAGCAAGTTCATTTCGAAGTTACAAAGATTGTAGGTTTTTGGCGCCCTAGGCGAAAACAAATTCTGCGCCCTCATTAAAGTCCCTTCGGCGGGGTCTGCCGGGTATGGAACTATGGTACCGAACGAAAAAAAACGTTTTTGTTAATAATTGTTATAACAAATAATTTGATTTTATAACCTTTGATCAATGACTGGGATATGTAATAAAAACGAATGTCAAATTTACATAAAATACTTATAATTTAATATCCATAAACCTCAATGTATTATGTTACTTGAACAAGTAGTTCTAATAATAGTTTTGAATTTTGTCTTTTGCTGTGACAACTTATAGTTTAATAATTAGAAATCTAAATTAGTATTAGAAAAGCTTCATAACACACAGTTTTACATTAGGTATATATGGGTTTTTAGTTTTTATAATAGCTTTATGTACTGTTCTCTCAATAACACATAGAAACTCACAGTTAGATTACAGATAGTTTTCCCTTTTTTATAACACTGAAGAATTACACAAAGAGTACTTGATATTGCATTATTGTTTTCTTAAGAGCCCTATCACATATTTTTTCCAGAAAGGCAAGAAAAGTGGATTTTTGGCGTTCTAATTCCAAGAAATGAAGAGATTTCTACAAACTTTAATTACTGAATTACCTGGACCATTTCTTGATGTTGACCATAGCGGCCTTTAATTTTAGATATAACGAATATTATTTACTTATTCAGCCCATTTTCCGAAAGTCGTTATTCGTAAAACGCTCGGAAGGCAAACTTTGAGCTCCTTAATACAGTAATATCACTACAACGAAAACCGTATACTATTTTTTTTTATGTCCGTCATGTATTCTTGATGTACACTACGGCTTTATTTTTTCGTTTTTTGACCACATATCCAAGGTATACATTACTTACAATTACACAAAATTAAAAAAAAATCTTCCTGTATCATTCTAATTTTCTCAGAAATAAAATAAGATTCTTATATAATACTTATACTATATTAAAGTTCACTCTTTTAGCAATACGACATAATATAAATTATTGTCATTAGAAAGGAGAAAACACTGCAAAAAACAATTAGAAATTGTGTATATATTTGCTTGCGCAAGAGAAGAGCGCTCAGTGCCGCGGTTTCCTCCCAGGGTTGAATAGTTATTTATTTATTTATTTATTTATTTATTCTATCTTTTATAGTTACATCCAAAAAAAAAATGCGTTCATTTTTTCAACTCATTTTAAAAGAATACCTACGCTATTTTGTAATAAGGCTCTTAACTACGATCCAAAAGTCACTTTGAAGTGCTGGGTTGCCGCTGCACTACCCTACCAATCGCACTCCGCTACGCACAGCGAGTTTGCCAAACTGAGTAGTGTTACGTTAGAGCATACCTACTTTCGTATTTTCTAAGACAACTTTATCAAATAAAATACCCTTCACATTTCATTACCTATTAATTCGTCTGCCTAAGCTAGTAGAACGCAGAGGTACTAAACTTTTATTTAGTTAATGTTTTTAAATCCCCATATTAAAAAAAAACTTAATTTAGCGCCCATCTAAATTTTGCGCCCTAGGCGGCCGCCTAGGTTGCCTATATGGACGAGCCGGCCCTGAATGAAGCCTATATAGGATACCTACATATTTTTCTTGGAAAAAATCATAGAAGTTTTTCATTGGTTGACAAATTTGGCATTGGACAGAGTAGGTGAAAATAATAATACGGGGTTCCTATCATATGTTTCAAAAACAAAAGCTACGCACTCGTTGACTTAGTTGCCGTGAAAGTCATGGTTTAAAAAGATCGTTATCTTGTTAGTAGTAAGGCGGTCTCGATTTTAACTGGGTCGAAATGGTAATTTAGTTTTCACGCTACGTAATTTTGCACAACTGAGATGAAACGCGAATAATTCGGTGATTATCGTACTACTTCTTTACCCTTGAAAATATCGTACTTCGATTCGAAAATCGTAAAAATATTTCGAGGGGTAGATACCACCTAAACGTCATATCCCATAATCAAAATAAAAGGTATAATTACAAATGGTTTTTACTACAAATTTTATACGAATAGCTAGGCAAAGGTCTAAAGTTTCCTGTGACTAACTATATGAGAAACACGCAATCAATATTCACGGTATCCTAAAACTGGACTCACAGACTTTAGTGGGTAGCTTTAGTCAAGAATTTGTTCAGCAAAATCTCATAGTTTTCGTGTTACGCTAGATTTAGAAAAATATAATTTTTTTCAATCTTTTGACGCTTTTGAGTAAAAAAATATCCTTTTATTAGTAACTTTTTACTTTAAAATATTCTTAAATCGGCACTTTATACGTTATTATCGTTAATTCTCCAGAAAAGTAACCAAATATACACTATTTTTAAAATAAAAAATAATTAACAACTATGAAATCTTGACGAACTTTTGTTAGGTAGATCTTGGCCAAAGCTATAACCACATAATGTTTAAAAAAATCGTAAACTTCAGAATGTTTTTAATTAGTTTAGAGTGCTATTCGAGTCTTTTACTCTGATATTAAAGAACCATTTCATATCTCTATAACGATTATGATCCACGTAGGAAAAACCTTTCTAGCGAATTTCATCCATGGATTTTTCAACACTTAGGACGTATTGCGGTACCTATAAATGTTTGTGAACACATTCCTTAAAATAATGGAATCAATAAAATAAAATAATTCCTGTTCAAAAGTTGCAGAATATTGAGAAGTTTAAATCGGCACTAAAATGTATAGCGGGCCTCATAAGATGGGGTATTGCTTTACTAATTGATGCAATTATATCTGCTTCTTGGAGATTTCCGATTTCGTCACATAGCATGACATAATACCATAAAAATATAAAAAACTCCTTATGTTTCCCTATCATATTGAGTTGATATTATACTTCCCTATATTTTGAACTCTTAATATCTCATTTTGCTTCCTTTTTTATAATTAAAAAAAGAAGCAATTTGGAAAATACCATAATTGGTATTTTCCAAATTGTATGAATCTGCATGGGGAAATACGAGTTCAAAAAGGAAACTAGTAGTAAGTGGTAGTATTTATTTTTAATTTTAATCTCAATGAGAGCTGAAATTCCATGGTTACATTGATAAACTGTATTAATTAGTTTATAAGTCTACATTAAAAAAATATATAGGTACATTTTCGTTAAAGCAGGGCAGCTTTTAAATAAGCATATTTTTGTGTCAGGAAATACCTATAGCTAGTTTTGATATTTAAATTTGGATCTGGCGGGTTTTGTTAACCCTTTAATTTGTGAAGTAAAATCTCGCCCGTACCGTTTCGAACGTAAAACCGTCGAGCGTGAAATCGGCGTGAATCGACGGCCTTGAGAAAAACGTCCATAAGTTATCAACCACTATACGGATCATAAAAAGAAGAACTGTAAAATGATCGCATTGAATATGTTTTTTTAACTGCCCATTAGACATTTTGCCATAGGTAGGCGATCGTCCCGAGCGGGACGTTACACGTCGTCTTTTGTTAATCTAGGATGTGACTGCTTTTGTTACTAACTTTAGGCTGTGACGTCACCAAAAATACAGGAGAGCTAATAGATTCGCCATTAACCGCTACGAAAGTTTTTCGATGATTTCTTTGCTCTGATTGGTGCACTACATATATGGCGGATTTTGAAAACCGTTTGTTGTATTAACGGATGTCGATGTAACGGAGTTTAAAATTTATTTTAAATCACTCGTAGTTTCAAACTGAATGAAGATTTGGGACATTAAGATGGGAACTCAAGTGAGACAAGACCATAAAGAAAAATGTATTTAAAAAATAACTCTAATTGAGTTTGAAATTAGCCACACATATTTCCTACTGGAAAAACATAATAGATTATTATTATACTTTTAATTCAATACTATCAAAAGGCATTTATTTATTTGATTTTAAAGTACTTATTTTAAAGTAGGTACTCGATTGCGTTTCTTCGTGAACTAATATCAGGGAATAGTTCCTACAAACGAGGCAGAGCAGTGCGTCAGAGCGGAATGCAAAACAAACGATTTTATCTTTTCCCGCACAGAAAGTACCTGCCGCACATAAAATAATCTGAATTAGTTTGAAAACATTTTTTCATATCTTACAACACCGATCGAACTTAAAGCGGTATACCGCTTTATGTTCGATCGGTAGTTTTATGCTGGAAAAGGGCAATCATACATTTCTAATTCCGCTTTAACGTATTGGCCTATTTCGCCCGCATAAACTAATTCCGATTTTAGTTCACGAAGAAACGCGATCAGGTCCACTATATTTACCTACCTACCTTAAAGTTCTTTGGTTCTAACCAGGAACAATATTTCAAAATTTCTTTGCTTGGACTAAATCTCTCTTCGATACTCGTCTTAGCTCAGTTTACAATACTAAAAAAACAAATTACTGTTTTGAACAGTTGAAATTCCAGGTGCTTCGTTTTTCGATTTTTCACCAGGCATTAACTTTTTCTTAGATGTTCTATTTTCCTTGAAATCTACTTCTACTTCTACATTATTCTTGTTACCTTCTAAGCTGATATTAACTGTAGTTGCGTAATATTTTGTTTTTGAATACAGAACCTGAAAGTATTTATCACTTCTTTTATCGCTCACTTGTTGAAGCAGCGTCGAATTTGGTACAGAACCAAATTCGAGGCGGAAGAGTAGTAAATGGTTTTACTTTGTAAATATGTTGAATTACGAGTGGTAACCAGATATAGACCTAGTTAAACAATAGACATACGTAGGTGAGGGCGCTCACGGGGCAATGTGGCCTGCACAAACACATGTTCAACCTCAAGCTCAGAGACACAAAAATGTGCAGGTTCTGCCAAGCAGCAGAGGAAAATCCCCAGCACCTCATGTGCGAGTGTGGCCCGCTGATGCGTAAAAGATACACCCACTTGGGTGGTCATTACCTCCGATCTGAGGAGGTAAAACAATCTGGCGCCAATAGCCTGCTGCGGTTCTTAAATGACACAAGGCTTAGCCCAGAACTATAGCAGGTGGCGAACACAATAGATCAGCAATGGTCGCAGTGTTACAAGGCTCATTAAGACCTTAGAAAAGCCCCACTCAACAATAAACAATAATACTAGTAGGTTTTCAATGAGACTATTTACTGATTAAATTTCTTGTAGTTAAAAATATCTGAGTAATGAAAAATAAAACCACTTTTTATTTTTTCAGGCCGAGATGATCGACTTATCCCGCTACAGGCTTTACCAGCAGATGCGCAGCGTCCCTATGGACATGTACGTAACGAGGATGCGAGTACGCCTGCCCCAGAATCACAATTGGGTGCGAGTGGAAAAATGCTTCTACGACCCTCGCAATTCATCCCTCGACACGATGCTGCTCTTCCACGATCTGACAATCAGCGGAAGCGTCAACTTATACGATGGCGGAAACAACCTACAGGACAACGGCGAGTACAGGAGCATCGACGACAACCATTATAAAGCCGGAGACATACGGTACAAGGCGGCAGATTTGACCGATGGGAACGACTACGACGACACGAACGTGAGGAAGTTTCAGCCGGGGGATTGCAACATGATTTTGAGGCTGCGCAAAGCTGGGATCGGGTTTCACACGCACCCGCTCAGCCGCACCCCGGGGCAATTCAGCATCAAAACTGACTCAGAATTCGTCGAGCCCGGTTTTATAAGTGTGTACGCGTACGGGTGTGAGCGATACTTAAGCAGACTCCACAACGACAACCGGGACTTATACTCGAGATCAGCGGATAAGTCACATCGTCGCAAACGCCGCAGCACCGACGAGCTAGATTTAAACATGGCTGAATTCGATCTAAATCCCAATTCAAATCTAAACGATAGAGAATCGAAAATGTGGGATCGCGGTACGGAGAATGATTTCCGGTCAGCGAACAGCAAGCTCTTCGGGCCGGACGACCGCTTGGACGAAGCGGAAGACATCTCCAGGGAGATGGAGGATATATTCGCTAAGGGTATTCGATCGATGCTGACGACTTATATGAAACGAGAACTGCAACCAGCTATCAAAGAGACGCTAATGAAGAATATGGGGTACACAGTTTCGTATGGATAAGTAGTTATTTCCTATCAGTAGCGTTTAAGAGTGTATATATATTTTTTATTATTGCTATATCAGGATTTTTTATACACATATGTAGTAAAATAAATTTTAATAATTGCCGCGTTTCTGTTAACTTTAGGTGAGAACATAAGAAACAGTGAAAGAAACACAGCTCTGGCTATAATGAACTCTACGAATTCTGTAACACAATACATCCCCAACTCATCATCATTCTTGAAAATAAGAAACAGAGTACACAATTCATTAATTAAGTTGAATTAAAGTAATTGAATTGGTACACGACCAATTACAATTTATGAGATAAGTACAATTCTAATTAATCATAAATATGATTGTTAAGGTGTAAATATTGGGAAATGATAATAAAACAATTTTGATCAACTTTTTGAGTCAAATACATCCGTATGTCTAAAAGAAACAACAATAGAAAGATGCAGAATTAAGTTGCGGCTTATACAGGTGAGTTTTTAATTAGTGGGTGTGAAGTGGGTTAAGCACGTGGTTATATTAAAATTTGCTTATCGCGAGCAAATAAGCAACGTTTGATAGATTTTTTGCCAAAAACACATTATATATTTTTTTTTTTGAAAAATGATGTTTGGAAAAGTAGTTTAAAAACAGTGGAACGCTTTGCGCCATGTAGCGGTAGGTAAAATATCGCGAATATTGTTTATTCGCGATATTTTGCCTATTGCTAGATGGCGCATCGCGCTCAACGCTTGTCAAAGACTTATTTATCAGTCAAGTTTTTCAAATTTACAAAAAAAAAAGAAAAATTTACTTATTTGCTCGTACTGATTCACCCACTTCAAGAATGCCACTAATTAAAAACTCATCCTGTGTAGGTGTTTAAAACGTTGGGAATGTTTTAAACACCGATGAAGACTATGCCGATGACATGATGATCGTAGCAAATATTGCTATGGGTAGAAGCAATCACCAACCAGCAGTGCCTGACTGGAACCTAAACATTTGGGTCCTATAAACATTTTGAGATAAAAATGATTAAGATCCTCTTTTATTTTATTAAGTACATATTTAGGTCTTGGAATATGAGACTAAGAGCTGGGTTAGTCCGAATGAGTTATGATTGATGGATTAAAAATCAAAGGTAATTTTAAAAGCCAAAGCCGCTGCAGGCCTAATGAAAATTTTCGAACAAGGACAGTGATTATGATGTTTGGCAGGATTTTCAGAGTAGGCCCTGTATGCATGTCATGTCCTTTAATGGCACCCCCCTTGGACTGTGCACCGAGCCATGGTGTAACCTGCATGGACCACACCCTGAACCAGCCCTGAGGGTGATACAAGAGCAGATACAAGATTTTTTATATTTTGGTGATGCAGACTTCAACTAAAATACGTGGCTGTTTCACCAAATTTTAGTAATTCTCCAAACTTTTTGTCTATTTATCTCATGAATCCAATATCTTATTTTTTAACCCTTTTTTC
Source organism: Micropterix aruncella (assembly GCA_944548615.1). Lineage (NCBI taxonomy): Eukaryota > Metazoa > Arthropoda > Insecta > Lepidoptera > Micropterigidae > Micropterix > Micropterix aruncella. Next base: position 4,706,713 of record OX155960.1, read on the forward strand.
AATGTAGTGGTGTGGACATGATATTTATTTAAAAATAACAAACTAAGTAAATCGTTCTTAAACTCACTCTCAGAATCAGAAAACATATTGCAAAGCGGTAGCAGACAATATAAGTGCACCTTCTGAGAAGTGACAGCAGCTTCTGGTGCCATACCAGACAAGTGTGCACACCAACAAGTTGCGTATGTCAGCTCAGTGTGCCCCTACCCTTACAGTGGAGTCCGAGTGCTGGATGTTATTGAAGATCCAATTGCTGTAGAAGGTTGGGGGGCTCATAAGATAGCATTCATAGAAAAACGGAGATGACGAAAACTAACCATTTTACATAAAAACCAAAAATCAACTCTACGTCGGTTACGACTTTAATGATGATGATGATAAGCAGGGGTGGGGGGTGCCCAGTCATCCGACCACTCGCACTTAGTCCTACGTTAAGGATCATTGTAGCTTACCCCCATAATGTCAGTACACCAAACCTACAGATCCCGCAGCCAGTCTACCTAAGAGAGACCAGTTGCAGATGACCACACGACGGTTGAAAGCCGCATCAACCTCCTGATTTTCTCTCCTGATAACCAATGTTAGACTCGCATCATGCTCCACTGACCCCTTTTCTGCTTTACAGCCCTTGCATGTGGGGCCTTCCAATAAAGGTATTATTTGAGTTTGCAGTGCCCTGTTAGCAGTCCTACCGTTTTTTTCGTAAGTTGGTTGTAGGAAATCTCAAACAGTATAAATAAAAATAAAATACAAACGTAGCTGCTATGGTATTCATCGACCGGAGTTGGGCCCATCATAATACTATTATTACGCTTCTGAGGGGTAAGCGGTGGACTTCGGACTAACGACTGGCTGTGGTAGGTTTAGAACAGCTGTCTAGCCACATGTGAGCGTCCACCTTACCACCCATTCACTCCCCCTCAGAATTCCACTCCCCATCCCGCACAAACTGTATTGGGAGTTTGGAGGGTACTGTCAGACCCTTGTTGGTTCGAGCCACTAAAAGGTTAATTACCTAGCGAATAACAGCAAAGACTGTCGTGGCGGTAAGTGTACCGTCCTTGACTTAAGGCCACCTTGCAGCCAGCTAGAATATGTCTAGCTGTGCAAGGGGTATTGCTACAAAGGGGTTATGAACTATCCTCAGAATAACTCTAACGAGCGAGGTTACTGGGGTGTGGAAGTGTATGCTGAAAGGAATTTAAATCAAATTTAAGCTTCTCTGGGATCCAGTCATAGAGCATTACTTTCCAATGCACTGGAGGAGGAATATGAAAGTCCCCAATTGTTGTCTAATCATTCTGGAATTGAAAGCAAATTGCATGAGCTATACTGTTGCCGCCATAATCTCCTCGCAAGAGAAACTTCTCCAAGTCCACATCGCTTATTACTGCACACACTCGCCATTACGATACATCATTCTTCTGTTTACACCCACTCTTTTACGGCCCATTAAAAGAGTGGAATCGTTTATGGAATCAGCTCACTCCCTTTATCAGGCACGCACCTTCGTTGCACACTTTCAAAAAGTTGTTGAAGAAACATTTATTTTTGCATAGCCACTAACCAAATACATCACCTTGTCCTCTTCTTTATTCTTCCCTGGGCAACCTTAGCATAAGTTATTGACATATATTTGTATAAGATTATTTTAAATTTAACTTTACTACTTCTATGTGTATTGTACGGTGACAATTAGAAATTAGTTTATCAAATGGTTGACTGTAAGATATTGCTATAGCGATAAGTCCGCCGTATGCATAAATTGTCTTTTTCTATAAAACCAGTGTAATATTCATTAAGTAATATTTTTATAGCACAATAAAGTTATTCTATTCTATTATATATATTGTACTGATATTCCCCAGACCAGTGCTATTCGGGCCGATTCCAGCAAGGAACCTTTTGTAGAAGTCTGAGGAGGCTTGTAGTCTGAGAGAGGGTTCCGTAAAACCACGGCTTGCTTGCCTTCAATTTGTTACCCTCGACCTTTCTTTTAGCCAATCTCTAGTACCGTCTCGCAGTGCGGTCCTTGTTTATCTCTCTGCCAATGGTATTATCGGCCTACTGAAAGCACTTCCCAGTGTCTCGCAGTAAGGCGTTGGACTCCTACTTGCTGGCGCAGTTTGACGTGGATCAAGTTGTCTATTAACCGCCCTACGTTTGGGTTATTATTCAAAAAGTAGGTAGTAGTAGTAGTAGTAAACGGAGTGGGGGCTTGTATCCAGCCCTTGATGTCACCTGGATCTATAAGATCTTTCGTAACTACCCACTTTGTGGTTAAATCAGTGGTCTGCTAGTAGCCTGGTACTGCATACAATTCCATACAGATCACTGACCTTCAAGTTGGGCAGATCCCTGGGTTCGAGAAAGCCTCGTCCCAGTAAACTGTCTTTTTGCGGCGAGGCCTGAGTAGCGACCAACGATGTGTATGCTGTCTTCAGGTTCTTCGCCACATATTCAGCAGTCCTTGCTCTCGGTCAAGCCAAGGTTGAATAGATGTGCTCTAAGGGTCGTGTGTCCGGTGAGGAGACCGATAGTGGTTCAAAGGTTCTTCTTGCTCATGTCAAGTAAGGCCTTGGTTTTCTTAGGAAGTGGTTGCTCCATCATGGCTTTTGCCTAGCGATATTCTTGGCTCTGTTTCCAGGATGCCAAATGTTCCTGCTCCAAGCAGTCCCTGATGAGTTTTTTTCCTATAGCGAAGGGGACCCCAACAACTGGCTCCACGGCCTCGGCAGTCTGTCGGCCTCTTCGATGCCGGGTATGCCTTGACGGCCCGGTGTCCATATTAAGATGATGTTGTTGGCTTTTCCCGATATGTTGAGCTCTTGCATACATTCCCAGACCACAGAAGATTCTGAGGTGGCATTAGCCAGAACGAACAATGCTGATCTGCTGTCAGAGCAGATGAGGGTTTTTCTATTTTTTACCTCAAGTCGACTTTGGAGTTTTATGCATTCTAATATGGCAAACACCTCAGCGTGGAAAACCGTGGCATGTTATCCAAGGGGATGCTGATTCTGTGGTTGGTTTTGAGTCCGTACACGCCTGCCCCTAAACGTCGATTTGTTCCTGATCCGTCGGTGAATCAGGCGTCCGCATTGTTACTTTGGAGCCAATGCGGATTCTTCCATTCTTCCCTGGTGGGGATTAGGATTTTATAGGATTTCTCTACCAACATTTTTTTTAGTAGTCGATCCTGGGTCAGGGTGAATGGGCTTTTGTGGAGGAGGTTTAGCTCAGGGTGACTGAGTCCTCCCCGCTTCCACTCGCCCAAACACTTCAGTCTGTATGCTGTAAGTCTGGAAGAGTGAATTATAAGCTTGTCCAGTGTTGGGCAGCAGAGTGCCACCTCTAATCCCTCTGCTGGGGTGGTCTTCATGACACCAGTTGCAGTCCTGAGGCTTTTCAGCATGTTTTTCGTCTGGATTTTTTTCACCCTGGACCACCAGGTTATTGCAGCATAGCTTAGTCTAGGCAGCAGTGCTGCCCTGTAGAGTCATAAGGCGACCCTAGACCTTATATGCCTCCATCCACATGGAGGCATATAAGCTTTGGGCACTTGACTAGTAAGTACAGGACCATTTATGACATTCTTTTCTGATTATTAGCAATAAATATTGTTATTATTAATTCTGGACAGGCAGCTTTGCTGATATGTCCAGATCAGATCTTGTAAAGCTAGTCATTAACAATATTAATAAGTTTTTAGGTACAAATTCAGTCTGTTTTTAAATTGATTGACAGAGCTTTCACTAATCACTTCAAATGGTAGTTTATTTCACATGTTCCCCACTCTGTTTTGCAGAACGTTCCTTAAATTTCACACGGTTGATTTTTTTGCTGTGACCTTCTTGTATGAGAATACTGACTAATCTCAATAAAAGAAGACTAAGAGGGGACGATATTGAGACCTAAAATTCACACAAATTATTACGATGTAAGGTAAAGAATATTTACAAATTCAACGTCAATACAAATCTTCAAGGTCACAGTAAAAAGCTCAACAATGCAAAATTTAAATATAATCCTTTTGAGAATGTTCTTCAAAATAGAGTGGTGGAGATGTGGAATAAAGTAATTCTAAGTAATTCTAAGCGATCTTCCTAATTCCTATTCTTCAGGACCCACTGACAGTTTGGTTGCCCTTCGCTGTACCTTGTCCAATTATACCAAAAACATTTTAAATCAAAAGTTTAATATCTACATGTTTACTAATACTTGCTTTTAGAAATTTGTCACAAATTAATATTATTGCCATTAAGATTCATTTATACTAAGGTAGAAATTTACAAGTCTCTTCTTAAATTGAAAAATGTAAAGCTTAATATGTACATGTATACTGATACTTGCTTTTAGAGATTTGTGACCAATTAATGATATAATTGCCATTAGGATTCATTTATAATCACACAGAAATTAACAAGTCTCTTCATAAATTGAAATATGCAAAGCTTAATATGTACATGTATACTTATACTTGCTATTAGAGATTTGTAAAAAAATAATGATATTATTGCTATTAAGATTCGATTATAACACGCAGAAATTTACAAGTCTCTTCATAAATTGAAAAATGCAAAGCTTAATATGTACATGTATAATAATACTTGCTTTTAGAGATTTGTGACAAATTAATGATATTATTGCCATCAAGATTCGTTTATACCAAGCAGAAATGTACAAGTCTCATCATAAATTGAAAAATGCAAAGCAAAAAAAAAATACAAATTTGTACATTAGGGTGGATTGTTTTTTTTCTTTTCAGAATTTAAAAACCTCCCTATAGGGAAAATATGTTCTATGGTATATAGATCAAGGGAAAAATAAAATGTTTTTTTTTTGGTTAAGTACTGCAACAAGGGGATGAAATTTAGGTGTTCGAGCCTTTTTAAGGCAAAAACTCAAAGTGATTTATATTACAGGGAAACAGGCATTTAAGTAGTACTTTATAATGTTTATATGAGAGGACAAATACTTGTAACCATTTGGAGACAATAAAAAACTTCAGATACATTTTCTTTTTAAAATTAAATCAAGAAAAACCTAAAAAATCATCAAAATTACAGTTGCCGGTAATCACGCTTGGTGTTGGAAACTGGCATGAGGTTTCTTGATTCCAGGCGATTTCCTATTAACCTATCTCCATATGGTCCGCAGACATTCTGTAGTATAGCGTGGCAGGGAAACCCCTTGCTAGTAGGTAGTATTGTCGCAGGGTGATCGGGTTTTTCCATGTGGTTGGGTCGTATCACGTAGGGAAGACTTCAGACGTACCGTAGTAGTATTACTACTTTAAAGGACTAGCGGACTGATTCGACTAGGCGGGGAGGGGGACCTGCAATGTACGGTCCGCGCGCGAGCTCCGAAGATTGGAGGCTGAGAAAGCGGCCGGATTACGCCGCCCACGACCATCGCCACATACCCAGTACTACTACTGGGAGAGTACTAGTACTGGGAGAGCGCGGGCTGTGGAGCAACTGTCAGGGGCTGCGTAATCCGCCCTCTTCGCCAGCTCCCGATTCTTCGGAGCTCCGGTTTGTATGTTCGTTGTATTGTTCGCTACTCACTCGTTCACCTTCACGCGCTGGAAGCTGGCGCTCGAGGTCTGCCAGCCAAATCTTTGTTTCACCTCTTTAAAGATGTTGGTCTCTCTAGGAAAATAATCAACACCTTCCTAGAAAAAAAAATCCAAAACCGCGATTTCCAATTCTATTGCTTCAAAGGGGGAGTGAATGGGTGGTCAGGTGCCAGCTCACATGTGGCAAGACAGCTGTCATAAACCTACCACAGCCGGTCGTTAGTTCGGAATCCACTGCTCACCCCCCAGAAGTGTAATAATAGTATTATGATGGGCCCGACTCCGGTCAGTGCAGCTCCGTTTGTATTTTATTATATTGAGTATTATTTGCCTATTTAATAATATTTATATTGCAGAAAAACAATTATTTTGAGTTTAAAATTATCTAACAAAAATTAAGACTATTATTTTTTTCCGAAAATTCAATCCTCTTGCGGCAGTTTTTGCTCCTTTTTTTAAAAATTATTTTTCTTATAATCTCCATATGGTAGACCATCTTTTCCAAATAGGGGAGGTTTCGATAAAAAAAATTTTTTTCTTCCCCATACAAGAGCAATCCATTCTAATGTACAAGTATACTAGTACTTGATTTTACAGATTTGTGACAAATTAATGATATTATTGCCATTAAGATTCATTTATACCACGCAGAAATTTACAAGTCTCTTCATAAATTGAAAAATGCAAAGCCGATACCAAAATGGCTTTGTACAAACTTGGAACGAGTCCTTTGTATAAACCGCTAATTCCTTCGTATTTTAAAGTGATTTTGATGCAGTCGAGAAATCCGCTGCAGTAGATCTGCTGCCCGAAGCTCGTCCGGTACTGCTGAAAGCCCTGGATTTGCATCCGCTTTTTCGCCAAGTCGAACGGATAGATGGATATTTTAGCAGTTAAGCCGGCGAGGGAGCCCGCCGAGAGGCTGCCGACGAGGGAAATGCCGTGGCTTTGCGAAACGGAGAATTTTTTAAACATATCTGAGAATATTTTGTATGTCATGAATTGGACGCCGGCGTGCGGGGCCACCTGAGCCACCGTCGGAAAAAGACCTTTATACAGCGATAAGAATCCTTCGTCTCGGGTCATGCAAATGAATGCGCTGACGACGCCTTTGTAGATGCGTTTATTTTTCTCTTCGGCGACGAGTCGCGTTCGGATTGTGTCGAATGGGAAGGACACGACGGTTGCGAACGCGCCGGAGAGTGAACCGCATACGAAGTTAACCACGATGGTCGGTTTTTTATCTAAACTGGAATGGTGGCATACTTCCGTCAGCATTTCGTAGCACCAGAACTGCGAGAGACCGTATGATATTGAGAGTAGCTGCGCTGGTATGTGCCCGACCCATAGCGCCTTGAAACCTTCGTCTTTCAGAATCGTTTTGGACGCTTGATAGATGCTCGTGTATTTCGCTCCGCGGGCTATCGGCTCCACTTGCAGCTGGAAGCGTATTTTGACGACGTCGAGGGGTTGGCTGATGAAGCGTGTGGACGCGCCGGATACGCCACCAGCGAAAGCGTACTGAAACGCAGTCAACTGAACGTGGCTCGAGGAATCGTATCCGACCATTTATGCGCACTTTTAAAATCAAACTGAAGAAATTGCGCCCTAGAGTGCGTAGTAATCACGTAGCAATTATAGGTTATGTTTTGCAGTGACGAGTGACAGCTGTCAGATAGCTCAGTCCTCGAGTCGATTCAAACCGGCGGTTTCGCTGCCTGCTGAACGCTGAGCACCAACATGTTGTCTAACGTTGGGCCACATGGTTAAGGAGGAAGCGAGTCGGAACGGAACCACTGTGACCTGTGAAAAATGAATGGGAAAGAGCGAGAGAGGGGCAGTGGCCATGACATTGGTCAACGTGTAAAGCGGGCATAATAATGCTAACGATTTCTATTACATATAAGTTAACTATGGTTTCGCTAATATATTATTATTTAATGTTTAAAAAATGTATTCTTTTTAATCTGGGTCGATACGATTTTTATTTGCGGCGCCCATCGCTAGCTGTCATCGTCGCACAAATCGGAATTGCCAGGTAAATTAAATATTCCCAGATCGTAAATCAGCTATTGCCGTATCAATTGCCGTACATCAAACGCGGAAAACAATACCGTACGGGAAATCCGTAACATAACGATTTGTTGCGCCACATGTTTCAAATTGCAGTTTTCGGGTATTTCGCAATAATGTGCCTGGGTTGACAAGAAAATTAGGCAAATAAGATAATGTAATTAATTAATTATGATTTCATTTCATCACAAATTCATCAAACTGTGATGAAATAATAAAAAAAATAACTAAATATATTAAGATTTTGAATAATGCCGGGTGTTTTCGGGACATATTTTACGGAAGGTTTCTTGTTATTATGTCGTATGTATTTTGAATTAAAAAATGTCAAATGAAGCTTCAAAAATTGTATATTTTTTTTATTTTTAAGTAAGATGAAATCACAATAAATAAAACTTAACATAATCAGCCTTTTGTTTTACCATAATTAAATAATGCTAATGAAAATAAATTAAATAAAGCTAATGAAAATAAATTAAATAATGCTAATGAAAATAAATTAAATAATTCTAATGAAAATGATTAAATAATTAAAAGGAGACTCTTTCGAACAAAATAAATTATTATGTACCTAATCGTCTTTGGATTTAACAATACGTATTAATTAAAGATATTTTGGAATTTATGTATTAACGAAACCTTTTACATTTATCAAAAAAACGCTACTAGATTTGATCATTGTAATGCTAAACTTATAAGAAATATGAAATATGTTGAAAAAAAAATTTTTAAGTTAGTTTTTAAGATAGTTAGAAAAAAACTAACTCAGCCTACCACCATATACGTGTTAATAAATTGTTTTAAAATAAAACTAACCGTACCTACATGTAGGTGTTTGACGCTTCTTTAAATGCCTTATATATCGCTTATATATTAAGGCCGAACAAAACTATTGCAGTTTTGGATTCAGCGTGGTGAATATAGTCGGGTGAGGTTAAAAAATCGACAATGTGGAATAGGTTCCGATTATACATAAATACCGATATTTTATTAAATTTGATCTTCTCTTTCCGAGATCGAGCTGCTGGATTGCTCGACGATACAGAAGCAGCCAACACTGGTGGTGATCTCTTCGATTGTATCAGGTTTGTTTAGATAGACCACGTTGTTTTTGTCGACGAGTTGAAAGCGTCTAGGATGCAGTCCACTTCCTTGATGACTGTAGGTTCACGGTATTCGTCGATGTTCTGCTCTGTCTTTGGATTTAGCAGTACATATTATTTGAAGATATTTTAGTAAATTTGAGCTTCTCTTTCCAAGAACGAGCTACTGGCTTGCTCGACCATACAGGAGCAGCCAACGCTGATGGTGATCTCGTCGATTGTATCAGGTTTGTTCAGGTACACCACGTTGACTTTGTCGACGAGTTGAAAGCAGCAGGCATCCAAAGCGTCCAGGATGCACTCTACTTCCTTGATGACTTTAGGTTCCCGGTATTCGTCGATGTTCTGCACCACTCTGAACGGGCAGTAGGTTTTGTTCTGCGCTAGGTCTAGCATCTCGGTCCGCTTGACGCGACTGAGCGAGCGCGCGTGCCTCGGACGTCCGGTCGCACCGATCGCCATGACGCACAGGACGCACAAAATATATCCGTTCATTTTCGTTCGCTATCGAGAGCTTGTCCTCTCGGGCCGTTCGTGTCACAATGGTGGCTAATCGGGAAAACGCCGACGATTTTATATATAACGGCGGAGCACATCTCCCGGCGCGGCGCGCACAGAAGCCTACTCACACCGCCCAAAACTCTTTTCCTCCTTGATCGGTAATGGCGGGAAAATGGCGGCATTTACTTCCGATTACGCACACATATCAGTAAAAAAATACGATCGTCCAACCGCTAGAAAATGTAACGAAACGGAGCGATCGAGTGCACTTCATCATATCAAATTGGCGCCTCGAAAGTAACGATTATGCATACAAAAGTGATTCTTGACGATTATGCGACAAAGTAAAAATTTACTACCCCTGGTTCAGAGATGATAAACTATGAACCTATGGCATGTTGCCCCCAGCTGGATCCTCAAGGTTCACCCAATTTCCCAACAATTCCACGGTTGATTATAACATTCTTCTTTTTATTATTTTCATTAGATACGTTTTTTATATTGGAATCGCAACATAATGACTTATTTGATACCTAAACTATGTATTTTATCCATCTGACAATAACAATTATTATTTCAAATAAATAATAGCAAACTCAATGGTGGAACTCGAATCGATTGTACAAATACTACCCACGTACTTTAGATGCTCTTTACGAATAAGCATTCCTCTTTTGATTGATAATAGAATAAAGAATTTAATCACAATTATAAATGTAATTAATGATATTACTAATGAAATAATGTCTACATAACTCTGTATTACTTTTTAAGACAATCAAAAATGATTTGATTTGATTTGGAAAACTGTTTTATTTTTGTACTGCATTTCGTTTTTCGACTCTCATATTTAACACTTTAACTCAAATTTTATTACATAATATATATAAATTCCATTTTTAAATTTATTTTATTTTAATATTAGATATATTATAGATATTTTATAACATTAGATAAATTTCCATTAAAAAGAAAAGACCAAATTGACAAAGTCTACGTGATAAAAATCACAAACTGCAAACGGGGATGTCTTCCGATCTGTTAGACAGGGCAACAAAACTTCTTAAATGTGTAGAAATGATAAAACCATAATGTCTCCTGAAATCTAAAATCTCAAGTCTAAAGAAACAATAAGGAAGAGAAAATAGAAACAAAGAAGACGACTTTAAATTATGTAGTTCTGCCTTTAGAATAAGCCTTATTTTATCATTAAATATCGATAAAGACGTTCTTCGCAATGTCTCTGCCAACCGATTCCATACAACCGCGAATAATAATCTAAAATTTTAACAAAAAAAAAAGTATAGCAGCCATGGTAAAACATGGTGAAACGTGGTCTGTCGTAATTTAATGAATATACAAAATTTCGTGTCTGTGCAGTTGACCGTTGAGGAGTCCCCACGTCGGGAGCCAATCCTGGGTACAACAGCCATGTCATGGTAAAACTTAGAACGGGCTAATATAACTGAATGCGTATACAAAATTTCGTTTTTTTTTTTAAATTTTACTTTATTCAGGAAACAGACAGTACAAGAAACATATTTACTTAATCAAAATATAACAAACGTAAACCATTTATATGTTTCCACCAATTAAACGGTCATATATTCTATATAAAAGAAAAGTTTCAAATATACAAGCATTTTTTAAAGTGAAATTATTAGGGTTTTTTATATAAACAGAAAATATTCTGAAAAGTAATTGTTAAGTTACTAAACAGTCCAAATTATTAAAAGAGTAAATATAAAGTAAATATAGCAAATAAAAAACATGAAAAATGGATTCATAAACATGCATATTAATATGGTAATAAATGAATTAATTATTAAATAGATAGTAATAGGAAAATAACATATATAATTATGTAATGACACATTTTATGAGAACGAAAAATAGAAAAAAGGAATAAGTTATGTGAATACGATAACTATTTTATAACGATAACTTATTAACAAATAAGAGGAGAATAACTATTTTCATAATAAACAGATTACTTAATTAAATTGTAAAATTCATAATTAGATTTTCTAATGTATCTGGGGTTGTGGCAAATATATCAACATCCATAAACACCGAGTTGTAATGATGACAAGCTCTATAAAGAAAAGCATTTTGTGCATAGTTAGAATTGACAATTGGCAGTTGAAAGGAACGCTGGAAGCGAGCTGGTCGAGGGGGTACGAAAAAATGTATCTGCTCCAAGCTGTTGCTTTGCGCTGCTTTGCGCTGTTGACCGTTGAGGAGGAGGAGGACAGCCAACCCTGGGTAGAAAATAAGATAATGCTTACAAAAAAAACATTGTCGTCGAAACTGAACCAGCCTGTAAATTTTCAACTTCATATGATAATATTTGAGGAGGTCTCTCAATTTCTCGCGGATCCCTCATCAGAACAGGATTTTGAAAAAAATGGGACCAATCTGCAACCCTTGAAATAAAAAAAGAATTTTCCAAATCGTTTCATAAATGACGGAGTTCTGAGGTGACAAACATATAAAAAATAAAGATACAACCGAATTGACAACCTCCTCCTTTTTTTGAAGTCGGTTAAAAATTAGGAGAAACTTCCTCTGTTGGTGGAAACTTCGAGATTATGGCAAGATGATCGCGCGCTCGTGTGAGATAGACGTGGCAAGTACGAGAGATTACGAGAGTACCATGTTATATATTTGTATAGGTTGATCAGACCGCACCTTGGTTGATCAGACCGCACTATCTTTAACACATAGGTCGCTGTTGAGCTGCATCCTTTGCCCCTAATAGCTTCTAATAGTTCCGTGTAGCTTGGGTGGTGTTGGCCAATATTTGTGTCACTCTGGCCTGCCCAACTCACGGTCCAACTCCTATCCGCTAGCCCCCTTGTAGAGGGACTTAACGTGCCGGGGCCGATGTGAGCAGAAGCCACGGCTGTAATCTGCAGACGGAGGCGGTAAGGATCAGAAGTTTGCAGATTAGGGGAACAACCTCGGGCTAAACTGGGCGGTTGGTGCTTTGTCCGGATTGCTGGTAGCGTACGGTTTCTTGCAGCTTGGGCCATAAGATCCACCGTATTTTCGAGTCGGTCCAACTCACGATTTAGGCCCTATTCAGTAGCCTCCTCGTGTGGGACTACCTCGTGTCCCAGGCCTCAGGCCTCAGGCGGCACAACGGCGGCTGCAACGTCGCCGAATCCGGGTTACAGCCGTGGTTACAGATACATATATATTTATATTATAGAAATATAGTCCGTCCAAATTTCGGTTATCGGTAATATTCGACAAAAATGGGGGCTCAGCAGTTTTCATTTTGATACATTTTTTTTTTTGACTACAGAAAATTCAAAAATCTTGAGCCATTCAGGCTATGATTAAAGATAATTAGAAAAACCGCGAACCATCTTCCAGTTATTTACGGTAACCGAAAGCCTATTCTTGAAAAAAAATGGGATACCAAATTTGTCTATGGGCCCATGTAAATCAAATAGACCGTAGACTATCACTATCCCAGTTGCTAATCTCAGGGGACCTATTCTTGAAAACAGCCTGAAGTTTTAGCGCATATGCTAATCAAATGGACCATGACAAATCTAGCATGCTAAACTTTTCAAGAATACGCCCCATGGAACGATATACTGTTGGCATTTCGTTAATCTACAGTAGGCGCTAAAGCGTCATCTCACGTCTCCACCATCCTAAGGCCATTCAGTTTTTTTTCTGTAATTTTAATTCGTCCAGGGCTGGCCCAACTCATACTTCAGCTCTCATCCGGTAGCCTCCTCGAAAAGGAACTACCTAGGAAATGAACTCTGTCTGCAGTTGTGATCAGCAGTGCGCCATGGAACTGCCAAAGGACGCCCTTGGGCGGCTGTCCATGTGTGCAGCCGGAAATTGAACGGGGGGTCTGCCAATATGTGTTTCCTAGGACATAGAGTGGTGCTAATTACTACGGGGGAACCTGCCAGCCCAGGAAGTTATAATGACATCGAGCCATTCTGTCTCCCATGGAATGACTGTAAAGACTACCGACAATACAATTCACAGGCAAGCTACGCCAATAGCCAACCTCGCACCCTAATACCAGATTTGGGCGAATGTCTCCGTCCTCCTGTCTAGTCACAGATTCGAGGTCGCTTGCGCGACCTCTACTTAATGCTAGGGGTAATTCATTCAGATCGAATTTGTCGTAAATCCGTAGCGCCCTTTGCCCGTCAAGATTCGATTCGATAGATTCGATCTGCTGTCACTTATTCTTAGAAACAACCCGTTGGCCACCCGATCCCCAGTGAGATGCAGGCAAAGAGCGCCAAAAGCCAGAGACAAATTTACTGTAAGCCGGTAGAGGTCAGGAGTGCGCGTACTAGTTAGTTCCGCAGGAGCGATTTTAAATCTGTAACCAGCTAGAGACCTTAGAAACCCGTCCAATCCGTTAGACAGGGGGCGAGGAACCGCACTGTCTTGTCTTTAAGGCTTCTGTCGGGCGAAACTGGATCAGTCGATCGTTTTCGTCAAAGTCTTTGCGACTTATTTCAGGAATACAAGACGACAACAGTCGTTGTAATATCATAACCTGAGTCCTGAGATGGCGAACGCGCCCGCAGCAATGGACCAGGTAAGCAGCCGGCACCAGTCTGCCACCAGGATGCTGGCTCCCAACGACTACCAGGATGCTGGAACATCAGCCAAAATATGGCCCTTCCCTTGCATAACAAAAACAATAATAAAATACACTTTGACTTTTCAACATTTTTTTTCTTTCCAAAATAGTTTACTTCTCGAATCTCGACTTCTTCAGGTGGTTTTTCATCTCGTTAATTACTTTCATCATTCTAGTTTTTTTTCTTGCAAAATTTTTGTGTTCAATTTTTAACCCGGCGTTTTTGTATGTGCACCACCAGATTTATTTTTATCGCCTAAAAACAAGAATAAAACGATTTATAAACAAATATTTGTGGTCACTATTTCTTACAAAAAAATTTAAAAATATCAAGTCTAATTCCTTTCCCATTTTTGCGGAACTTAAGGTTAAATAAATTGAATCAATTAATTAGCACTCTCTGCATACTGATATTTTATATAATTCCTAATTAAACAATTACATGTATTTTTCAAGCTGATATTTGCAAGGGTCTTCTACATCTATCGGCGTGGGAATATTCAAATAGTTCTTATAACAGGGCTGTTATAACTTGTTAGTGTGTTTAACTTTGTCAGTTTGGATTTTTGCGTACATGTCAATTTTCGCAAATTTATAACGTGCACGGAAAATTTACTGGCATTAAAATTAAAAAAAAAAATGTTCAAATAAATTACAATATCTATTTAGAAACAAGAAACAAAAAAAAACCGCAATAAAAATGCTGTAAAACTATATTTGAATGTTATCGTATACGATAACATTCAAATATAGTTATATAACATTCAAATATAGTTAAATATTCATAACACCTATATATTTTTTTTTCAAAATGCTTTTGAAAAAAATTTAAAACTGTTAAAAATTTCGAAAATACTACGCTAAACGAATACGCGGTCGATAGCTAGTCTTCTAAAAAATAATTAAGATTTAATGAGAGACGAGAATGCACAAAATTACCTCATCTAAAATAGGATTCTCCTCTATTAAATAACGTCACAATCGGTCAAATTGGTTTTGCTGTCGTGATAAATAAATGGTTTTAAATAATATATATATAATTTTTAAATACATAAATATATAATTTAAAATATATAGATATATAATTTAAAATATAATTTTTAAATATGTAAATATATAAATGTAAATATTAAATATATAAATATACTTATATAATTTTTAAATATATAATTTTTAAACACAAATGGGTTTAAATAATACACAAAACTTTAACAAAAAAACAGACTCCATTTTTTTTATTAGTGCATCAGCCTTGTCATGAGGTGATACTTAGAGGGGGCTAGCATAATTGAATGCTTATACAAAATGTTGTGTCTGTGTTGTTGACCGTTGAGGAGTTCCCTAGTTGGAAGCCAACCCTGGTTACCGCAGTCCTGTCTTGGTGAAACTTAGAAAAAGATGAATAAGTATACAAAATTTCGCGTTGAGGAGTCCCCTCATCGGGAGCGAACCCAGGGTGTATAATCAGGTCATGCTAACCATTAAAAAAATACATTGTCGTCGGAATTGAATCAACATGTACATTTTCAACTTCATTGGTTAATATTTGAAGAGTTCCCTTAATTCCTCAAGGATCCCACGACAAGAACAGGATTTTGTGGGACCAATCTGCAAGTAGGTATATCCTTCTAAAATTAAAAAAAAAACTAATCGGTTCATAAATGGCAAAATTCTGAGGTAAGAAGCATTAAAAAAGATGCAACCGAATTGATAACCTCCTCCTTTTTTTGAAGCCGGTTAAAAAACGGCTCAAACGATGCCAAATTGGCGTTTTTACGGTTTTGAGGATAGGTATAAAAAAGCAATCGTGTCACCCCAACACTTTCCTGGCAAGTAGCCAAGGACTGATTTCATCTGAATATTCATTTCATAAATTAAATCTGCCGGCCCTCTCGGTCGGTGGTCGAAGCCGGTGTGGTTCGTTTCTAGGCTAGTTTCGAGCCGCTAAGCGTTAATATTTGATTAAAATATATGGCGGAATTAAAATATTATTAATGCAGCTTGTGTACGAGATATTCTAATAAATAAAATAATAATGTAATATCGGCCCAACAAAGCACCTGTGTACGAAATTTCAAGTCTCTAAATCTACTATTTCAAGGATGATATATGACTACTGCGTTCCCTGGTGGACCGATTTCAATTACAATATTTTCAACTCTTGCGATGACCAAATGATGCTTGTATACCAAATTTTGGCTCAATCGAACGAAGCGTTTGGGCGCTATCGTGGAGGAATACAGACTGACATACACACAGCCACACAGAAGTGCGTCCACTATACTTCCCTTGCCAGGAAAGTAAAATATATAAAGCAAGCGTAGGCAAACTACAAAACAAAAGCTTTTTGATAAAGATCATGCCTATACTCATTTAAATACTATTAAATTGTCAAAATAATGGTCACGTATTTTTTTTTTCTGCTGCGCGGCTAACGCACCGTGCTTTGAAAAAAACATGCCGTCGACAAGAGGCCTAAAACCAACTAGTGAAAATTCAGTGAAAAAGCTTCGAAAACGCACGTCGGTGTCTAAAGACACGAACCGCAGCCGTAGTGCATAGGTAGCAATGCGCAGTGACATATAGGTACGCAACACATAGCACTGACCGCCCGCAACTTTAAGCGAAGAAAATTCAACTACTTTTAACAAATAAAAATAGGTATGACCAAATGATCACTGCATGCCAAACTTCAGCTCAATCGGATGAAGCGTTTAGGCGCTATCGTGGAGGAATACACACATACACACAGACTCACAGACATACTTCAGCCTGAAAATAGTCTTAATCAGCTCAGGGGAGGGGGGGGGGGTTAAAATGTATATTTATTTTTTATTTTATTTATTTATTAATTTACAATAACTTTATAATTATGTCATATACACACCATTAACATACTATGGTTGAGTTGGGAGAGATTGAGCACATCCTATGGTGAAATGTCTATCCGCATTCCTAACTAGGTCAGAGACCCGTATCTAGGGATGCTGCTTTTTGTTTAAAGGTATCGACATTGATTTTTAAAAATCAATGGTATCGATGAGCTGACTCTTTTGATGTTATGAACTTACGTTGCATTGCATAATACATAAGAATATATACATATATACATACACATACATACACACATACCTCAATATATATATACATACCTACACCTATATATACATAAGCAAATAATACACGAGATTTGATATTAGTTAGTAATACATAATTTAATAAAACAACTTAAATTATTAGCGAGAGCAATTGAGACTCAGCATACATTGGACCCCTTTCAAGCAGGTACTTCTTTATAAGTATTTTGAATGAATTTAAGTTGCTTGCATTCTTATAACTCTCATTTAAATTATTATAAAATCTCGGCGCAAGGAAGTAAAAATGCCTTTGCGCAAATGAAGACTTTACAATCGGAATATTATAATTTGACCCAGTAGCTTGCCTTGTGTTTTTAATTTGTTGGCTTTTTGCCTGTTGATCCTTAATTCTGTGAAACTGAATTAGTAACTGTTTTATAAATAATTGCCTCACATCAAGTACTCCATATTCTGTATAGAGTTTCGCTGAGGGGTATCTAGGGTTTTTTTTATTTATGACCTTCAGAATCAGCTTCTGCGCATTGATCAGAGGAAGGAGTACTTGTGTGGTGCAACCACCCCATGCGATTGTGCCATAGGACCACAGGCTTTGATATATCCATCATCATCTCGAAACAAAAATGGTTGCGCGTTCACAATACTTTCCTTCCCGGTAAAATAAAATGGTGGCTCTCACCGGTAGTCGGCTTAACTTTGGTGATCGGACAGGAACCAGTGCACGCGGCTGTAACGAGGTTAGTTTTTTTGTTAGTTTAGTTTAGTTTAGTTAGACAAAAACGCATCGGACTCGGGTGATAGCTAGGCTTATTATTATGTTATTTTATTTTGTTTAAAATCATATTTTTATTACAAGCTCATCTACAACCCCAAAGTCTCGGAACGAACAATAGAGAGTGGTATACTTGGAGCTTTACTGAGTGATAGGATCCGAAACGAGGATATCCGCAGAAGAGCCAATGTCACTGACATAGCTAAAATTAGCAACTTAAAATGACAAAATAGACAGGTCATATAGCGCGCAAAACCGACAACCTTTGGGGAAAAAAAGGGTTCTCGAATAGCGACGTCATGAACCGGCAGACAAGTGTAGAAGACGAAGTGTTCACAGAGCGCGCAGAACCGAAAACCTTCAAGTAAAAAATGTTTCTCGAATAGCGACTACGAACCGGCAGACGCGTGTAAAACTACCCCACAAAAGATGGACCAATGACATTACCACGTTCGCAGGAAGTGGGTGGATGGAGGGGGCTCGAGACGGTTTGCCATGGCATTCTATGGGGTAGAAGCTACCGGGTGATTATGATGATGATGATGGGTTGTATTTCAAGTGTAATTTACCTAAATTATACCAAATCAAATTTCCCAAAAAAAAAAAATGAATTTTACATAACATCAGTTGGCATCAGTAACATCATAACATTCTTGGCTTAGAAAGTGGCACTTGCTTTAGTTGTGGTAGAAATGATTTTCGAGGACGTTTCCTGCGTTTTTATCCAATGGTGATTTCAGCAGTGTTGAGCAAACTACGGACTGCAAACCAAGACCTGCCAACTGCTTTAATCCAGCCCGCATGAGATATAAATAAATAAATAAAATAAATAAAAACAATTATTGCCGAAAGAATGAACAACAGAAACGGTTTCGTTCCACGGACACTCTCACTACAAGTAAAAATCAAGGTGATGATTGTTGAATCGATACAGAAAATATCTTTTACGAGATGACGTCGTCCGCTATCGCTTTTAAATTAAGATTATGACGTGAATGCGAAAATGATAGAGATATGACGTCATATTGACGTCACGTCATAAGACATTTTCTCTATCGATTTAAAATCACCCCCCAGCGCGAACATTCTGAGGCAAACACATTCGCTGATTAACTTACGCTGTATTTTATTAATAATAATGATATATTTTAAGTAATATCCGTAATTATATTAAAGAAATGGAAGAGCCCGGTAGGGCTAATTGTTACTTTATTATTGTTAACAAACAAAAATGATGTCACAGATTAAAATGTTTATTTTTGTAAATTGAAAAATACATTGGTAAAACATGTACATGGTGTATATTGAATATATTTACATTCGTAAGAACACATTTCTAAAAACAACCTGTTATTAAAATGCTTTGTCCTGAGCCAACCTTGGGTGCAGCAGACATGTCATAGTAGAACTTGAAACGGGCTATCATAATTAAATGCTATACAGAATTTCGTGTTTGTGCTGTTGACCGTCGATGAGTCCCCTCTTTGGAAGCCAACCCTGGGTGCAGTAGCCCTATCGCGGTGAAACTTAGAACGGGCTATCATAATTGAATGCTATACAAAATTTCGTGTTTGTGATCTTGACCGTTGAGGAGTCCCCTCTTTGGAAGCCAACCCTAGGTGCAGTAGCCATATCGCGGTGAAACTTAGAACGGGCTCTCGTAATTGAATGCGTATACAAAATTGTGTGTCTGTGCTGTTGACCGTGGAAGAGTAGCCTCGGCGGGAGTCGATCCTGGTTGCAGAAGCAGGCCATGCTCACCATAAAAATGCATTGTCATCGGAACTGAACCAACGTGTAAAATTTCACCTACATAGGATAAAAGGAATTCAGCCCTTGACATAAACCACATAGGTACTAACATACGAGTACATGTACATTGCAAGGTAAATGAAAGCTTGTAAAAAACATTATTTTCCTTGCGTTGATTACAACTATAAAACTATTAAATTGAAAAATACATTAGTAAATCATGTACATAAAAAGCGATATTTCTTTCTTCGTTGATTACAACTATATTCAATGCAAACATTTAAGAGGCCGTACACGAAATTTTGTGCATTTCGTGAATTTACGTAATTTTGCAGACGTGAATTTAAGGTTAAAAAACTGTATTTCTACCCGGCGACCGTTTGTGAATTTTTGCTGTAAGAGGTTTAGAATATAACATTTTTACGAATCGTTTTAACATCTAAACGGTATTAAAAAAATACAATGTATTGTTGTGAAAGTCCTCTATATAACAAGTGAATCACTTTTTACTACTTTCATATAAAATTGTTGATAAAAAAAATATTTAACTTTGTAAATTTTTTTAGAAAATGGGCGAAGAAATGCTTTTGATTTTGGCCTTTTAGAACTCTCGTTCATAAAATAAAAACAACAGAAATAAACTTTAGTTCAATATCAATCCATTTCCTCAAAAAAAATGCAAAACATTAATTAAAATTGGCAATAACGTCTTCTAAAACAATCTAATTCTCGCGTTATGATCTCCTCAAGTCAGCTAGTCCCCGCCGAGCGCTTCCAAAGGGTGGACGTATCTCTTTGGCTCCGAAAATCCTACCTACCTATAGTTATATTATACCATTGATTATAGAGGTATCACGGCCCACATCGATTTCGTACACGGCCTCTTAAGTACCTAATTTACTAATAAAATGTGTTCCTACAGTTGCCAGCATTGTATTTGATATTACTTGATTTGATATTATTTGATAAAATGATTAATTCACTAAAAAATCACTCACGGTGCTATTGAGGGGGTGGGGGAGGGGATTACACCCAGACCCCTGGAGGTAACCCACCCCTTCGAGTTTTATCTGAAACAGAAGGTCTTTGTTAACATTACTGGTCCCGGGGTTGAACCACCTCAATGAACCACCTCAATGAACACATTGCATAATTAAAATAAATGTATTAGTTATATAGCATTCATGTTATATGAATAGTTAGAGAAAGGTCTAAAGTTTTGTTTTATAATCTTCTATGATGGATGGGCAACATCGAAAAAATTACTATGATGATTCCGTTTTTAAACTAATATATCCCAGTGTCAGTCAATACATTGGAAAATTCTCTAAAGCGGTTGGAAAACTTTTAAAAATTATTGTTTTCAGTAAAATTCAGCGAAAATAATCAGAAAAAAAGGAACTCCACAAAATGTTTAGACTATTTTTCAACTCATTGACTAAAGAAAGATTAAATAAATAGTTTCAATTTTATAATTTTATAGCGATAATTTTATACTTTGATCCTCATAGGAAATAACTTTTTGAGCACTTTACCCGAAAAAAGAGCATGGATTTGCCGTTGCATAGAATATATTACAGTGCCTATAATTGTTTGTTGATATCATACGTTGGGTCGTCGGCAATCTATCAAATATATAATTTATTGTAGAATATTTGTAAGGATGTTAATATTACCTTCCCTTCAAAAGCCGTTTGCCTGTTATTGGGCCTCAATAATGCTTGATTTGGTTCACAATAAAAATATAAAGTACCAAAAAAATCGCTTAGCAAGTTGTGCTTCGGCATATGATAGCTGAATTTCTTAACAAGTACATATATTAAGTAGAATAAAAAGCACGACTGCTATTACAGAAAGTTAACGTTATTATAATTATTTTTAAAATCGCTGTGAAATATTTGTGTTTCATTTTTTTATTTTTTTATTTAGGTAAAAACAGTCATATACATTTGTGTGAAAATAATACATAAAACAAATAGACCTATATTACTACTAATTACTACAAAACATTATAAATAGTAGCAAAGGGCAAATAACAATCAAAATTACACTATTTACTTATTAAACCAAGCAACCAAACCAAGTAATGCAACAAAAAAACAAAAAGTTTTACTCAAAAACAAATTAAACTAAAAGCTAATGAAACAACAAATAGCCTATTTTTTTCCTAAAACTAACCAACGTGTCGGAAAATATGTCGACGTTAGTCGAAGCTTCATTATAATGTAAATAGGACCGTCTGAAAAAGGTATTTTTCGCATAGTTCGTGTGAAAAGAGGGTATATAAAATGTATCTTTTGAAGGAGAAGAGGGAGACCGAAGAATTTTAAAAAGAATTTTGCCCAAAAGGGGTGCAGAATTAATAATTGGGTATTTAGAATTTTATATAGGAAGATATTGTCTAAGAAGTTTTATGTATTTATCCATATATATAGACATATTTCCGTAATGTACGTAATCAGTCCATTCATTTAACAGACACAAAACACAATATATTTATGTTAATTTGTTGATATTTGGACCGTTAAACAACTACTTGCTTGATATTTGGACAGTTAATGGTACCCTATGGCACTCGGGATGACATTATACGATTTCAATAATACCACACACGTTTAAATCGGTTGAGCGTTTAGAAGTTTTGGTAGAATAAAGAAACGGAAAACATACCTATGTATGTTCTGGGTCCATCTATATGGACCTTGAACACATTACACTCCTTTTTTGTTGAGCAGTCTTGTAAAAAGGGCGCCATGCAAATTGCGACGCATTTCAAAAGCATGCAATGTGCAATGTCAGACAAATATTGGTTCTTACACTTGAAAAATCACTTATAAAGATGTTTCATCGTGAATCATGTTGCAAACGCGATGCGAGCAGACATCCAGTCTAGCTTCAGCGCGTGCGCTGTTCGTTAGGGCGCGAATATCGATGTAATGAATCACTATACTTAACCGCAAAAATGCATTGAATCAGGGTTTAGGTAGCATTTGTAAACCTTACGGTTCTGTCTTTCGCTTATTTCCCACCGTATCGCGAGGATATAGTTTTATGCAGGAGAAAAAAATCGGTCGTGTCACCCCAAGACTTTCCCGGCAAGCAGACAATCCCTGCGAGCCAAACCCTACCCCCCTTTTCCCTTCCCATCCCAACTTCCCATCGGAACCCCCTTACCCCTTCCAATCCCCCAAACACTCCTCCACCCCCAATTATTAGTGTCGCTTGTGTAAGAGATATTCCAACCAAAACTGCACGTGCTTTCGGCCTACGAAGCCTCTGTGAACCGAATTTCAAGTCTTTAAGTCCAATATTTCGAGGATGATATATGACTAGTGCGCCCCCGGAGGACCGATTTCAAACAACAATCTTTTCAACTCTTGCCATGACCAAATTTTGCCTGCATGCCGAATTTCAGCTCAATAGGATTAGGCGTTAGGGCGCTATCGTGGAGTAATGCACACATACAGACAAAACCAGATATAAAAACATACATACAGAAATAAACACAGGCAGACTCTAATCTTTAAATGATGCTAATCGTCTCAGGGGGCTCAAAATGGATATTTCCGTCTTTATTTCGATTTTTTTAAGGGTGCTAATAATACTTTCCCTCCTGGTCTGAATGAATAGATTTAAATTACATAAGATTGTCCTAATAAAGTACATAATATAGGAAATATAATCATAGTAAGAAATATAATAAAAGTACATAACATAAGAAATAAAATTGAATTATATGAATTACAATTGATGCTATATACTTCATCAGCATATTTTGAATGGATTACAGTGATATTTGTAATTATGAGCTGCTTAAACTGCGGCTTCCCAAGTGTCATCGCATTATAGCAATCGTTATAGTGATTAAATGATGGCATTATTTGTGATACCGGCGAAAAGAGAGCGTTATTAGTCGAGACTTGCGGTGGATGGAAATTTTGTGATATCGCTTTGGAAATCACTTTTGATAAGTTAGGTCGTAATGTGGTAAATCTCTAAATACGTGCTACTTGCGTATGTGCAGGTTATTCTATCTTAAGGCATCGAATTCTGGGGTCGGGCTGCTGATCGGAAGGGGGCTAACGGGCCCATGATGAGGTGGCCACGATGACCCATGTGTTCAGGGTCGGTCACACTCACGGGTCAACACCCATCCGACGGCCTCCCCGCATGGGGTGCGAATCCTGGGTAGGACACTGGGTCAACCAGTCTCCCCTGGGAATCAAACCTCTGGCGCCCCTGGACGGTCTGCACACCGTGCGGCGCAAGCCATTCGATTGTGCTCTCCGACTAACAGTCGGGGGAGTCTGGGAACTGCATTGTTTCCTATAGAGCGGGGGTGGTTGCGTACCTTATGGCGACTGCTCTTGAATTGACCATTGGCCATCCGATCCCGGGTAAGAGGCGGGCAAAGGACGCCTTGGTCCGCGATAGATTCGGTGCACTCCGTTTCACCGCTTCATAAGGGAGAGGACCGCGCAAGCGACCTCGAACTCGGAACCAATCGAGAGACCGGAGAAATCTGGTCACAATTGGAAGTGAGGGCGCGAGTATCTCGAGCCCGCCGGGTTTATTCCTGGCTAACTCGCGGTAAGGCGTTGGGCTCTCACGGGTTGTGACGTAGCTGGACGTAGAATTGTACTGTCCAAAGTCTTCTACGTTCACTGCAGGGCGACAGAACGACTAATCGTTAAAACGTCCTGTGGTGACGGGCTCGCCCGTTGTAGTCGACACCGCAAGATGCTGATCGGAATCGCCTTCTAGTCGTGCAAAAACGGGTTGTCCTGACAATAGCAAATATCCCTCAGAATACATCAGCCAGACGGACACTAATAGTATCTCGATAAGTCGCTGCGCGATCGATACAAAGACGGGTGAAAAGGGAGCGGGGAAGCGTACGCTTTTCCTTTTCCTTCGTCTTTGTATCGATCGCGGCGCGACTTGTCGAGATACGTCTAGTGTCCGACGCTAGGTGCCGTCCGGCGTTAGCGGACTTCCCCCCTATATAACTCGGACTGTGGCCCATACGTATTAATTAACATGGAGCGTAACTGTGGGGGCGTGACGGTAGTTACCGAGCAGTAATGTTAGAACATAATATTATGTCATTTACGTCGCGACCTTGGGATCTTGCTTCTAACATGACAGCATGTAGTAAGAGTAACGTATGGTTATATTCGGACACATGAATCATCTTGAAACTACAATATACTGTTATTTCCGTATTAACCGTTCAGCAATTGTTGATACATATAATCGAGTAATGGAGTTTCAACAATTTTTTTTATAATTCAACAAAATTACTATTTAACATCGTTATGGTAATGTTCGAATCAATTCAATATTTTTCTCATTTTACACATTACTGATGTGATACTATGCATCGGGAGGAATCTTAGGAATTTCGAAAGTAATGATATTTATGATGACTACCCCATGCTTTCTCACGAGCATGTGCGTCTCGTCCGTCACTGGCAAAGTCCAAACGCCTACCTGGCCGACGTTGCTAAATATTTGTTATAACTTGAGTGACCACATAATAAATAAGCCATTAAATATTATTTAAAAAAATAATAACACGCTTATACCTCTTGGTCACATTATGCAATTAAAGGTCTCATTAAGACATGTCAAACGAAGCCAAACTTGATGGGCTTGAAGAGTCTCTATGACCAGCCCTTCCACTTTCATAGTTATACAAGTTGTGTGGTTCCACGGTATTATATTCTTTTCAAAATTGCATAAATGTGCTAAGTTTCAAATCGATACGACAATTAGAAGTGCGTGAAAAGTAATCTCTAAGATTCAGTAATGGCCCACCTTAATGTCTAAAACAAGAATTATCTTACAGGGGGCCGCCTTTTATAACATCGCGTGGGAGTAATCGGGCGGTCACCCATCCAATTAACGACTACGCCCGAAGCTGCTTAACTTCGGTGATCTAAGGGGAACCAGTATTTCAACGCGGCTACGGGCGTTACTACGGCTACGACCACTGCTATTCCCATAACAATGTCACAGTAACTTTTGGATATTGTCTTATTTTGTTTACTTCTGGTTACTTATACCAGAACAAAATTGGGTTAAAATCAGCTAGGGAATAGGTAGGTACCTAAAACACCTACCATGTAATGGATTATCTAAGAAACAATAAATATTTACACCAAGATGATACAATTTTGAATTTCGTCAATAATTGTACTTATCCATGCGTTGAACTTTTCAGGCGACTAAAGAAGTGAAGTTGGTCGACGTCTTGGTCCCACAAACATGCTTTCAGCATCGCTATTACGAAAACTCTTGAGATGCAATCGCTCTGGCAATTGAAAAATGAGAATCGGTTTAAACGACTTAATCATAAATATTTATTTTATTTATGTTGGATATTTTATTATGACTGGTCGTGGTATGACATTAATTATGACACATGATATTAATTATTTCTTGATATGTTTAATTATTATTTTATTAATCTTGAATCGCTTATAAATATTAATTTGGTTATTTATTAGAATCCTAATATAGTTTTAATTGAATATGATTATTTTTTTCTGAATAGTTACTGTAAGAAAATATTAAAAATACCACTTGAAATTATTAATAGCATAACTAAAAATAATATTGTGTATTTATTCTACTCCTCTATACCTTCGTCTTACGGACATACACCAAGGAAAATATAATAAGTAATGAGCACAGAGAGTGCTCTGTAGTAATAAGCATGTACTTGAAATTGTAAGCCCCACGGGTATTGTACTGTATCGAACTATTTTGTACTGAAACATCTGTACTTCTAACATACATGTATAGAATAAGGATCTGTCTGCCTATAATTATTGTTATTATTGTTTTTGTTTATAGGTAGGTACTCGGTATCATAGCAAATTTTGCCATATTTCACCAGTAGACCTCTCTGTTGCTCAAGAAAAAACGGTTGTCACCCTAAGATTTTTCCGGCAAGCAGACAATAACCACCCTCCCCTCGAGACAAACACTTAACCCCAACCACCCCCAACCCCACCCCTGTAAACCCCCAACTGCCCCCGAAACACCACCCCCAAAACCCCTTTTGCATCCTAAGCCTTGAGGTATCTAATAAAGCACTCTAGATAAGGCGGGATCGGAACCCCCGTAAGAAGAACAATATCGGAAGAATAAGAATATTTCGCCCGGAACTATATACATCCTGAGTACTTGGTCTATTTTCCCATGGAAGAAGAAGAATATTTTCGGTCCCCCCTCCTTTGATTGTGATTGATTATGAGAGCAAATCTAGTACATTTATATTATTTTTGAAGTATTTTCGTGATATTAATATGGCTATATTCTAATATGGTTCGTTTCTCGACTAGCCTCGCACGGCTCGACGTTATTATTTGATTAATGTTTTTTTTGGGCCGTTTATATAAAAGATATTGCAACCAAAATTTAACAACGTGGTTTCGACCCTACGACGCATCTTTGTACTGAATTTTAAGTCTCTAAGTCCATTATTTCGAGATTTAAGTATGACTAGGGCGCCCCCTGGTAAACCGATTTAGACCACAATCTTTTAAACGCCTGCAATGACCAAACGATCCATTATTGAATGTGCGGATATCAACCTCCAAAAGAACTACGCCAACCACCGTATCTATATCCACTCGGATGCAAAGCAGCTCTTATGGCACTAGTCTCGAATACCATTAATTCAAAGCTAGTGCAAAACTGCATATCACTACTGAATTCCATGGGCGAAAAGAACAGGGTAATTCTAAGATGGGTTCCCGGCCATGCAGGAATCGAGGGAAATGAAAAAGCCGACGAACTTGCTAAGACGGGAGCAAAGGGAACGTTATACGGTTCTGAACCTTGCTGTGGCGTATCAAAAAGCCTTGCAAACCTAATGCTCAAACAAATATGTTTAGAACAATCCGTCATCCACTGGAACAACACGCCAGGGTTGAATCATTCCAAAGCGCTAATCAAGGCTTACGACCGTAAGACGGCCCGTGAGGCCTCGTCGCTAAATAGGAACAATGTACGCATACTGGTGAGGGCGCTCACGGGGCATTGTGGCCTGAACAAACACATGTTCAACCTGAAGCTCAGAGACACAAAAATGTGCAGGTTCTGCCAAGGAGCAGAGGAAACTCCCCAGCACCTCATGTGCGAGCGTGGCCCGCTGATGCGTAAAAGATACACCCATTTGGGTGGTCATTACCTCCAACTTGAGGAGGTAAAACAATCTGGCGCCAAAAGCCTGCTGCGGTTCTTAAATGAAACGAGGCTTAGCGCAGAACTATAGCAGGTGGCGAACACAATAGATTAGCAATGGTCGCAGTGTTACAAGGCTCATAAAGACCTTAGAAAAGCCCCACTCAACAAATAAATAAATGACCAAACGATGCCTGCATGCCAAATTTCAGCTCAATCGGATGAAGCGTTTGAGCGCTATCGTGGAGGAATACACACACAGAGACACATAGAAGTACGTTCACAATACTTTCCTTTGCCAAGAAAATAAAAAATGGGGCTCGAGGCGAATCTAGTCGAGTTTGAAGTAATGTCCACGAAGATTATGATATTAAATTAAGGATAAAATATATAGATGATAATTGATTCATACCTGTAATGGTCTGTTAGTATTTTAAAGGTCTAGTTGTGTTCTCCTCGCTCACGTGTTTCCTCCAGCTTTGGCAGAATAACCCGTTAGAGCCTTTCTTCATGCTGCAGTGGTGGTGTCCTCGTATCAGTTTAGTGGCTCGTCTTTGTTCACTCCTAATAAGTTAAGGAAACTGTCATGGTATACTCGCTAACCCTTCTTTTCCTGAAAAACTTTAAATCATAAGAATTTACACTTTTTCAGAAATATTCCTTATCAGCACCCTATATGATACAATGACCTAATGGTATCGTAAGTTTTATAACCCTGCGACTTAAATTAGGCGAGTAATTTGTATTGGCGTTTTGGATGAAGAGCAACCCCTTTACCGGTCCCTTAAGTCATTATCCCCAACCAAGCAGCTAATGTTGTTATTCCATTAGTTTGTTGAAAAGTTTAATTAGGGTTTAATATAAAATTTGGTAATAATAATATAAGAAATAGTTTTTGGCAGGCAGTGAAGCAACACAAAAAGATATTTTAAAAAAGGGAAAAAAATGTACACCGCAGATCATGGTCTTTCAGTCAAAATACTGCTCCTGTGTATTGAATGGTTTCGTGCAGCTTGGGCCATAAGATCCATTGTGTTCTCGAATCGGTCCAACTCACGATTCAACTCCTATTCAGAAGCCTCCTCGTGTGCAAGGCTACCCCGGGTAAGACTCACGTATCTCAAGCATCATTGCTGGTGGATCCGTTTCCCCTGGGGAATTGCCTCTTTGCGCTACTGGACAGTTTGCGCACCGTTCGCCGACGCCAATCGGTTGTGAACTCTGGATAATTGCTGAAGAAGTCTGGAGACCATGGAAATATACTCTCTCCTAAGCAGCGGGTGTGGATGTTGCCATTCTTGAAATGACCTTGGGCAATTCGATCCCGTGTGGCACTACGGGCAAAGAAAGCCCAGGTTCGCGATAAATTCAAACTGAATTACCGCTGTAATACAACAGCCGGGAGGAAGGAAAGATCCTGATAGTTAATTCCAGACGGAGATATCCTACCAAAACTGGTAGCCAGGGGCGAGGTGTCCCACTGGATTAACTTCCTAGTGCCTCGCCGTAAGGCGTTGGACTCTGGCGGGTTCGTGGCTTTGCTGGACGGTAAGTTTAAATCGTCCCAAAGTCTTCTACGCTCATCTCACGGGAGACAGAACGATCACATATCGTTAAAACTTCCTGAGGTGATGGGTTCGCCCGTTATAGTTGACAACTTGAGTTGCTCCTATATCAGTGAACATCGCACACAGAAAAATAAATATATTTTTGGCGGGCGAAAACGGTTGGAATGCAACCATTTTTGATTAAGAGTGAGAAATCTTTTTTATCACAATTACCATCGTATTAATATTTACAATACTAAACATAGAAAATATCGCACAAAATATTTTATTACTGATAATTAGTGATAATGTATCACGGTATCTCTTGGTATATCTTGCTAGTTTCCCAGTGTTAATCCAATCTTCACGAATAAATCTTTGCGTAAAATGTTTGTATTCAAAAGCAGTAAGAAAGTGCCTTTTTGTGATGTTAGTCAAATAATGGTTCAAGTCAGATGGTTCAATTATTATTTTTGGTAGATATACCGAGGTTGTGAGTCAGGCTATCGTTTCTCGTCTTCGTGAGCTGAGGGAGGAAATTACGTGGACTATACTTACAGGAAACACACTATTGGCTAAAAAACTTGCAAAGTGACGTCGAAAGATTTTTTATATCTCCAGTCTACTGCTGGCTGCAAAGATATATTTATCAATAACGTAGATATACGATATAAGACAAATAAAGATTGGAAAAAAGACTTTTAGGTAGTCTTTCTCCTAATTCTATGTCATATAATTTTTAATATGCAATGAGTAGATAAGATTGTGATCAATTGAATCTATGAGGTAAAGTGTATCAATTTCATTTTATCGGATGTATGACTAATAAGTGTTACTGACGCACATCATAAAATCTAATTTACGTGTGCATAAGTTATCCCTTGAAGATTAGTCAGTAAAGATTATTTTTAAATAGTTATTATGATATCAGCGAGGGGAAGGAAGAAGTGTTGAAGATTAATCTGCACCTAGATTGCTCAACTCAATAGTATATTTTATTTTATTTTATTCGGGAAACAGACAGTACAAAAAACATATTGACTAAATCAAAATATAACAAACATAAACCATTTATATGTTTCCACCTATTAAACGGTCATATAGTACGTTATCCTACTACTATTATAAACGCGAAAGTTTGTAAGAATGTATGTATGGATGTTTGTTACTCTTTCAAGCAAAAACTACTGAATGGATTTTGATGAAACTTTACAATAATATAGCTTACACATCAGAATAATACATAGGCTATAATTTATAAAGATATGGTGTGAATTATCTAAAATATAACGATAAGTGTCAAGAAAGTAGAAAAAAAATCTGCCATCTGCGAGTTATCTGGCGTGCGCCGCAAAGACCGTTGGAGTTACACGTATATAATGTATAATTATATATGTTTCTATTAGTAGCATTACCACAATTTTAATAATAATAATAATAATAATAAAACTCTTTATTCTTAAGAAAAGGCGAGCTTATTCTTAACACCATCCGGGTGAAACCGCGGGGCGCAGCTAGTGCTATATAAAAGAAAAGTTTAAGACACAAGCATTTTTTTAAATGAAATTATTATGGTTTTTAAAAAAAAACAAAAAATATTCTGAAAATTAATTTCAGAATATTTTTGTTAGTAAAAAAGTTACTAAACAGTCCAAAGTATTAAAAGAATAAATAAAAAGTAAATAAAGCAGAAAAACAGTAAAGAGATTCATAAATATGTATATTAATATGGTAATAAATAAATGAATAAATAAACAGATAATAAGAATAAAAATAAAATATATATTTATGTAATGTAGCATATTTTAGAAACTCTTCTGTTCCGGCGAAATTCAGGTGGCGCTGATAGCATCAACGGCGAAACTAATAGCAATTTATTAGGCCATCTATAATAAAATTAATAATGAATGGTTCTTTACACCAAAAAAGAAGTGTAATGAGTTCAGGGTTCATATATGTATTTTTTTTCGTTGCTTTATTAAACCGTAACTTCTAAACACTTGAACCGATTGTGTATCATTATAAAAATCGCTATGCCATCTCGAGTGTCATAAGGTTGAACTGTCTAAATATCAAGTAAGTAGTTCTCTTATTGTCCGAATATCCAAATGTCAATATATTAATATAAACATATCTTGTTTAGTGTCTGTTAGAGTAAATTCCGGAAATATACATGTATCTATATGGATAAAAACATAAACCAAAAATATTTCATAAAAGAACCGTGGAACGTGAAGAAAAATATTTTATAAAAGTCGTGTTTTTTTAAATATATATTTACTTGTACTGGTTGATGGTGAAAAAAAGTACTGGTTGATTACTAAAAAAAACAATAAGTTAAGCAACGATAACAATTATAACATTCAATTATTAGTGCCATCTAACGCATTTTTATATAGGAGAATATCACAGAAATAATACGGAGAGACAAAATACCATCTATTAGTCTATCTGAACTTTATAGAGCATAATTATTACGCATGGAAGCTGTAAAATTTAAAATGTACGTCTTTATTTAGATAATTACACAATAATAATAGCTATGATTAAAAAATCATTTGTTATAATATTGTTATTTTATTTTGAGGTAGGGTACGGTATAGTTATGTTTAGGGTGCCATCTAAAATTCGCTGCCATATTGGTGTACCGCGAACGTTGCCATATTGATCGTAAGAGAATATTAATCGATTTTTAGAACTATGAGTGTCATCTACACGTTTCGTTTCGTAGTAAAATCTTAGCTGCCAAATAGTAGTACTGCATTAATAAATCTGACACTCTATATACTCAATGATATTATATTCTTCACACGCTTATCTAAAGGTGCTCCCTCACAGGGAGAATTCGCCTGTAATGTAACGTTACAGATTCGAGCATTACATCAGTGAGGAGGAGATCTGAGCATTACAGTGCGCAACCTGTAATGATACAATCTGTAATATTTTGATACAATTTGTAACATCAGTGCGCACCACTTGTAACTAGAGTTGAGAAACGCCCAACTTTACATGTATCGAATCTATGTTACATAACAATTAGAGCTGTCGACTACAACAGGCGAACCCGTCACCTCAGAAAGTTTTACCGAAATTTGATCGTTCTGTCTCCCGTGAGGTGAGCGCAGAGGACTTAGGACAAAGCAGTCCACCGTCAAGCTCCGCCATATGCCCGTAAGAGGCCAAGCCTTAACCGCGAGATAGCCAGGTATGTTACCCAGCAAGCCAACACTCGCGCCCTTACTACCAGTTGCAACCAGATTACTCCGGTCTCCTGACTGGTTACGAGTTCGAGGTCGCTTGCGCGGTCCTCTCCCTTATGTAGCGGTGAAACGGTGTCTACTGAATCTATCGCGGACCACGGCATCCACGTCCACCCGATTCCGGGTGAACAGCCGGGTGTTCACCCGGAATCGGGTAGCCGATGTTCGTTTCAAGAGCAGTCGCCGTAAGGTGAGCAACTACCCCCGCTCTATAGGAGACAGTACTGTTTCCAGACTCCCCCGACTGTTAGTCAGAATGCACAATCGATTGGCTGACGCCGCACAGTTCGCACACCGTCCAGGAGTGCCAAAAGGTTGACTCCTGGAGGAAACTAGCCCTCAGGTCAGAGTCCTACCCGGGCTCGCACTTCATGCGTGGAGGCCGCCGGATGGGTGTTTGAGATGAGGATTTGAGCTGGTTGCGGTCGTTGTCGAACTTGTTGCGGAACAAGTTCCCAAGAACTTCATGCGGGATCACATAGCAACATTTTTGCCAGAGAATGTTCGAAACATTTGTTCCTATATTAATATGACGCTTAACTGTTAATTTCAGTAACTAATAATATTTCAGTAATAGTACTGAAATATATTACTCAACGTTTGAATATTGATAAGAAAAAAAAAACAGTTTTTACTGCTTTATTTTAGGCAGAACTACAAAGTGCGAAACTGCTAAGACCAAGAAACACCCACAATATTATTAGAAATGTACCAATTTTTGCGTATCTACGTATATAAATTAACTTTTTAATACATTATAAAAAATATGAATAACTGCATTTATAGAATGGCTTTCGTCTTGATCTACACTGCAAAATCATCGATCATTTATTAGTCATTTATTTTTTCGGCTTTCTTAGCTTCCTAGTTGGAGGGAACGTCGATCGTAACGGACGTTCGATTTTTTGAGCCTCTGAACTACCGCGGGCCCTGGTGCGCCACACCGGCTGCACCGGCTTAGTTACGCCACTGCATTAGTTGTAACGTTTTTCAAAAATCGAAAGGATATGTATTCTTCGCAGTGCGCGTATTGGAAACATTTAATCATCTATTTGCATTGAACAAGTATTTCATAATGCTCAATGTCATATTCACATTATTAACTAGCTATGATTTTATATCAGTATCAGTTACTAATATACTAGTATCATCGGCGAATCAATTAGTAATTAATTGAAACTACAACATTAAACTAATCAACATAAATTACAACATAAAACTAATCAAATTTAGGTCGATGGTTTTTGGTAAATAATTTCTCTAGAAATACGTTTCTGTACCCTGCATAAAATTTAATTTTTGCCTTTTTGAAATGACCGAATTAATTTATTTGATATTGATATTTACGTATTTATTCAGCGAATGCTAGCCATGTTCCAATACGCATTTACTCGCACTATGAAGTTTATCACCGAAAGAATGGAAAATCCAGAAAAATGGAACTCGTTAAACGACAAACACACTGCTTATTTATTTGTGTGTATAAGTAAGTTTTATTTTATTATTGGATTTTCCGTTTTAATTTGGAAATTGATATCAACTGCAGAGACCCGCGCCGCGAGGGGGGGGTGGGGCGACCCGCCTTGGTCGGCACTGTCATGGGGGGGGGGGGGGAGATTGTTCATGTTTTAATAATTCAATTTGTTAGTATGCGCTCCAATCAAATACCATGGCGTTATATATACTGTAGCATAGTGGTTCCCTGCGTACCACTTCAAAAAACACCTCAAGCTCGCGTATTGCAGGAATGATAAATATATACTTTTTAAACATTTAGGACCATCAAAATACTATTGATGACGGTGAAATTCAGTTTAATTTGACTACGTGCTAGTTTTTCTTTGCACACTTCTGAAACAACATAGTCAAGAAATTGCCACGGGTACCCCTTGATGCAACTTCACGTACCCCTGGGGGTACGCGCACTAATTGAAAAACACAGCTCTAGCATAAACGCGGCCCCTGATTTTAAAGTCGCCGTATCGAGATAAACTGCGATTGGACCTGCATTTGTTCTCGACTAGCGAATCAAATCCCGGCATCGCGGATCCCGGGAACCAGGGAATACGATCGGTTTTCAATACTTCTTTAATATCGGGATTGAGATTTAGAATCCCGAGTTTTGAGATTCTAACAGCCGTATTCACATTCGATACTTAAGTACACCTCTAGGGAACCCTAAAAACTCGAGTGACACTCAAGTACTACCCTAAAAAATGCTGTTCATAGTCGTTACTCAAGTTCTCCCTTCAGTAAGTATGCAATTAAGGGACCATCAAGCAATTGAATTAATTTCTACTTCAAATCTGCTTCTTTCCTATTACAAGGTCTAGATAATTTTCTTTGTCTATGAAAAAACGATTTTGCTGAGTGGTTAAAAAAACTCCACGAGTCAGCTGTCTGCGACTGAAGATTGCTCGCCTGTAGTCCTTTCAAGAAGACTGGTAATAGATTACGATATCAGTGGGGATTGTTCTAATCCCTCACGTAACGAACCGTTTGCCGCGGAATATTCATGTGGCGATCCACGATCTTAACTTCGGCCCATAAAGACGACTCTTTAAAATTTAAGCTTATACAATCGGTTAAATCATTATAAGCCATATTTTTAACCAAATCGTAGATTTAATTTACAAAAAACACGAAGGAATTAGCGGAATGCCAAACCAGCACTCGATGAAGTGAGCTGGAGACTACACCTAAATTTGACAGAACAAAATGTAGAATAACAATGATAAAGAAATGTCGGTCATTGTCACTCCCTCGACGCTCAATTTTTATCTGTCTATGAAAAAAAATGTAAGTTGTCTCCCTTAACGGCGCACTTAAGTGGCTTACTTAAATTTCTCCTTAAATATACATAGTTTTTGAATAGTAATCGGCTAAGTAAGGGCACATTTGAGATAAGGGACCCCTATATTATCGACTATTATCGACTAGAATTTGAAAATAAGACTTATTGTCACAAACATATGATATAGATGTTCATATCGATTGTCATACACACACATATATACATACATTACGAAATATCAGTTAGAAATCACAAATTATGAGTAAGAAATGTCCTTAAATATTAAGAATAGGGTATAAATAAAAATATATAGAAACATAATATGTTTCTAAAGATTCAATGATGTAATAATGAAATAGCCCGTTTAAAATTAAAAGTCAAAAGAAAAGGTCAAAGTCAAAAGAAAAGTTAGAAAGTAATTTACATCTTTTCCGTCTTATATTTAGTAACCATTTTCTTGATAGGCTCAGGCTTTTTTGCTTTCTTAACGAGTGTCCCTTTTAGAAATATCGCTTAATATGTGTTCATATAATGTATGATCATGAATCCTTACTTTGCAGAATTAACAGGATTAATTCATCAGGTGTCCTACCGTACAACTGTTGCAAGGTTGTCATGTGCCTGTGAGTTACAATTAATTTAGGTAAACATAATATTTACTATTTAAAATATTTACTCCCTAATGTTAGATACAATACCTTTATGTTTACCTAAATTTATTGTAACTTCCGATTTTACACGATTAAATACTATCTTCATATGTCCTATTCAATCGCTTGTTTCATTAATTTGACAGCTACTTCCTTCAATTGGTTAAAACTAGGGCGTCTGCGTAAATCGTTTAAAAAAACTGGATTTTTCATAAATTTGATAAACAACGTGACGTAAATTACATTAGCTACGTTTTCCTGTCGAGTAGTTGTAATATTTTCCTTACTTTAATACCATCATGTGCAATGACATAACAATAAATGAGAATGGGTAATTTCGTACCCACTTGCGAAGTTTCTTGTAACACTGCCACATACATATACCAAACGAACACTTGTTACGAGTGTAACATTTCATTCTACAGCAGTTAAACTGAAATATGTGGCTGAACAAATAAGTAGGTATAGCCCGTTAAAATTGCATATATTTTTTAGTAAAATGCCTTATTTACTCCGTTTAATTTGAACAATACAGTTATTCAGGTCGTGCTCAATTTTAATTTTAATATTATAAATAATTGTTTATTGATATGAATATTAGTGGTACATACACATTGTAAATATGTTGAAATTTATTAATTAATTAAATAAATTAATTAATGTATATACAAGTTATATAGATACAATGTTATATATATATATATATATATATATATATATATATATATATATATATATATATATATATATATATATATATATATATATATATATATATATATATATATATAGATATATATATATATATATATATATATATATATATATATATATATATATATATATATATATATATATATATATATATATATATATATATATATATAGATATATATATATATATATATATATATATATATATATATATATATATATATATATATATATATATATATATATATATATATATATATATATATATATATATATATATATATATGTATATATATACAACATTTAGGTTAATATAAACTTTCCAAATAATTGGAAAGAGCTGAGTGCTTCCGTTATAAAGATATTAATTTTAAGGTTTTCGCTGACTACTTTTGATCGCAGCTTCTTTATAACCACTTTTTGAAAATAAAAAAGAAAATTCGAAATTTTAAATTCTTTCACCTGTCACCTGTCATCTAGTTTTTAAGAAGACGGCATAGGCCGACAAAAAAGAAGTATTTCATTGTTTTTTTTGCTCGAATTAAGACCTAATCGAGTGATTTTATTATTTAGGAAGGATGGTTGCTTAGTTTAGAGATTGGTTGTTTGAAGGGTGAGTGTTTCTAGATTAAAAAGGCCTTGTAAACCTACATCTCTGTTCGCAAGTCAAAGACAACCAACCAATCTCGTTTAAATATAAAGCAATCCCTAATTCAACCAAGGGACCCCTTTCTCCACTATGTACTATGTATGTAAGTGGCTTTTATTATTATTTTCTTCATAATCATCCCTCTAATCAATTCTATAAAGAATATACACAAAAAAACTATCAAATATTTTAAATATATATATATATATATTTATATATATATATATATATATATATATATATATATATATATATATATATATATATATATATATATATATATATATATATATATATATATATATATATATATATATATATATATATATATATATATATATATATATATATATATATATATATATATATATATATATATATATATATATATATATATATGAATGAATGAATGAATGAATGAATGAATGAAAATCTCTTTATTGCACAATAAAAATAAGGTACAATGGCGGACTTATTGCTACACTACAGCAATATCTTCCAGTCAACCAGTCCAGTATATATATATATATATATATATATATATATATATATATATATATATATATATATATATATATATATATATATATATATATATATATATATATATATATATATATATATATATATATATATATATATATATATATATATATATATATATATATATATATATATGTATAAATAAATATATATATATATATATATATATATATATATATATATATATATATATATATATATATATATATATATATATATATATATATATATATATATATATATATATATATATATATATATATATATATATATATATATATATATATATATATATATATATATATATATGTATATATATATATATATATATATATATATATATATATATATATATATATATATATATATGTATGTATGTATGTATGTATATATATATATATATATATATATATATATATATATATATATATATATATATATATATATATATATATATATATATATATATATATATATATATATATATATATATATGTATGTATATATATATATATATATATATATGTATATATATATATATATATATATATATATATATATATATATATATATATATATATATATATATATATATATATATATATATATATATATATATATATATATATATCGAGGGTATACAACCAAAAGGCACTAAGTCAGTTTTTGGTGATTTTGAGTTACTGACTCTTTAATACTTATTACTTCACGTTCTTTTTATTGTTAAAACACACTTTTTTCTATCTTTAAAAATGGCGGAAATACAGAAAAAACTAAGTCATATTTGAATTAATCGTTTCTGCCAAAACGCATTATGCATTCTGGTTGTACAGCGTTGAGACTTTTTTTGGTCAAAATACACGAGAATTGATCCCAAGTAGTAGTAATGATGATGCCAATTATATTTTAAATACTGTCACCGGCTTATTTGAACCTGACAATATTGAAACGCTGCAAATGCCTCAATCCACACCTAAGAGGTGGAAAAAATCAAGACCAGAAAATTGGAAAAATAATATTAGGAAAAGGTTAAGAAACAGCTCCTTTCCCTACGAATATTATAAGAAGACAGCAGACGCCAAATTGCCAATATCGTTGAGCGAGCATAAAGCAAAATTTCTCTCAACAAAATAGTTTAGACATTTGCAAAAAATATTGGCAATTGTATGCTTATGAAAAAAAGAAGAACTTCCTATTATACACTATAGCCGATGCAGAGCCACCGCAGAAGACCCAGAAAAGAAAATGCCATAGAAAGAAAGTCTGCACGCTCATATTTCTTTTAC
The DNA here is from genome assembly GCA_944548615.1 of Micropterix aruncella. Classification (NCBI taxonomy): domain Eukaryota; kingdom Metazoa; phylum Arthropoda; class Insecta; order Lepidoptera; family Micropterigidae; genus Micropterix; species Micropterix aruncella. The sequence continues at coordinate 4,745,859 of OX155960.1, forward strand.
AAAAACCAAGTAAAACAAAGAGACACTTGCAGAGAAGACACTCTGCATGCAAGTGTCTTCTCAAGAGACTTGCAGAGTGTACTACAGATACCATCTTCTGAGTTTCCTTGCTGTACTATAAAAGGAAACTAAACATGTACAACTTAACCATTTATGAGGGTCTTAGACCAAATAAAGGTTTTTGTTTGACAAGGACTGAAGTGAATGGTACTCGTGGGAGTTGCGAAATTGGCAGCTGCCTACTTTGGTACGTCAAAAACCGCTTACCAGCGCATGGCAAACATTTGTCTTTGTTTTCCAATACTTGCGCAGGACAAAACAGAAATGTCCAATTGGCAGGTCTGTCCCTTAATATAGTCCAGGTTTCAAATTTGGAAGTGATTGAGCAAAAGTTTTTGGAAACTGGTCACTCGTACATGGAATGTGATTCCATGCATAGTGTCATTAAATCAAAGAAGAAATATACTTCTGTGTTATATTGTGCCAATGATTGGTTAAATATATTTCGTTTAGCCAGAACAGGTTCTTCAAAGAGAAGCAAAGAGCCATATCAGGCTCAAGAACTGCATCACACCGATATGTATGATCTCAAGACTTTAGCTTCTCGTCTCATAAAAAATAAAGTTACCAAGATTATAGGTGAGAAAGTTAACTGGCTCAAAATTAAAGTTTTAAGGTACGAAAAGAATCAGCCTTTTATAATTATGTACAAGTATGATTATGAAGATAATTTTTAATTAATTAATGTATTACCATGGCGTTCCAGTAGAACACAAAATTCAGATTTTATCACGATTGAAAATTTGAGAAAAGTAAATCCGTAAACACTCAAAATAAGTTGTGAAAAAAAAGAGATCTTGTTGAATTGTGTAGAAAGAGAATAATTCCAGATGTCTTTCATAGCTGGTTTAGTAAACTATATGCAGAGAATGATGTTATTGATTGTTTACCAGAATCTGAGATAGAAGATTCCGATGCATAATTCATTTCCATTTATTGTATAAAAAAATATTTTGTGGTTTTAAATTGTAGATATTATTTTTTCCTGATTCTTGTCTGCAGGTATTTTGTTTTGGTGAATTGTGTCTTTTCTGTTTGTTTTATTTATTTAATTTAACTGCGTTAATTCTGGATTATTGTATAAAGAATTATTTATATTAAGATGTGTCAATTGCAGATATTATCTAAGTTTTCCAGTTTCTTACTTGCAAATCATTTGTTTCTTTTAATTATATTGTTAGAATTTTGGTTAAACATACATTTTTTTTAAATCTGCAAATGTCAAATTGTAGGTATAATTTTTCCTGAATTCTGAATATCTCATTTAACATTTTTTTTGATAATATATTTGTTTAATTTATCTATGCAAATTCTATATTAACACCTGTTTTATATAATTGTGAATATCAAACATAATGTTTTTTGATAAAATGTATTTTATTTGTTTAAATTTAAGGCAATAATTTTTCTGTGTCTTGAATGTCATTTATGTAGATGTTTATTTTATGTTTTTTTTTTCATAGAAATATTTATTAGATTTAACTGTATGAATTCTAGATTCTGTGTGAATTCGTGCTTACTGTGTAATTTTGTAAATTTCAAGCAATTTAGTTTACTTTGCCTACAAATGTATATTATTTGTGTAAATTGTAGATATCAACCTATTTTTTTCCCCTTTTTCTTTTTAAAAAATAATGTAAATATTTTAATTCTGACAATTGTGTCTACTTATAATTGTTTATTCCAAAAAATGTATTGTTTTAAACTGTGTTCATTACGGCTATAGAAAAGAAAAGTACCTAATGTATGATGAATATTTATATCATTACATTGTGTAAATTGTTAGATACCATTTTTTCTGCTTACTATCAATGCAAAATTCTTTTATTTAGTAATAACAATTATAGCTATAAAAACAAACAATTGTTTTTTAATTATCCAAAGAAAATACCATATAATGTCTCTTTTTGGTCAGAGTGCCTTAGAATATAAACACTTTTTTAAACACAGAAAAAGCATGTAGAAAATATTTGTGCTATTTAGCGTAGAGAAATTGCTATTCGCATTAGCAAAAGGAAGTATTGAGTTGTAAAAATAAATATATCTTAGAGATATATCACACAGATTTGTGGTACAAACAACACAGGTATGAAAAATTCACACAGCAAAAAAGCACTAAGTCAGTTAGGGTTTACAAAAAAAAAACATATTAATATCAAACATTTTTATAATGTTCGTATTTGTTTGCATAGACTAATACCTACTTAACAACATTGCCTTACTAAAAATTCAAATATTTACACAGTGAATTCATATTTGTCAACACCAACAAACAACACAGGTATGAAAAATTCGTACAGCAATTAGGCACCAAGTCAGTGAGGGTTTAAAAAAAAAACGTATTAATATCAAACATTTTTATAATGTTCGTATTTGTTTGCATAGACTAAAACCTACTTAACAACATTGCCTTACTAAAAATTCAAATATGTACACAGTGAATTAATATTTGTCAACACCAACATTTTTTTTCACTAAATTGTCATTATCTCAAAACGAAGAAAACTGACTTAATGCGTTTTGGTCGTATACCCTCGATATATATATATATATATATATATATATATATATATATATATATATATATATATATATATATATATATATATATATATATATATATATATATATATATATATATATATATATATATATATATATATATATATATATATATATATATATATATATATATATATATATATATATATATCCAGACTAACATAAAATATATATATATATATATATATTTTGTCGTAATTTAAGATGGCGTGAATTTTGGCATTCAAATCAAAAGAATAACAATAATAATATTAAATTACACAATGCACTATCTCAATTTCGTCCACACTCTAATAAAGAACCCCCTCCATTACCAAAAAATCATCCGGTAGAAAATTTTATTACTATTTTATCAAACAAAGTAACACAGCCATCTTTTCTAAATAGCCTCAAGCCAACATCAAACTTGTCAGTAGATGAACGTGCAGCTCTTGAGAGTCTTAGCAAGGATACCAGCATCGTCATTTTGCCGGCTGATAAAGGTTCCACTACTGTCATACTTAACAAAACTGACTATGTTACTGAAGGCTTGAGACAACTTAGAGATGAAACTTTCTATAAAAAACTATCCAGAGATCCAAACAAAAATTTTGCAGTGAAAATAAAAAAATATATTGAACAAAATAAATCAAATGAAAAATTATCAGACGAAGATGTTAAAACTTTAATTCCTGATCCTATCAGAACTCCAAATTTTTATCTATTACCTAAAATTCACAAGCCTAATAATCCTGGACGACCAATAGTCGCAAGCTTTAACTCTCCGACAGAAAGAATTTCGGCTTTTGTAGATTATTTTTTACAACCTTTTGTGAAAAATCTAAATTCTCATATCAAAGACAGCTATCATTTTATTGATATTTTAAAGAATACTGTAATTCCAAAGTCAGACGACCTATTATTTGTTACTATTGACGCCATATCCCTGTATACCAATATTCCTCATAATTTAGGATTGGAAGCCATTTCTTATTTTATTGATGAGAGACCTCATCCTCAAATACCTTCTACGGATTTTCTTTGCAAATTAGCCGAGTTTGTCTTAACGTGTAATGCTTTCTCCTTTGAAGATGAATTTTATCTTCAAATTAAAGGGACTGCTATGGGCACGCGAATGGCACCGTCGTATGCCAACCTTTTCATGGGATTATTCGAGCAAAATTTTCTTCAAACGCAAAATTTAAAACCCATATTATGGTATAGATTTATTGACGACATAGTAATGATTTGGCCACACGGACAAACTACTCTAACAACCTTTCTTGACGACCTAAATAATTTTGGCCCTTTGAATTTCACTCATACCATTTCTAAATCACAAATTACTTTCTTAGATGTTGATTTAACAATTTCCGAAGGTAAAATTAAAACCGCGATTCATATAAAACCTACAAATAAAGAACAGTATTTACACTTTGATAGCTGTCATCCATTTCACACCAAGAGATCCATTCCCTATTCAATGTCCATTCGCGGACACCGTTTAGTTAACAACAAAGAAAATTTAGATAAATATCTCAATAATCTAAAGCAATCTCTTCTTGAAAGAAAATACCCTGCTCCTCTATTGGATAAACATATTCTAAACTCTGAAGTAAAATATATACCAAAACCTAAAATTACTTCAAATAAAAATAATAATAATAATAAAATCTTTCTTAGCACCACTTATTTTCCTGGTGCTGAGAAACTGCGAGATATATTATCTGATTTATTCCCCATCATTTCTAATGATGCATCCACTAAGGATCTCTTAGATTCACCGCCAATTTTATCTTTCCGCAGACCACCTAATATTAGATCAATATTAAACAAAACAAAAAATAATCAAAATTTCTCTATTGGTAATAATACTTATGGTCTTCAACCTTGTGGTCGTCCACGTTGTAAAACTTGTCCTCTGTTAGATCTAAGTCCTTTTTTTACCAGTCCAAATACTACTAATAGTTACAGGGTTCCCTTTCATTGCAGTTGTATTTCAAAAAATATAGTATATCAACTTCTGTGCAGGACTTGTGATGCCTTTTATATCGGTGAAACAACAACACCACTTAATATTAGACTAAATAATCATAGGGCTAGTGTAGGAAATGAAAGCCAACTCCCAATATCTTTGAATGCCAGGGCACATAATTTATCTTTTGATCAATGTTTTAAAGTTAAAATAATAAAATGCCTTGGTGATAATGCACAAGAAAGGGACGTCAAATCTTGGGAATTGGCTTATATTTATATTTTAGGCGCTTGCAAAGGTTCCGGTCTCAATAGGCAAAATTAATAAGGTTTATCATATTATCATAATCATCAAATGCTTTTTATTTTAATTTTTATCATTCATTTTAAAATAACGTTTTGCACGGTTGGTTTCGGTACCTTAACTAAATCGTGTAAAATATTATTAATCCATTTCTTTTTGTTCGATTCCTTGAATTTAAATTTTCAACGAATTGTTCGATTTCAGAAATGTCACATATCTTGACGACGGCTGAGCCGAAATATTGATATACATTTTATAACAATCATTAATATTTAAGAAACACTAATCGCCTATTATTTTCCAGCATTCATTCTCGTCTCGCATTGTTGTGTGCCGCTGTGAAAGACTGCCATTTTGATCGGGTTCTAGTGCCACAGCAGGAAGCACCAGCAAACACTGAGTGAGGAGAAGAAGAAGGCGTGGAGTCACTCCTGGTCACCACAGACCAGATAAGTGCCCTTTCATTATTTTATCATTTCATTTATTTAGTGATTAACATAATTTCAATTTGAAAAATAATAATTTACACATTTACAATCAAATATTAAAATATTACCTAATTTTAATTATGTTGCAATCACATCCATTATGTACACTCATTGGTTAAACCAAATAAATTACCATTCACTTAAGACAGCTAAATTCACGGGACACGTTGAATTTCTTTCTAAATGTTTAGAAAACAACATTTGCCCTAAAGGGTTATTACCAAAATTTCCTTTCGCAGCAATTAGTACAGAAATTCAATATGATTTCACCGCAATACGTTTAAGGTATTCAATGGAAATTACGTCTGTTTTGCGAAATGAATATCAAATTTTAGTTGATAAACATTTAAACTCACTGTGTTTTTATGTTAACATGATAACAACACATTCTCCTTTCTTATTTCAAGAAGCTCATAAAATAGTTAACAATTCTGTAACAGATTTACGAAATATTAGATTAAAACACGATAAAAAGTTCCTTAATTTACTAAAGAACTTTCAGAAAATTTGCATTATCCCAAGTAACAATACACGAAACATTTTGAATCCAGTTTCCATTTCAAATTACAGTCATTCCGATGTTAACAAAACAAGGAATTCAAATTCACTTCGAAATGTTATCCCAGCAGTTCACCAAGGTACTCTTTCCTCTCCGATGCACACCCTATCAGTAAACCAAATTACTAACAATATATTTCCATTAGTATCAGATTCCATACCAATACGTGCCACATTAGTAAACCAAATTAATAACAGTATAACACCATCAGTATCATATTCTAATAATATACAAGATCCATCTCCTAGAGAAAAAAATGCTGTTAAAAACTTGTCATCCAAAGTAATTAACCACAATGAATATTTAGTATTATCTAAAGGTCTAAATTTCACACCGACTCAAAATGTGAACCATTTTAGTTTTGGTAATGATGTTGTTAAATTTTGTCGTAATTTAAGATGGCGTGAATTTTGGCATTCAAATCAAAAGAATAACAATAATAATATTAAATTACACAATGCACTATCTCAATTTCGTCCACACTCTAATAAAGAACCCCCTCCATTACCAAAAAATCATCCGGTAGAAAATTTTATTACTATTTTATTAAACAAAGTAACACAGCCATCTTTTCTAAATAGCCTCAAGCCAACATCAAACTTGTCAGTAGATGAACGTGCAGCTCTTGAGAGTCTTAGCAAGGATACCAGCATCGTCATTTTGCCGGCTGATAAAGGTTCCACTACTGTCATACTTAACAAAACTGACTATGTTACTGAAGGCTTGAGACAACTTAGAGATGAAACTTTCTATAAAAAACTATCCAGAGATCCAAACAAAAATTTTGCAGTGAAAATAAAAAAATATATTGAACAAAATAAATCAAATGAAAAATTATCAGACGAAGATGTTAAAACTTTAATTCCTGATCCTATCAGAACTCCAAATTTTTATCTATTACCTAAAATTCACAAGCCTAATAATCCTGGACGACCAATAGTCGCAAGCTTTAACTCTCCGACAGAAAGAATTTCGGCTTTTGTAGATTATTTTTTACAACCTTTTGTGAAAAATCTAAATTCTCATATCAAAGACAGCTATCATTTTATTGATATTTTAAAGAATACTGTAATTCCAAAGTCAGACGACCTATTATTTGTTACTATTGACGCAATATCCCTGTATACCAATATTCCTCATAATTTAGGATTGGAAGCCATTTCTTATTTTCTTGATGAGAGACCTCATCCTCAAATACCTTCTACGGATTTTCTTTGCAAATTAGCCGAGTTTGTCTTAACGTGTAATGCTTTCTCCTTTGAAGATGAATTTTATCTTCAAATTAAAGGGACTGCTATGGGCACGCGAATGGCACCGTCGTATGCCAACCTTTTCATGGGATTATTCGAGCAAAATTTTCTTCAAACGCAAAATTTAAAACCCATATTATGGTATAGATTTATTGACGACATAGTAATGATTTGGCCACACGGACAAACTACTCTAACAACCTTTCTTGACGACCTAAATAATTTTGGCCCTTTGAATTTCACTCATACCATTTCTAAATCACAAATTACTTTCTTAGATGTTGATTTAACAATTTCCGAAGGTAAAATTAAAACCGCGATTCATATAAAACCTACAAATAAAGAACAGTATTTACACTTTGATAGCTGTCATCCATTTCACACCAAGAGATCCATTCCCTATTCAATGTCCATTCGCGGACACCGTTTAGTTAACAACAAAGAAAATTTAGATAAATATCTCAATAATCTAAAGCAATCTCTTCTTGAAAGAAAATACCCTGCTCCTCTATTGGATAAACATATTCTAAACTCTGAAGTAAAATATATACCAAAACCTAAAATTACTTCAAATAAAAATAATAATAATAATAAAATCTTTCTTAGCACCACTTATTTTCCTGGTGCTGAGAAACTGCGAGATATATTATCTGATTTATTCCCCATCATTTCTAATGATGCATCCACTAAGGATCTCTTAGATTCACCGCCAATTTTATCTTTCCGCAGACCACCTAATATTAGATCAATATTAAACAAAACAAAAAATAATCAAAATTTCTCTATTGGTAATAATACTTATGGTCTTCAACCTTGTGGTCGTCCACGTTGTAAAACTTGTCCTCTGTTAGATCTAAGTCCTTTTTTTACCAGTCCAAATACTACTAATAGTTACAGGGTTCCCTTTCATTGCAGTTGTATTTCAAAAAATATAGTATATCAACTTCTGTGCAGGACTTGTGATGCCTTTTATATCGGTGAAACAACAACACCACTTAATATTAGACTAAATAATCATAGGGCTAGTGTAGGAAATGAAAGCCAACTCCCAATATCTTTGAATGCCAGGGCACATAATTTATCTTTTGATCAATGTTTTAAAGTTAAAATAATAAAATGCCTTGGTGATAATGCACAAGAAAGGGACGTCAAATCTTGGGAATTGGCTTATATTTATATTTTAGGCGCTTGCAAAGGTTCCGGTCTCAATAGGCAAAATTAATAAGGTTTATCATATTATCATAATCATCAAATGCTTTTTATTTTAATTTTTATCATTCATTTTAAAATAACGTTTTGCACGGTTGGTTTCGGTACCTTAACTAAATCGTGTAAAATATTATTAATCCATTTCTTTTTGTTCGATTCCTTGAATTTAAATTTTCAACGAATTGTTCGATTTCAGAAATGTCACATATCTTGACGACGGCTGAGCCGAAATATTGATATACATTTTATAACAATCATTAATATTTAAGAAACACTAATCGCCTATTATTTTCCAGCATTCATTCTCGTCTCGCATTGTTGTGTGCCGCTGTGAAAGACTGCCATTTTGATCGGGTTCTAGTGCCACAGCAGGAAGCACCAGCAAACACTGAGTGAGGAGAAGAAGAAGGCGTGGAGTCACTCCTGGTCACCACAGACCAGATAAGTGCCCTTTCATTATTTTATCATTTCATTTATTTAGTGATTAACATAATTTCAATTTGAAATATATATATATATATATATATATATATATATATATATATATATATATATATATATATATATATATATATATATATATATATATATATATATATATATATATATATATATATATATATATATATATATATATATATGTATATATATATATATATATATATATACAATGATTATATATGCAATGATCACAAAAGCAATTAATATTTACAATATATAGATCAAATAATCAATGATTATATAGATATAGGACAGAAAATGATCTTCTGCAAATCATCTCTTAAAAAATAATATACCGACATATGTATATTTTCTATTTTACTACGCAATATGATATAATAAACATAATGTAATATAATCTAATACAATACAAAGATACTATAATATATTTAAATCGTTATATTTATATATGTGTATATGTATGTATATGTATCTGTGTACGTATGTATGTATGTATTTGAGTACCTACGTCAGTTATGGTTCTCCACCCAAGTCAGACAATAAGTCGTATGCCCAGATACAGGCTATATTCGGTTTAGTTGGGTATGGGCTGAGCTTGGTTAAGTGAATATGAGTCGTCGTTTACGTCGTTTACTTCGCACTTACTTGTATGTATGTACATATGTATGTATGTATGTATGTATGTATGTATGTACTTGCATCTTGTATGTATGTATGTACTTTTAATTGTATGACCGTTTAATGAGTGTGAAGTAAATAAATTTATGAAGAAAATATCACAAACCATAAACCTATATCAACAATATTAGGAATCAAAATAACTGTATAGAATCGAGTCAGTACTTTTAGCTTATCCCTAAAAGTAAAGTCTTAAATAAGTTTATGGATGAAAGAGAAACAGCCAACAAGTAAGATAGAGATAGATGATCAGTGTGCGGGTGTCAGGTTAGATTTTGCGCCATTGTTTTGTTTTACGTTGGGGTTGCCTAAACAAGCCTATGGATGTCTAAACTTGTTTAAACTTTGACTAAATTTCGGATGTGTATAATTCCAAAACGAAATGGACGAGCGCAATATTTGTTGTAAATCCCTAGTTGTTACACACTTGGTAGAACTTGCATACAAAAATGCCCATTCTCCATTAAAGTATTGTAATCTAGTGTAAGCGTTGTGATTAAAGCTGATCTCAATACCACTAGACTTGGTGGGTTCTCTGAGATTACTATTATTGCATGTATACATAAATAACAGGGGTGAGTGTAAAATAGTTATACATATTTCCTTCTTCTTTGTTTTTGACGGTTTGATGAAGAACGTCAGCGCGAGAACGACAACGTCAGCTCGATTTAGAAATCGGCCCCAGATTTCAATTCAATTCAATTCAATTCTTTATTTGGGAAATCACACAGTGTTAGGGCGAAAAACTACAGTAAAAATTACAGGTTTATAAAAAATAAAACCGGTTACGGACTTCAATAAAATTACAGATATTAAGTTGACAACTACTTAATAAAATTAAAATAACTAAAATTTTACTAAGAGGCTTGGTATAAAATACATAAGAGGCTTGTATTTAGGGTGAGTATGTGATGTGTTGAATGTGTGGGGTACCTATGTCACGGGGAAAAACGATCAATGTCCTTTTTTTTATGAAAATGAGATATTACTGCAATCTTGTGACTTGTTCCCAAACCCATCGACGAATGAATCGATTTCGGTAAGAAAGTTAGGATTTGCTCTTAAATGAAGCGTCAAGAAACAGCGCGACAGGAAAGACCGAGCAAGGTCCATTCGGTGACGGTGGTCTCGTCAGGTCCAGAGGTGGAGTAAAAGTGTTTGATTGACGCTGAGGAGGAATTATGATGGGAATACTGATCATAGCCAAAGACTTTCTACGTTTTTGCTTATTTTATGTGGTATAATTTAAATAAATGCAGCAAATATTCAGATTATTATATTATAGTTTCACTTTTGCTTATTTTATCTATTGGCACCTTTCACAAAGGTTGGCTGTGAGAGATTGTATTGCAATAAGTGATTGAGAGATATTGAGAGATTGTATTGCAATAAGTGTAAGAGATTGTAAGGCAATAAGTTCGCCTGTTATATATTTTTTTATCTTAGAATGTAAATAAACAATTTCTGTCAAACTATTGTTGTGAGTGAGTGTTATTTAAGTAAATTGTATTTGTGTTAGAGACTCAAATAAATTTGGTTTACAGACAAAATATTTTTTGCTCCCAACATGTCATTTTAAATGTCATTTTATTTTAAATGTCATTTTATTTATCTAAATGTCATTTTACTTCGGCCCAAGAGGAAGTTATATCGTGAACGCGCGAAACAACGTTCGAGATGAAGACGGAAATATCCATTTTGACCATTTCCACATTTAAGTCTCTGCATGTGTGTGTATTTCTCCACGATAGCATCTAAGAGCTGCATCCGATTGAGCTGAAATTTGGCATGCAGGTATCATTCGGTCATGACAAGAGATAAAAAGATTGTGGTTGAAATCGGTCCGACAGAGGACGCGCTAGTCATACTTCAAGCTCGAAATCTTGCAGTTAGAGACTTGAAATTCGGTATACAGATGCCCGAAATTACGTTGGAAAATTTTGGTTGGAATGTCTCGTATACAAGCGACGCAAATAATATTTACAGTCCGCCATATTTAAGAAAATACTACATTTTGGAATAATACATTTAAATACCACTCTGATGATGATAAAAAAAAATACTACAAATTTCTACGATTTGGCGCGCGGGGCTGGTTGAGTTGGCGGTGGGGGGGAGGGGTGTCTACTTGCCGGGAAAGTCTTGGGGTGACACAACCGATTTTTAAAATAAGTAGATGCATTTTAAAAACGGAATTACCAAATTTTGCATAAAGTTGATATTGGTCATTATTTCCCATGAACCATCATTTGTGCGAGCTCTACATACATGTTCACAAAATTTTTGATGGATTGTGCGAGATCAAATGTACACAAAAACCCCATATGAGATCATTACACTGGGTTACTTATCCGAAAGATTCTCACGCTTAGAGTCAAGGAAGCCGCAAATAAAAACCCACAGAATTTCCTGACGGTGGTGAAAAAACATTCAAACGTGGGTACTTCAATGACTACATTACTCGCAGAAGTTCAAAGGGGTACCATCAAAGTCCGATTCAGTGCCAGAAGTTATAATGTTCATCTTCTTGAGGTTTCGTATACGATCTGACTTTAGGGCATTGACTTCTTCTCCTCGTATTTTAAAAAAAACTAGAATGAATATTTCGCAACGCTAATTGCGATTATTACAAAAGGATTCTAACCGTTTTTTGGATTGATTCATAATGAGGGATGAAATATGGGTTCACCATTACGATCCCGAAATAAACAGTCAATGACCTGTACGTAGAAGGATGTACCTGAAAAAAACTGGATTAAATATTTCGCTAGGCTCTTTGAGTTTGTTAGAAAAAGATCCTAAATGTTTTTTTGGCTTGATTAATAACTAGGGAAACATAGCTTCACCATACGATCCTGAAACAAAACAGTCGATGACCTAGGAAAAACCATCCGCCGATAAGATCATGAAATCTCTTTTCTGGGACAGTCAAGGGGTCGTGATGATTGAATACCTTGATCATGGAGCTACTATAACGGCGGCTGTGTATGCGAAAAGAAATACGTTAAAAACGAAGGGACAATATAAACACCAACACTTTGTTTCACCAAGGTAACGCCTCAGCACATAAGTCCAGAGTTGCGATGGCTGCCATTGGAAAAGCTGGTTTTGAAGAACTGCAACATCCTGCATCCTCACCGGAACTTGCCCTTAGTGATTTCTATCTATTTCGGATATTAAAAAAACTTCTCAGAGTTCGAAGATTTAAAGATGATGAGGCGGTAGTTACTACAGTGCTGGTTTTTTTAGGCAATCGTGATGAAGTGTTTTTTAAAAAGGATATTTTATGTTTAGGAAATTTATATATATATATATATATATATATATATATATATATATATATATATATATATATATATATATATATATATATATATATATATATATATATATATATATATTTACAAATTGAAATTATGTTTATTACTAAATAAATGAAATGATAAAATAAATGAAAGGGCACTTATCTGGTCTGTGGCGACCAGGAGCGACTCCACGCCTTTTTCGTTTTCTCTTCTTTCAGTATTTGCGGTTTCCTACTGTGGTATTGGAACCTTTCTACTTTATCCTACAGCGGCAACACAACAATTCGAAAGATGAGAGCAATGCTGGAAAATAATAGGCGATTAGATATCTTAAAAACTAATGATTATTAATAAATCGCATTTTACGCAGCGCGGAGCACCCAAACCAAAATTGATTAGCTCAAATCTTAGCGTTTGTAAGCGTCTAACCAAAAATGGTTAACTCAAATCGGAAGGGTTAAAAGCATAAGACGAGTGCGCTTTTTTTGGATGGCCATAAGCCTCGGCACCGATCTCGCAGACATCTGAGAAAACCCCAATTCCTTGGCGATGATACTTTGTACTCGCTCGTATGAAATATGCAGGATCTCTACTATCTTCTAAATTTTCGATCAACCGTTATCAGCTAACAGTTTTTTTAACTTCTTTCTGTTTTGTGGTCGTTAAAGGCTGTCTTCGCGGGTGATCTTCAACGCTTTGCCGACGATATTTATATTGAGATGCCCACTTTTTGATAGTCCTATACGATTGATACGATCCTCCTAATATCTCTTGCCTATCGTTATGAATCTGCTTCTTCATTAACCCCTTTTTGTGAATGTACTCGATGACTACTCTTTGTTGAGCTTTGTCTATTCTGCACAATCACACTGACAAGCACGAAGAAAAGTCTAGTGAAAACATGCAGGTATTTGGCAGTTGATACACCGACGTTTAAATTTTGGCACAATAATATAGCAATGTTGCCTGCAAAAAAAAAAGGGAACTTCACCTTGAGGCGGTGATCTTTTCAATGCTCGAGTACTATAGTCGTGCTTCCTTGCTTCAGTTCCTAATGGTTCAGGCAGCTTGGGCCTGATGGCCCGTCCGTCCGATTAGGTCAATTCAACTCTTCTATCCAATAGCCTCCCCGAAGAGGTACTCAACCTGGAAGGGCCATTGTGAACTCTGACTGCAACTGTAATCTGTAGTCGTAGACGGTTGGGATTGGAAGTTCCGATCCGGGGGATCTACTCAGGAACTGTGCGGTCTGCGCGCCAACGGCATTAGCTAATTGTTTGCGCAATCCGGCGAATAACTGAGGCAGTATGGAAACTTACGTTGCCTAAGAATTAGGGGTAGATGTTGACCTGGCGTCATTTATTTCTTAGGTTCTTAAAATGATCCGCTTGCCAGCCGATCCCGAGTGAATTTAAGGGCAAAGCTCGCCACGGTTGCGTCACAAATTCTGTATGAATTACCGCTAACGTCAACTATAACGCTTATCTCCTCTTTTCATCGATGAGTAACGAAACTCATCGATAAACAGATTCGATATAAAAACGATCTTCAAACCGACCCAAAATATAGCTCGATTTTTGAGGCCTGTAAAGGATGTAATACCACTGCAAACCCCGGGTGTGTATAAAGTCGAATGCAGCTGCGGTCTAGCCTACTTTGGACAAACGAAACGGCCCATAGCCACGCGACTGACAGAACACCTCAAAGCTGTTAAAAACGTTCAGCGAGAAAAATCGGCGATCTGCGAACATATATTGGATAGCGGAAGTAACCACTGGATGCAGTTTCAAAATCCCATTGTTCTATCCAAGGAACAATTCTACTTTCCTCGCATGATCCGGGAAGCCATTGAAATAAGAAGAACTCCGAACTTCAATAGAGATGACGGCTACAAACTCTCTTCTACGTGGAACCCTCTTCTTAAAATGTTACCGCCGCCGAACGCCGAACGCAAAGACGTAAAACAGGATACAGTGAGTGTTGTGTGCAAGACGGATTTTAAAAATTCCCGCGCTCCGAGCCCGGCCCCCCACCACCGTTATAACCTACGCAGTGGCGGCAGCGGTTTGCGGCCTACCCGCAAAACAACGGACTGACAGCTCTTCAGTCTACCCTAGACAACGGCGGCTGCAACGTCACCGAAACGTCGGGTCCTACAAATTTCACGCTGTAAATTCGTTTTCTATCCTATTTATAATGTCAAACAACCGCGATAGTCTTCGATTTTATATTACGAGCCTCTACGGAGAGGAAGTTTCGTATAAAGTGCGTCAGTTCGAACGTTTGCGGAAAAAACGCGCGCGAATTTTGTCGTCGTTAGTGTTCTTGAAACAGTGTCGTGATAGTAACTTAATTCCGAATTGTGTGCGGATTCATCCACGAAAAGATATCCCAGGATCTACAGACATTCTCCGTGTCGCCAGTGTCAAATTGCTTCGAAAGTTGATTCAAAACAATCGGTACAAACTCGATAATGTGCAAGAAGAATTATTATTTCTTCATCTAGAATTAAGCAGCGTATTAAGTGGCGAGGATTTTCACAAGTGCGACAGAGTTTCCTTCAGCCAATCGGAACGTACCACGGTGCTATGTGAGGAGTCCCATAATGCCAAGTTTCTGCGCCTGGCAAACGCAGGGCATTCCCGCAAGGAGGTACCGAAATACGCTGTAAGTACTGTCATTAATCTTTCGAAAATTGACATTGACCAGCCGACGACAGAAATTCTTAGCAGGGGATTAAATTATGTACCGACACCGAACCGTTTGCCTGTGGAAAGTATTATCGGTGGCATTGAAGAAGTCATCTCTCGTAACAAGATCCCTGCGCCAGAGGCCGACTTACTGCGACAGGATGTGGCTGTCTTTGTACGCAAGGCCAAGCTCCCACAGTCGAACACCACAGCCGCCCAGAGAAAAAGCTTAAAATCTCTGCGGGACAATAAGGACGTAGTTGTGTTGCGGGCCGATAAAGGCAACGCAACCGTGATACTCGATACTGTGGACTACGAGCGGAAAATTGGGACGCTCTTAGAAGACGCCAACACTTACGAGAAGGTGAATTACAATCCCACGAGCAGAATTACCAGGCAAACGAGAGTTTTAATCGATAAATCTGTCACTTCCCTCCCAGAAATAGCTTATCTCACTAAACCACGTAACGTACAGCCACCGAAATTATATGGCTTACCTAAAATCCATAAGGATAATGCACCATTGAGACCGATTGTGAGCCAAATCGACAGCCCCACATATCCTCTGTCAAAACACTTGGCTGGTGTCCTCCAACCGCTTACGGGCAAAACGACGTCTTACGTGAAAGACTCGCGACATTTCGTAAGCATTATTAGAAGCTTAAAACTGGCCGAAGACGAAATAATGGTGAGCTTTGACGTCGAATCTTTATTTACGAATTTGCCCATTTCGGAGTGTCTTACGGTGGTGAGAGATAAACTAAGGTCTGAGGACCTCCCTATTAGCTACGCCGACATGCTTCAACATTGCCTGACATCCTGCTACTTTCTATGGAACGGCGATTATTACAAACAAATCGACGGAGTAGCAATGGGATGCCCCGTATCGCCGATAGTTAGTGACCTATATATGGAATATTTTGAGGAATTAGCCATAAAAACCTCCAAAATTAAACCCATTCTCTGGCTTCGCTACGTGGATGATACCTTCTGCATCCTGAAAGGCAACATTCAAACGGTGAAAGAATTCCTGGGTCATCTAAACTCCATACACCCAAAAATCAGTTTCACCTATGAAGTAGAGAAGGACGGCTCCTTACCATTTTTGGATGTCAAAGTGACGAGGAGAAGTGACAATACTCTCGGACATACGGTATATCGGAAGCCCACACATACGGACAGATATTTGCATGCAAGCTCACACCATCATCCCTACCATCTACGTTCAGTGCAAACGTCGCTCGTGAATCGAGCACGCGATCTATGCGACACTGAGCATTTTCCGAAGGAGATGGAACATGTCAATGATGTCCTTAGGAAAAATGGATACGGAAAATATCACGAGACACGCACACGATCTAATACGGACGAAACTCAAAAACCGAGCAGATCAAGAGCATTCTTACCATACGTCAAGGGCGTGACTGATCGAATAAGTAAGATGCTAAACAGATTCGATATAAAAACGATCTTCAAACCGACCCAAAATATAGCTCGATTTTTGAGGCCTGTAAAGGATGTAATACCACTGCAAACCCCGGGTGTGTATAAAGTCGAATGCAGCTGCGTTCTAGCCTACGTTGGACAAACGAAACGGCCCATAGCCACGCGACTGACAGAACACATCAAAGCTGTTAAAAACGTTCAGCGAGAAAAATCGGCGATCTGCGAACATATATTGGATAGCGGAAGTAACCACTGGATGCAGTTTCAAAATCCCATTGTTCTATCCAAGGAACAATTCTACTTTCCTCGCATGATCCGGGAAGCCATTGAAATAAGAAGAACTCCGAACTTCAATAGAGATGACGGCTACAAACTCTCTTCTACGTGGAACCCTCTTCTTAAAATGTTCCCGCCGCCGAACGCCGAACGCAAAGACGTAAAACAGGATACAGTGAGTGTTGTGTGCAAGACGGATTTTAAAAATTCCCGCGCTCCGAGCCCGGCCCCCCACCACCGTTATAACCTACGCAGTGGCGGCAGCGGTTTGCGGCCTACCCGCAAAACAACGGACTGACAGCTCTTCAGTCTACCCTAGACAACGGCGGCTGCAACGTCACCGAAACGTCGGGTCCTACAAATTTCACGCGGTAAATTCGTTTTCTATCCTATTTATAATGTCAAACAACCGCGATAGTCTTCGATTTTATATTACTTAGATATAATCCGATTTCAAAAAAATATTTGGTAGCCGGTTTTTCTTTTTCATTCGGTGAACTAATAAAAGGTCAGTGATCTTATAGCAATAGATGCGATCTTTCAGTCGTCCGTTTGTATGGCAGCTCCGAGACTTTGTTTATGGACCGCCCCAAAAACCAAATCAGCTCTTCCAATTAATGAATAAAATAAATTGGCGGAAGAATTCTTGAAATCGGATAACACGTTCTTGAGATATCGATGAAGCAGACAGACAAACAACCTGTCAGACAGATTTTCTGGTTCTAAATGTTCTAAAACGTGGATAAATTGATTTGGAATATAGTACATTCTTTTTTTTAAAGGTTTTTTTAAGCAAGACGATTCGCGCTAATGTGTGCGCGATTGTGTGCGGGAGGGGCTGGAACTAGCCTAATTTGTAAAAATGTGTATAAGAGTAAAAATATTTATAAAAAAAAAATTGTAATTAATATTATGAATAAATAGCATAATCACGACACAATCACTATGAGGTGGGTGGGAGAGTTAGTGGGGGTGAAGGGAGTTAGTCGGAGGTAGCAAGAGGGAGGGGGAGTAAAGTTGGTGGAGGGAAGGGGGTTTAAAGGGGACGGGTTGGGGAGTTGGGAAAGGGGGGCGTGTGATTGGAGGGGCGGTGGGATTGGGGGATTTGGGGGTAGGGGGTGGGGGGGTTAGCGCGGGTGGGGGGGGCTTGTCTGCTTACCGGGAAAGTCTTGGGGTGACCCAACCGACTTTTATATTAATCTAACAAAAAGGTATATTGATGATTGCACATGGCGTCCTCACTTATTATTATATTAATATCATTTGTAACTTTTAGGATAATTTTTATTTTATTTTAATTTTAAAATTATATTTTAATTGTTTTTTCTGTTTCTATAATTGTTACAACAAAATTCGATACTTTTTAAATTAATTTGATTTTAGGATACTAATTTGATTGATTCTATTATTTGTAATTATATTATCGTAGTCTTATATGTTTTTAATTGTGTTCATAACATTTTTCAATTTATTACTTTATTTTATTATTAGACAGTTTTGTTATTTTGTATTTGTTACTATGGTTCTTGAGAGAATAAAGGATTTGATTTGATGCCGAAACCATCAAAGATCACATTTGGTTGATATAATTATTAGCTATAAAATAAAACCCTAATTCATCTACATTTAATATAACTTGATTACTGGTTATTATTTCTGTTTTAGTAAGAAATAATGCAAAAAAAACGCTAGTTAAAAAAAAATAATTAGGACGCTATTATTAGTATACCTAATTTGGGAACCGCTTTAGCAGACTATTACAGTTTAGGAAAAGCTATTTTAATATAGCTCATATCAACGTTACATGGATATAACGTCAACGAATCATCTGACGTAATTACCGCATTATGATTTCATCTCATACGTTTTGCAAACTTATTTTGATTAGGTAGGTAAAAAACAAGGTATAGTCACGACTTATTTGGGCTTTACTATTGTTAGCTATTTATACATTTATATCTGCAAGATGTTTCATATTAGTCACTTGTGTGTAACCATAAATTACGCTATTTAGTTTGGAAATCCAACAAACCGTTTTGAAGCTGAATAGTTACAACGGTATTCTTCGTATTTTTTATTACTTGAATAAAATATTCAGTTTTTTTCTACACACTTCAGTGCTGTGTATCAGTCAAACGTGTATCAGTCCGCAGGAGAATGCAGTTGTGGTTGCGGTGTTGTAACAGCGGTGTGGAAGACGAAGAAATTACCACTCCTTTTATAGCTTTCACAATATTGCTGAAGTTTAGCATGGGTATTTATGAGAATTGTATCTCCAGATTATTTTTATTTGTCGACTCGAATTATTTTTAATTGTTTCTTTTTATTTTTATTTGTCCAGATTGTTGTATGTAGTATCACAAACACAAGAAATTTCAATAAGGAGTCAGATAGTCGACGTATGTACTCCGTGAATAGAAATGAAGATCGAAGAACACTTTCAGATAGACAGTATTTGTCAAGCTTTTTTAGATCGCCACCCCTTTTTGTTATATAAAAAAAATCTTACGCGACTCCCTTAGACTGTAACTTAGTTCTACCCCCCACCCCTTAATCTCTTCCACAGCTGTAACTTCATATATTTTTTTGTAAAATCAATGGCGAAAACCATATTAATTTTAACCGTTTTTCTCTTTCGAAACTATACTCCCCCCTAATTGTACTACCCCCCAAAATTATCATCGTGCTCGATCGCAACCCCTGTTTGCGGAGCCATTCTCGTATACCAATTTGATTATGTAGAATGTGTTAACTTACAAGGTTGTTTTTGATCGCACCAGATGTATATAAATTTAAATTGGTTGCTATAAATTATTTGTTTTCATCAGGTTAGTTTCGTGCTTAGTTTATTTATTTTTTTATTTGTTAAGTAATACAAATATATATGTCAGTTAATAATTTCAGTTTAGTCACTATGCGCAAAAATATATTAAACATTGAATCAATCAGAAAATGAATACATCGCATAGTCTAGTGGCAACGTCACTTAACTAGAACGGTACCTGCTTTAAGGTAAACATTTAATTTTGTATGTGCTTGCTCAATCCTGTGTTTAAAATAGTGGTACATATCATTCGTCAATAAGTTTACTATTATTAATTTAAAAAATTAAATTAATCATTTGATCATTTGAGCACAAATAATCAAAATGCAAAATCTATATTTAAAATGACTAAATAATAAAAATGTAAAATGTCACTAAAAATGGTAAAATGTCAGCGAATAAATTCACATCAGAATAAAATACTAATTTAAAATAAAAGAGTCAAATTATAAGGATAGATTTCAATATTAAGTTGTCTCTTAAATCCTTCCAAAACACAGGCGATTATCATCGGTAGCAGGTATTTTACCTCGAGGATTACCTAAAATAAAGAAGTCCCAAAGTAAAAATAAAGAAGCATCGGTGCGGATGAGGTCCCTTTCAGTTTCGAGGTTAAGAAACCTCGGTTTCCATATGGACGACAACCTCTCATGGCGGCCACATATTCGAGAAATGCGACGCAAACTCTTCGGCCGATTTCACTCGCTGAATAGGCTGAAAAATATCCTCCCGGAGGAGAGCAACATTACGATTTGTCAGTCTACTCTCCTCCCCCTTCTGGATTATGGAGATGTCGCATTTCTCGACCTTACAGAAGAGTTATCCACCAAAGTAAAGCGTCTCCAAAATGTCTGCATTCGTTATATCCATGGCCTCAGAAAATTTAACCACATCACGGAGTACAGAGAGAAACTTCAATGGCTGTCGACCCCGGAGAAAAGAGTCATGAGAGTTCTTTGTTTGCATTTCAAGATCTTGGATGGCGTCGCTCCCAATTATCTTACCGGCAGATTTACTGCACTATCGGCTCATGGACGCCCGCTGAGATCAAAAGATAACTTGCTACTCTCTATCCCTAGTCATAGCACTGACTTCTTCTCATTCTATTTCACCGTGCATGGAGCCCGTCTTTGAAATGCTTTGCCAAAAAATGACAGAAACGCGCCAAGCATAACGAGATTTAAAAACAGACTAAGAGCTCATTTGAAACCTTCCATATAAATTCCCATTCCCTTCCCATTCTCCTCCTTTTTAAACCTTAGCGTCCTTATAGGTGTTAGATTATTTTGGCGTGGCACATTCAGTGCCCACAAAGAGTTAAATTTATATTTCTTTCTATCCTCTTTTTTTGTCTTAATCTCTTTATATAGGTTAAATTATGTAGCATCTACTCGCATATAATGTTGTTACAATAGTAGAGGTTAGCTCGAAAATATTGCCTGCAGGCAATAAGCTCGCCTTTTCGTACGAATAAAGCGTTTTATTATTATTATTTTTATTAAACGTTTTATAAAAATATTACAAGACCTTATAAGTAATATTTTTATTCCTTCCATGAATGTTTATGTTTATACAACTATTACATCCTGACGACTCGATTATGCACTACATATAATGTTGACTTTTTTAATAAAATAAATAGATTAATAAATAATGTGGAGTCAAAGCGAACGCGAGCTTTGAACGCCGACAAAAAGTTTTGTGTGTGCCGTTTTTTGCGGTCGCTTTAATATCGGTGAACCCTTTCTTGTTATGACATGTTTAATCTTGCTGGTTTATCACAACTGGACACTGGTTTTTGTTGAATGGCTTGCAAGTCGCTGCGAGTACTGAGGTGCATATTCCCATGTTGCATCAACCAAAATTTCGAGGAACTTTACCTTACCTTACGGACCATACATCCGTCCGCCGAAATCCTACCTCGTCAGATATATAACCTAAACCATTGATTATATACGTACTACGTTGTACTACGGCTTGGAAACCAGTATTTTACTACGAAACTCAACGTGCAGATGGCACTAATAGTTACAAAAAAATAGTATTTGGTTCAATATGGCGACTTTTGTGGTATAACAGTATGGCAGCGCACTGTAGAAGGCGATATAAACACGCCAATACGGTATAAAATAATAATATAAAATAACAAACGAAGTTTTAAAGCATACATCTTTTTATTTACATGCTGTTCACATAAAGATGTCTAATTTTAATTAGTTATACAGGTTTCAATAGGTATTATTTATGCACTTTAATGTTTTCATAGACTAATAAATTCTATCTCTCCATATTATTTCTGTGATGTAATCAGCCTATTAAAAAAATGCGATAAACGTCACTAATAAATGAATGTTACTATTGTTATCATTAATTAAATTATTGGTTTTTATAATCCTTTATTAAAAAAACATTATTTTTTTATGTTCTTATAGATGACCGAATATATCCCTATTAGTTTGGCCGTCAATGCTACCAGCGTCACCTGCATTTCACCGGCACGAAAGAGTTCTGAAGAAGATTTCACGCATACTTTAATTTTTTAATCATCATCATCATCATGTCATCATCCAGCTGTCGAGTAACGGGGCGTTGAATCTGGGTTACAGAGGTCAACCGTTTGGTTTTACCAATATTGCGCAATCCGCAAGATGTATGAAATAAAGAACGATCTGTTTAATTTAATAATTTAATTTCAATAAATACTTCGACGTACTCGTTCAGAATATGAGATTCAGCTAATACTGGGTATTTTAAAAAATAATTACACTTAATAGCTATCAGCCTTTCTTTTACATTTTTTGACGTAAGAAACCTAATGCTATTCGCCCACTTTTGGGAGGGGAGGTCATTCAATACTTGGAGTAACCGCGAGTGAGTCACTCTCCGGTGAATGTGTCATCTCGGTTTAACGACATAACTGAATGAATCGATGTAAGTAATTTTATACAAATTAACTAGGTAATCGCAGCTATTCTGTGACGTTAAACAGGCGAGTTGCTTTTTTGGAATCTTCTGCTGTGAAAAGCAACGCACAAATAAGCTACCTAAAAGCTTATTCACGGAGAACAGTATAATTATAAGCTTTTATGTATCTTATTTGTGTGCTGTTTAAGTTGCATCGAGAATCTGTAAAAAATCGCTTATGTTGCTTTACAGAATAGCAGTAAATATATCACATTTAGCATACTAAGTACACGGGATTAAGCTAAGTAAGCGAGCTCAGTCGTTATTAAATAACTTAAAAATAGTAGGAACTTTGTCGACTTAAAAATTATGCAAAAACAACAAGAAAACACATAACGGAGATTTCAAGCGGTGGAAAAATTGATTTACAAATTTCACTAGTCTATAACGGGTTCTTTAGATCGTTCTAAACCACTGGATTTAATTTTCATACAAGCACACCCGACGTAGATGGTCTCCGGCCAGGACTTAGTTCTTTCGAGGTTAGTCACTTTCACGGTGTCTTCCAACTGAACGCAGTAGTGGTGTCTCCCGCAGCAGTTCTCGGCGGCGCTGTGGTCGCCCACGCACACGACTTCCTTGAGGACTCTCGGGCGCCGGTCCTCGTTCACGTTCTGCACGACCACGAACGGGCAGACGGTCTTGTTCTGCGCCATGTCCAGGGTCTCGGTCCGCTTGACGCGCACGGCGCGCGACAGCCTCCGCGGTCTGCCCTCCGCACAGATCACCAGCACGCACAGCAAAGCAGCGCACAGGGCGCAAAGACGACTGTCCATCGTCTGTAATTACGATACGACAACCGCACACCTAATAGCGGGAGTGCTCGTTTGTACTCGGGGCGAACGCGCTTCGCCGGCCGATCGTGTCACAATGATGCCTCTTCAGGAAATCACCACTAATTTATATCTGCTGAATATCTCCTGCCGCCGCCAACGCACAACACTGCAACCGACCGCGCGGCCCCCAAACGGCGTTGCCAGACAGCCGCAAGGACATTCTTGCATTACACCCAATAATAAATATAATTTTATTTATTTATTTGATCTTCGGGAAACATACAGCGCTCCATTAATTATAACTAATTATCATATTACAGTGTTTAGCCAGCTGTTTCCTACAGTATTGTCTTACATTATTTACTTATACAATATTTATCAAAATTGAACTGAATTAAATTAAATTTCTATAGAGCTATCACTAGGAAAGACAAGGAGATGGATGGGATATAGAGAAGGATATAAATTATATTCTATTGCTATGACTCATTTTTGATCCATTCGTTTTGTGATCCAACTCTTCATATATGTATATTGCGAGTGTATACCTATTTCGTAGTCGCCAAGTAAGCTACGTACAGCCTCGCTGAACTTAGGTTGGTTCATGTGAAATATGACGATATATTGAAAGCGTTCGTTGTATGTGGCCACTAAGCGGTACATGATAGAGTTTTGGGCGTAACTAAAGCTTACACCAGGGAATTCAAACGTACGAGGAGAGCGAACCATTCACGGCGGTACAAAGAATTACAATTTCTCTACAAAATAATGGCCGTCTTCCTGTGATTATATACGAAAATCGTTCAGCCTGCTCTCGTAAGTTCCAAGTCCCAAGTGCTCGCGGTAGTTCAGGATCGCGATAGTTGTAATACAGAAAGTCTTATGCAACGATTATCAGCGAACTCTACAGATTTTGTCCCAAAAGAGATCGAAGACTGGAGATGGCGAGTGCGGAGAAGGAGCGGTATAGGTAGACATGCTGAAGTAGTTCAGCGTATGTTAATATAGATTAACCTTTATTGATTAATCCATATTAAACAATAAAGAAACTCAAATTTAAAAATAAAAATAAAAACAGTCAATGTGAGTTTGACTCTCGTGCCGAGTGTTAGGGTACCTCCCCTCAGCACGCAAACCAAAAGAGGTTAATTCTTTGAAACACTTTCAATCAAATTGAGTAAGTGTGTTCTAAATGAATTAAAAATATTTATTAACAAACACAGTGTGCCGCAGATAGGGGAGAAGGATGGTTAGCCCTGGCGGCACTTTCATAGGGGCTTCACTTTCATGAGGATTTTTAATTTGTTATAAATGAAATAAAACAAAACATCCTTGTCACAAAATGCACCGAAAACTCGACGTATAGAGAGATAAACCACTGTGCTGAACTGTTCCTACAAAAACGGCGCTGGATGGTCAAAATTTATTTTTTTTTTTATTTTATTTTTAGATAGTGCAGACTATAGACCAAAGTATTCTTCGTAATAAAATTAAATACATCGCAACAACAGTATAAAAACGTATTATACCACATACTTGACAAATAGTAGAAAATAGTAAAAAATAGACCCAATGAATATCTCTAGCTTGATTTTTAAGCTACTGTGGGATATTTGAAATAGGTAGATATCTGATGCGAAAGGATGACTCCACGAGTCCATGAGTCCATCAGATCTAGCAAGATTGTAGTTATTCAGTACAAACAAACAAATTTAGGCCAGTATATACAAATTAATCACACTAACATTCAATATTATGTTCTGAACGTACATTTCTCTTCTCAGGGCGTAGATAATTGTACCCAATCATACCGCGAACTAAATTGCTCGAATATAAGAATAGTATTGCTTGGAGTAAAGAAATCTTAGAAAATTGTTTTGGACTTTATCCAGCATCAGGGTGTACAACTAGTCATGACGATTTCAAATGACAGATTTGACTTCCAGCCTACTCCTCAATATCGAGTCATACAGCAAGCCCATGTCCTTCACATCGCTGAGCCACTTCAGCATGGCTATCAAAACTCCTCCCACTCCGCACACGAAATCTCCAGTCTTCGTTTTCGTTTGGTGCAAAATCTGCTGAAGTCGCTGATGGTCGTTGCTTGAGATTTCGCACCACAATAATGGCAGATAAATTTTGGGAATCCCCCGAAGAACAACCTATTTGAGGCAGAATGAGAAACTTCTGGTAATCCAGGTTCAATTACAATTAAAGCACGAGCACGACATTAAAGTATAATCAAGATGGAGATGGTGAAAAAAATTGAGAATGAATAGTAACTGGAAGTCTCACCATCAAACATCAAATGCGTGTTTTTGGAAAAAATATTTATGGTCGATACAGTCAAAGCCATCTTAGACAAATCTAGCATACTACATTTTTTAAAAATCACCCTTAAGCGCAAATATTGGAATCAATGTCTTGATAGATTTTTTTTATGAGCGTAAATAAAAATAAATAGGAAAGTAAAAAGTTGCATTCAAAACGTATATGTTTCGTTGGGTGCCTGCGGTGCAATCAATGGGTAGGAGGGGAGGGGGGGGGGGTTAATATGTGTTTCCATTTAGCTAGAAGGACAAACCAATTATTAGTATTTATGTAAATTTTAAACTATAATGACAGACGAAATATGCGTTTTTGTGTCTAAGCAGACATTAAAATTGTAGCATCATTAAAATTTGCTGGGACCCAAGGTTTGAAGATGCGTGTACATTCTGGCTTGTGCGTTGTCTGCACTGGCTATATGTAATATATATTAATGTCACGTAAGGAAAACTTATTAACAAATAGGTAATAAAGAGTGCAACATTGTTATAAGGATCACAAAAAAACACGCAATATATTTGATTTGGAAATGTTTTTTAATCACCAATTGCCCAATCAACATTTTTTTAATCAGCAATTTGAAAAAAACATAGATCTGGGGCTGGTTATGGTCGCCTAGGTTCGATACCGGATACGGTACCTGGATAAGAATTGCACCTAAATGATACATCTAGTCCATTTTGACGTTATTATACCTGCGAAACCTGGGCCCTAGAATACCTCCTACCAATGAATTGCAGACCTTCGGTTATTTGTACACAACTGCCCAACAAAAAAGGGAGTGTAATGTGTTCAGGGCTCATCTATATATGTTTTCCGTTTCTTTATTTCTAATTATAAATACATTAGCTCACTTTCTATAACGGCAGTCATGTTTTTTGTCCCTTTTAACCGACTTAAAAAAAAGGAGGAGGTTATCAATTCAGTTGTATCTTTTTTTATTGTCTGTCACCTCAGAACTCCGTCATTTATCAACCGATTTGGAAAAATCTTTTTTATTTGAAAGCATATACTTCCAGATTGGTCCCATTTTCATCAAAATCTTGTCTTAATAATGGGATCCAAGAGGAATTAAAGGAACTCCTCAAATATTATCATGTTGTTTCAGTTCCAATGACAATGCATTTTTTAATGGTAACATGACCTGATTCTTTACCCAGGGTTGGCTCCCAACGAGGGGACTCCTCAACGTTCAACAGCACAGACACGAAATTTCGTATATGCATTCAGTTATGATAGCCCATTCTAAGTTTCACCAAGACAGAACTGTGGTACCCAGGGTTGGCTTCCAACGAGGGAACTCTTTAACGGTCAACAGCACAGACACGAAATTTTATATACGCATTAAATTATGATAGTTTGTTCTAAGTTTTAACATGAAATGGCTGCTGCACTTATTAAAAAAAATAAGTCGGTTTTATTTTTGTGAAAATTTTGTATTATTAATATATTTACTTATTCAGAACATAAATTACTTGCAACCAAAAATCCTAATTAATCGTTTTCTCCATAAATCCAGATGTATCCAAATTGAAAATAGCATCCATATAATAATACTGTCTGTGCATTGCACCCACGCGTCTCGGGTCGTTATCCTTGAGATGTTTTGACCCCACAAATTAGGTACCTATCGTAGATCTTTATCAAATAATAATAATATAAATCAAAGAATAAAAATAGGCAAAACCTACCAACTTGAGAAAAGGTCGGCTACCCATGAGGTTACCGTACTGCATCATTTGAATACATATAAAGAAGAGAAGTGTATAGATCAAAATAGATTGGAGAATGAACTCCGATGGGAATCATTTATCATTCCGGAGAGACAAGGTCGTTGTAAGGCATTCTATTGAACTTTACAGTTTTGCTTCTCATATTCCGTGAATCTTTGGTAAAAGAACGTTGATGCTTGATTCTTGGTTTGTGTGTATGTACTCACCGACTTTCCACGACGCAATGACTTTTTAATGACAACGTCGCATAATTATGCAACGTCTGCCTTGATAGTTTAAAAAAATCACAAATAGTGACAATGTGTTTGCCCTTCTAGCCAAATGGAAACGCCAATACTTCGGACTGATAAAGGATCCATTGTTTGGTAACTCAAACTAAAATCACCATAATAATGACGTAGGGATGACTATAATGACATAATAGTGACTCATATTGATATCTATAGTTTATAGTTAAAAGTAACTGGACTATGGGGTAGCAAGAGTTCCTATCACTGTTATTGATTCTTTTGATTGATTTTTGATTAGCCCCCCCCCCCCCCCTTCCTCCACCTTTCTATAATTATGTGGCGAGGGGTCCCCACATAATTCCGCAATCAGAAAAGTATCAATCACCAGTGTCCTCACCTGGAATCTCAGAGTCTGATAGGATGAAAGGGGATTTAAGGGTCCAACGACTACACCGCAGGTGACTATTTTGATACCTAACGAAACATAATATACGTTTTAAATGCAACTTCATTTTCATATGCAAATTGCGTGCACTCAACATAGCCGCGGGGCCATTTTCTTGATGTTATGCTCCAAAACAATTATGATAATATCGATAGCATTAATTGTTAATGCTATGAAATGAAAATGAAAAATAATACTAAAAGAGATAATAAATATAACGCTATTTTTACAACGCCAGTTGGCAGCGCCGTTGCAGCAACTAGGCGCCCCGATTTCGTACTAGCAAACGAAAAGAGTTTTTCCTCTGGAAATCGACGCGACGCCACCGATATTACCCACCTGTTAGTGACGCGGTGTGATAACACAGGCAAGTATGATTACTGCCTTGAGCTTTTCACTCACCGGATAATAAGGTAAAATTTGAGAGAAATTCCGTCGACCGTCATTCGCCTATAGCAATTATCATAGGTAAATAAATAATAACACGAGGTGTCAATGGAATATTTACAGCTAATTAGAAGAGGTGTGTCAAAAATATAGCCGAATGGGAAATACGGTAAAGCTAGGGGAAATCAAGGATTTATTGGACTTTTTGGTTCATTTTATCATCAAAGTTAGGTACCATATATATTTAATGAATGTGCGGATATCAACCTCCATAAGAACTACGCCAACCACCGTATCTATATCCACTCGGATAGCAAGGCTGCTCTTAAGGCACTAGCCTCGAATACCATTATTTCAAAGCTAGTGCAAAACTGCATATCACTACTGAATTCCCTGGGCGAAAAGAACAGGGTAATTCTAAGATGGGTTCCCGGCCATGCAGGAATCGAGGGAAATGGAAAAGTCGATGAACTTGCTAAGACGGGAGCAAATTGAACGTTATACGGCCCTGAACCTTGCTGTGGCGTACCAAAAAGCCTTGCAAACCTAATACTCAAACAAAATGTTTAGAACAATCCGTCAACCAATGGAACGACACTCCAGGGTTGAATCATTCCAAAGCGCTAATTAAGGCTATCGACCGTAAGGCCTTATCGCCAAATAGGAACAATCTACGCATACTGGTGAGGGCGCTCACGGGGCATTGTGGCCTGATCAAACACATGTTCAACCTCAAGCTCCGAGACACAAAAATGTGCAGGATCTGCCAAGGGGCAGAGGAAACTCCCCAGCACCTCATGTGCGAGTGTGGCCCTTAGGTGAGTAAAAGATACTTCCACTTGGGTGGTCATTACTTCCAACCTAAGGAGGTAAAACAATCTGGCTCCAAAAGCCTGCTGCGGTTCTTAAATGAAACGAGGCTTAGCGCAGAACTATAGTAGGTGGCGAACACAATAGATCAGCAATGGTCGCAGTGTTACAAGGCTCATAAAGACCTTAGGAAAGCCCCACTCAACAAATAAATAAATAAACAAATAGGTACCTTATACATATAATTCCATAATCACTTATAAATACCCCGTAAATCAATCTCTAACCAATACAATAAACTATTCGTTTTAGCTATTTTATTGATTATTATTACTATTATAATATTTATATACTCTATTATTATCATATACTGTCACTCTTCACACCCTCATACTCAACACACTCCCACAAACACACAAACACACCACACCCCGCCTCTTATGTGGTAGGTACTAAAATTGAAGGTAGTTTAGTTTTATCAAATATTTTTAAACGTAATTTATGTAATTTTATTGCAATCCGTAACCAGTGTTTTTGTCGTAAATCTGTTTACTCGATTTCTAATGTTATTACTCTGTAATCCTGTGTGATTTCATAATAATTGCTCGTTTGGACAAACGCCTGCACCAGTGCTGTGTTTTTTGCAAATTTGTAGTTTATCTCTTAAACAAACTTCACAGTTTTTTAATGTTTCAAAATTTAGGAGGCATTAGATGAGGAAGTAGGAGAAGAAGAGAAGGATCCTGTCAATGATCTTTTAAAATAATTCGTTTAGAGGATGACGCTTTGATTTCCGACATCAAAAAAAAAGAGGAGGTTATCAATTCGGTTGTATTTTTTTTTAATGTTTGTCACCTCAGAACTCCGTCATTTATGAACTGATTTGGAACATTCTTTGTTTTGTTGAAAGGATATACTTCCAGATTGGTCCCATTTTCATCAAAATCTTGGTCTGCTAATGAGATCCAAGAGGAATTAAGGGCACTCCTCAAATATTGAGGAGTTCCCTTAATTTATGTGAATTTATAGGATGTTTATAGGATGACGCTTTGATGTAGAAATCGAAATAATAAAAGCTACTCACATAGCAGCGAAGGACTTACTGGATTGAATTGGGAATAGCTTATATTAAAATAAGATGTATGTATGGAAGTGCATAACTTTCGACTGTGCTATGTAGGTTTAATGGGAGTCCCTTTGCCACCTGCGAACGATCACCCTTCACCGATCCGTCTCAAAAACCAAGCACATCCATTTGCATAATAAGATCTCCCAAATTGAGTTGATTTAAAGCGAAGAACAATGAATAAATCACAGTATACATTAAAAAAAATAGCAAAAGGACCTAAGTGACCGCGACGAAATTTATTTATTAAAAATATCGATATTCTAGTGGTTTTTTGTTTTTTCTCCACAAATCGTTTCTCTCTTATAAAAGTCGCTACAGAATCAAAGTATGATATTCCCTCAGACATTAAACTTCGGTTTATTGTGTATCTTTCTAACCTAACGCCTAATTATGGCGTTATGAAACGCGTGGGCGCGGCGAGAAATATAAAAGGTCGAAATTTCCACGATGAAAATAGAAGCGGTACTAGGTAAACGTTACTTTATAGCCATTGTCACTTGGTGTTGCTTTACTGTATCATTAGACCTCTCGTGAGTCTGAAATGTGAGTCACTTCAACCCCCGGCCTGCGTGGGCAGATTTGAACTATGAAGGGATGATATCACGAAGAAAACACGCCAACGCACGCCTGGCGCTGGGGTGACCACGCGTTTGCAGCTGCTGCTTGGAACAATTTAATATTGGGTCCTTACCTGTGTAATTGCTGTTTTTTCACACTGGTCATTTTGAACTTGGATAATTTGGGTTTGAGTTTTAATTTCAAATTCACATACATTTTAATTCAAGGCCTGTTATTTTGCCTTTTCGTCGTTTGTTTTTGCTCAAATATTTTCCTTTGTGCAACCACGGTAAAGTTGAAAATTTACATTATTTTCAAATATGACATCATATGCAGGTGTTTTCTATTACAGCTTCTTGCAGTTTGGCTATACAATTACTGTAAATGTATACTGTTAAGAACTGCAAACAATGATGGAGAAGCTCGTGATTAAATAACCGAGCCTGTTCAATCGCTCATCGCCACTGCTTCTGCATGGCAACGTATAACAACAGATGTCACTTAAAACTAGTTTAAACCGTTGCAAAGTTGCAGGAGTTGCGGCTTAAGACTCTTTGACTCCCACCGTACTTCTCAGACCTAGCTCCAATAGAGTTAAATATTTTTTTCAGAATTTATATAACTTTATACAAGGGACAAAAATCAACTTTAAAGAGTCGGTGAAAAACGGCTTTAAAAGCATTCATTGGTTTCTGTCCACAAGAGAAGTCTATTAAAATGATAAATCTGCATAGATAATAGGGGCCAATAATTCTAATCATTAAATATTTATTTTTCATACAAAGTTTTATGTCTTAAATTTTCTTTATAGAACAGTAACTTCATAGGTCCCAGCAACCCAATTATGTTACAATTTACAATTGAGGAACATTTTCTCAAAATGATGCATCAGGTTTATTTTCAAAAATGAGTTTCTAATGGTTTCATTTACTTCTCTCAGAGCCAGTCAGAGCCGGAGATATTAGTAAATTCTGGAATACGATAATTCTGGAATACGAAACAAAATCCTATTTTTATCATGCGCAGAATGACAGTTTTTTTTCAAAATCATACATCATCCATAGAAAAATCTTTGAGACTGTGTTTTGTGAGTTTTTTTTAATGACATTAGCGAAGATGTTAATACACAGATATATTAGAAGATAATAATAAAGTTACCCTATCAAGGCACAAATCATTTGCCTTGTATAAGAGTCGAGAAACCAAATTTTATAAAATTGACAATATTGAAATTACTATAGAAGATATTATAAAAAGGTTTAAATTTTGTAGCACCCTACGTTTCGGCCATGTTGCAACCGCCGTTATCCAGGGTAGATATTGAGTCTACAGGGTTGAGTCTACCCTGGACAACGGCGTTTGCTACATCGTCGAAACGTCGGGTGCTACAAAATTAGTTTTTAAACATTTTTATTATGTCAAACAACCGCGATAGTCTTTAATTTCATACCATGGGAGATTTTGTCAAAACTATACATCTACTGCAAATGTATCGTTTTGATAAAAACTCGCACTTTTATAAATAATATATTAAAGAATAAACGTATTAATAATTATCAGTATGGGTTTATATTTATTGATATTTGACTTAATAAATTATAACTATTTGTTTAATTAAAATATATTCCTTAGGAAACGTTTTATGAATAAAAATGTGTATCGTGTAATAAAGATTTTTGCTGATGTATCATTTAGAAAAAACACAGTCCTCAATTTACATTACATTACTATGTTTCTTGCAATTTACAAAAAAATAATTTACAAACCAATTTTCGACATTACTATAGGTATATAAAAAAGGAAACATGAGAACAAACCAACTGCCGAAAATTAGTGGTTTTCCAAACTCTTTTACAAGCCGAAGCTCGTGCTGAGGCGGGCTCTTTATTATGAAGTACCCTTAGGGCAAACGGTAGCTCAACTTTATAGTAATTATTAATATTATGTAAGGCTTTCTAGCTGACTCTTATTCTTCCCATCGTGAAATTTGTAACACTATCTAAAAAAAAATTGTTTCTTAAAAGATCTTTTTCCGGATTAATATAGACAGTTTTATTCGATTTAAAAAATCATAAGGAGGGATACAATTCGAAGTGGCTAAACAACACATCGTATAACAAAAATAAAAGGTATTATTACAAGCGTATATACAACTACAATTGTTTTATGAATTTTGCAAGGGCACTTTGTAACTTTGCGTATCTATTTTATATAGATTCTAGTATTGCACCTCTTCCTAGTTCCTTGAAATAATGATAAAATTATTATAGTTAGAAAAAGATTTAGATTTCCATGTGTGTATTATTTAATTTTGTAATTTTCTATTTTTAATAGGAGATATAGGCGTAAAAATATCGATTGAAACTAGCCGAAATAGCTTTGATTTTGTAGGTTTTATTTTTTAACAAATCCAGTACTAGTCAATATGTATTTAAACTATCTAAAAGATTTAAAAATAATTGAGATTTCATTAATTAACTAATAAATTAAAATTAAACCGGAAAAAATTAAAAGAAATTGCTAAAATTTTATTAAAAACTTGTACACGCTGGAAAAGTTTCAATCGATCAAAACATTTTTGGCGTTATTGTCTTCAACATACGTTAAAGAGGTTACGTTTGTCGACAACTATTTTAAACGTATAATATGACTCTGTTATTGACATATGACACTCTTTCCGTCGAATTTTACCACTTAATTTTCATAGTATTGACACAGTATACCAACTATTTGGTATACTGTGGTATTGAAAAATTTAACAAAATGAAACACAAATAATAATGTACTTACGTTATATAATTCCTTACCTAAGCTATATATTTCCTATTATTTCTGCTATAATCGTCCTACAAAGTAATGTTTTTCGGGTTTACATAGCGACGACCTTAGTGATTATTGTCATTTTTATCATGATTTATATTACAACCAATTAAACTCAAATGACGATGGCTTTACTGTTAATATTGTTAGCCACCAAAATGATTCGCGTAAAGAATCGAAGTTCTAGAAGTTGATACTAAAAAGATAAATATAAAAGGGGAGCGGAGTGCATTATCTCCTTAGAAAATATTCTGGATATTCTGATTCCTTTAAAACCTTATTGCCAAACCCTTAAAAAATGTGGAATATCAATCGGAGAAAATTGTACGGCAGCATCACCGTCTTTTGGTATTTACTATTTTCGTGAAACTGGTATATCACTCGACCACTTAATAAATGTAAGTGCAGTTTTGATATCAAAGAATTCAGCGTCCTGAAATAGACTATCCGTTGGATATCCATAATCACTTCAGGTTGTTTTTTGTTTGTTTGAAAAACTTTATTGCACACACAATAGAGTACAACATTGTAGGCCTATTGCCAAGTGGCAATATATTACAATCATAGCACCAGGCTTATTGTGACTGAATGGTTATGTAGTCAAATTAATATATAACAACTGTAATACTTGTAAAGTAATGATCATAATAAATAAGTACAATAATTAAAATATGACAGAAATTATAGCATATGTGAACTCCATATCGAAGGGAGGAATGAAATATATGGACAAGCTAGAAGATGGGTTGATGGGGGGAGAGGGGGGGGAGTATTTATACATTATGTAAATGTCTCTAAATATATTTTTTAAACACTATCAGGTTTTCAAATTTTCTCAGTGACAAAGGCACAGTGTTCGGGCAGATGAATGCTGAGGTATAGCCAGTAATAGATTTTCCTGAGAGCATAATAGAAGGCCATGGGATGAACGCGGAGAAAAGACAAAGATGCAAATGAGAAGTATGTTTAAATGAAGCGTGTCAATGTGGAGAGGAGATCCCATCGTAGCCTGGAATGATTATCACCCTACCACAATATCGGGACGGTTGTAGACGGTTGTGCGACACACTGGGAATCCTCGGTAAAGTTGAAGCCACCGTAAAACCGCACAATTAAGGGCTCACTATCGTAATGCGTCAATTCCCAGTAAACAGATTATTAAGCATGCAACGCAGCGAGGCCAACGTGCGTCTGGCTCGGGTAACTACCATTATCAAGGTAGTCCGATAACGAACTTGAACACAGGGAATACCTACCTCGTTTCAGCACTGCGAAGACGATATTAGTTAATATTGCAATGGCTTCGGATACAGTACCGTAGAAAGTTGCACAATCTTTCATTACTATATACAGAACGAGTTTTTAGTTACCGGCATCCTAAAGAGGGTAAATCAGTACACTCCGGAGACCTACGAGCAATTAAGTAACTTTTGTTTAAAAAAAAAAACAAAAAAATAACTGTTTTGTTTTTTTGACAATTTTTTTAATTTTGTCTATTGAAAAAAAAGTATGAGAATCGTCGAGCGCACTGCGCCATCTAGCGGTAGGTAAACTATCGTTAATATAAAATATCTAATAATATTAGCCATATTTTACCTACCGCTAGACGGCGCATGGTGCTTAACGCTTTTAATACTATTTTTCAAAAAATAAACATTTTCAAATTCATTCATTCATTAACAAATTTTTTTTTCGAAAAAATAAAACAATATTTTTTTGTTTTTTTTCTACAGTTTTTTTATCAATATTAGCTTTTATGCTCGTACTGAGGATTCCGGTAACTAAAAACTAACATTAAACTAACAAAAACCGGTAACTAACAAACTAAAAACTATTTTTGCCCTGGTGAGCTAATTGTTATCCTTCCCCTTCTTGACCCATTATTTTGTTTAACTTTTTTGGCGTATAAATAGGTAAAACAAAACACATTTGAATCAAAACATATATAGAAATTGAAGTTTTAACTTTTAACTATAATGTAACAACTACATTGTAATTATATTACTTGACTCTTTATAATGAGACGTATAAAACTGTTTATTATTTACTAGGAACTCCAATTTTGCCGAAAAAGACGTCAACTTTGTTCTTAAGTCTGGTTCAATTTCTAATCGGTTTCTATATTTATTTTTCAGGAACGCGAGTAATGAAAACCCTGCTTCATACTTCTTGGTTGTAGAATAAAGCGTTAGAAATTGTATCGCTTCTTCAGCTAAAGCTGGGTAATCTTGACGGCAAGATATCCAAAAATCTATCAATCATATCCTCTGGAATACGATTTTTAGTACTGTGACACACGACAGTTCAATTGTCGAGTCGGCATTTGAATCCGATAAATCTCAGATTCTATATTGACTGGATATGGGTTTCTTATCCGCGTTTGGTGCTGATGATTTAAGGAAAATATTCTTTCAGATTAGTCTCCAGTCCTAGCAAATGTTCCTTGATAAGAGCTGAAGTTTCGTGCGGCAGTGATTGACGTACCACCCCATTTGATCATTTACGAGCGTGATTCGTTTAAACAGCAAGGAGACGATGTTGCGACCCGGTATTTTATTGTCGTGGCCGGGTGCCGGGTTGAGACCCAACTTTTGGGAAACGCTGTCATTCACAATTCTACTTCTATCTCCTACCTCAACGAGGCATTTCCCGGATTAGAAAGTCATGGTCTCCCACTTAGTTCAAGTCAGAATAATACTCTACGTGTCATAAATCATAAAACCACAATTTTGTCCTACTCCTTCTCCGTACATGCATCTCGACCATGGAATCAGCTTCCTCCAGCTATTAGATGCGCTAGTTCTCTAAATATAAACCACAAATTCTAACCTTACCCTTATCCCTTCCTTTCCTTACCTTATTTGTATGTAATAATATATGTATGCATTTATGTCCGATTTGAATATTTATTTATTTACTTACTTTGGCTTTAGATACGTATAAAATGCATATATATTCCATATACATTAAATTTCATCATATATTTTATCGTATCTTATAGTATTCCCATTTTGCCTAGGTACTTTTCTTGTCACATCAACATATCGGCTGACTGGGAGATATTGTTTAATTAGCAATAAGTCCTGCATTGTGCCTTCAATGTTTTATTGTACAATACATAGATAGAACTTCATTCATTCATTCATATTGATACATGCGTTATAAAGAGTTACAAAGCCTGAAATTGGCGGCTTTGAGTTGAAAATGCAGGAATATGTAAAAAATATCCACTCTACCAGTTGACAAAACAAAAAAGTCGATTATGCTCTTCAGTCTCATAAATAAAGTTCTGTTTTTATGTTTTCGTTCGGAACCCTAAAAATGATTATTTTATATAAGTATTTACACTGAATATACATTGTGCTACATTTCTTTAACATTTCTTTTATTACATAAAAGAAAAATTGCGAAAGGGCATTACTGCGTAGGGATTACATTACCCCAGTAAACGTTCATGTTGGGGGTGATGGATATAAAGCGCTGTGACGTTTGCTGACCCTGTGTGCCTTGCCTGGCGCACGGCGCCTTGCCTGCTGTCCTTCTTCCGTCTTAAAGTACCATTACATGTATAAGCAGGATATAGTATAATATAACATATAATATAGTATAATATAATATAACATACATAGCATAACATTTATGGCAAAAAATAGAATATCGATGAGGATATTGAAGAAATATTTCGTCGAGAGCAACAATTTCTATCTTGTGCAGAGTTTCAATAGAGGGTAGAGATAGTGGCATACTTTACCCTATAATATGGACAGTTTGATTTCTTATGTTTACCCTTTTTAATTGTTCTTAGCAAAATTCCAGCAAAGTAAACATTCTTATCGGTGACCAAAGACTTTTAAATCTGTTTTTTTTTGACAATATTAGAGATATACCATTGATTAGATTAGATTGGGTTTTAGATTGCTCAATGCCATAGTACGTTTTGGTAAATCTTCTGTGGCGGCGACATGTAGGTGACGCTGATAGCATTGATGGCCAAACTAATAGCAATTTATTTGGTTATCTCTAATAACATTGATATTGAATGTTTTTTTATAATTGACCGAATGATTATAAACACCCATTATTTAACTAATAAAAACAAGTAATACATTCAATTACTAATGCGATCTATTGATTTTTAAACAGGCTGATTACATAATAGAAATAACACGGGGAAGATTACAATGCTATAGATGGCAGTGTAATCTTCCCCGCGTTATTTTTGCTATTGATCTATTGATCTATTTGAACGTTAAAGTACGTAATTATGACGTATTGAAACCTTGTTAACAAATTAAAAACTGACATACTTATGTAAATCATAAGATCTTTAATTTAAAAATTAGTTTGTTATTATATAACTACTTTATTTTGAGATGGGATATCGTATCTAATGGGAGAACAACATCTATTTGGCTACTAAACTTTTAAGGTTAGATTAATCAACATTTGGAACTATACGCCGCGTTTCGTAGTAAAATCCTAGCTGCCAAAACGTGGTACGGCATTGAGTAATATAATACCCTATATAATCAATGGTTATACCATCACCTTTCTTAAGCGACACGGGGTGTTTCAATTCCCCCTCCCACCTAAACCCCGTAGCAGAGGTTGGTCTAAACGTCCAGATTTATGTTGCCAGCTAATCGACACTCTATCCTGCTGGCTGCTTCTCGACATTCCGCTTTATTGTTGCTGTTCATGTGTGTATTATAGGGGATGATCAGTGTATGAGGTGATAAAAGTATATGTATAAATGAATGCTATTGCTTTTGACGGAGGGTTAGTGGCTAATAATGTGGCTGTGTTTAGTGATTTATTATTTGTATTTTTTCCGTATTGCCTCAATAAATTGTGGTTTTGACAAAACTTATAATATATCAGTGTCACTGGACCTACATCTTCTTGAGGGAAACTTTAAATGTTTATTTGCTTTACGACAAGCTCTTACAACGAATGCATTCCTATTAAGGGGGAGTACCACCGTAGACAATGCATCGCATAATCAAAACCAGTAAATGTATTAAAAAGAATAAAAAACACGACTGCCGTTACAGAAAGTGAAATATTGTATTATTTTTCATTACAGTTTTTTATGACATATTTGTGGTTTATGTATTTGTATATTTCCATATAGATAGATGTATGTTTCTGGAATGTACTCAATCAGACCTTTCATTTGACATTAAACACGATATATTTATGTAAATTTATTGACATTTGGACATTTAGACAAGTATTATTTGATATTTGGGTAGTTGAGGTATCCTATGATACTCGGGATGACATAACGATTCTAACAATATCACACACTCCTAAATCGGTCAAAGTGTTTAGAAGTTATGGTGGAATAAAACAACAGGGTTTCATCATTAATACATACCGGATTTTTGCCTAGTGCAATTGCGTAGTTTTATAATTTTCCAAAATATTGAATTGGAATGAACTCGTAAGAACAAAAACAATAATTAAAAATCGGCAATATTTTGTGGAGTGTAATAATTAAACAATTTGTTTAATTTATTTTGCTAAATTAATATTCCAAATATTTCTCTTCGTTACTAGGCCTACTGGATCTATTCCTGACGGCAGCGAAGAGAAAGAACGAATGATGAATGTCAACACAAACTGCGTAATACGGCGATTTATATAAAAGACGCTGCTTTCTCCATATATGAGAGCAAAGGGTCGAGGCACGTACCCTATTCCCCTCGAGAGGACAAAACGATTATAATAATACGACACACTTCTAAATCGATTCAAGCCTCTGGGATTAAGGATGCACAGTTGATTATCGAACTCCGCACGGTGCGTAAACTGCTTGGTTCCGCCCGAGCTGTTCCACCGAATTGGAACCGCCGATCCCAACTGTCTACCGCAGCAGCCACAGGCAGAGTTCACAGCGGAACTTCCTGGTTAGTCCCTCTTCGAGGAAGCTACCGGATAGGAGCTGCGCCATATTTTAACCGCCCTAAGAAGACATCAATGTTTTATTATTTTCAAACCCCAAGAAGCTATAATGGAAAACAACGCCTTTGGATCTCATATTCGAAAATAATGCGAATTTTTAAACTTTTCTATGTATGTTTACATACACAAAAATATCCGAAAAATATCTGATCAGTTTCTCAAATCAGAAATTTTTAATTAAATTTAAAATTCCAACCCAAGCCGAAGTTATCAAAGTTATAAGTGGCCGCAGTGAATAAACAGCAAGTAAGAAAATATGACTAAGAATAAATTTATTTCCGAAATAAAACACTTGAAAAGATGATATACGAAATCTATCTAACTAGGCCGACGCCCGTACCCAGGTACACTCGAGTATGTTAGTTGTAAATTGTGAATTATGTGCACACTTTTCAAAGTAATATAACTAAGAAAAAAGAAAACAAAAAAATATATGTATCTAAAAGCTCCAATAATTATGTAGTATGTATCTCAAGAGTGTATAAGATAAAAAACGAATTTACCGCTTGAAGTTTGTGACACCCGACGTTTCGGCGACGTTTCAGCCGCCATTGTATAGGGTAGACTAAAGTACAGTCAATCGTCATCCTTTGTGCTGCGGGTAGGCGGAAAACCGCCGCTGTTACTCTGCAAATTATAACACTGTTCGGGCGGCGTGGTCGGCGCGCGCGAATTTTGAAAACCCGTCGTGGACACAATTTTCTATGTATCTTGTGTATCACTATCACTGTATTCTTACGCTCGGCGATGGGCATTGGAAACATTTAGGAAGAGGGTTCCATATAGTAGAGAGCTTGTAATCGTCGTCTCTATTGAAGTTCGGGGTTTTTCTTATTTCAATGGCTTCCCGGATCATGCGGGGAAAGTAAAAATTTTACTTAGATAATATTAATCAAAGAAAAATTAATAAAATGATAAAAATATGTAATTTTTAATGGATTATGGATTAATGTTTAATGGGTTATGACGTCGATGAGTACCTAAATCTCATGTGTGCCAAATTCGAGGAGTAATGGACTGATTAGTTTACAACGATATAAATCATTTCACATTTATGCTTGAACTTGTATTGCACTCGTGTGAAATGAAATAAATATCACAACGAGCAATAATTATAACTTCAAATAAAGCGTTATATTCCACAGATCTCGTCCTATTATTGAGTTAGTCACTTTTATAACCAGAAAAAGAACAAGTATTTTAATCGTAAATTAATCGAACCATTATCTAAACCGCAAGCACCTGTTGCTCCACTGGGTATTTATGTGGAAGGCTCGGTGAACTTTGGTCAGTGACCCTCCACGGATATTCCTCGATCACCTTAGCAAACGAGTGTTGGGTACGCCAAAAAGAAACTGTTTTAGTATAAACTTTACTAGGTCAAACTTTCGCGGATTAGTCATTCGTATCCATATCCGGCTAGTTCATCGACGACGTATGACGTGCTCGCGATTATGACACGAGAATGTACGAATTCGCTTATCGTTACGTTATTAGGTTGTAGTACCGAAAAATAAAATTCGGAACACATATATATAACAAGGTTTAGCCCGTGCCCGCAGGAAAAATATCAATATACTAGTTTTGGTATTGTTTTTACTCTTTTGAACTGAAAACCTTTTAATGTTTTTTTACGTTTTATGAATTACACCGTTTGAAATTTCAGAAATTTTGAAAAATTCAACATTTTTGAACATTATTGTTTTTTATTTTTTTTTATTTCAGTGAATTACCCTACACCGCTTACTTGACCCCCTTTGCTATCTTTGAAGATATCATTGAATTTCAAAATTATACTAAAACATATTCTAAACTTTAATTATCTACAACCTCAACCCCAGTTTTAACTGTTAGGGGTCAAGTTTAACCAATCCTCGGAAACGCATTTCTTAATTTTCTGAATTTCTACCAACGAAAAGTAACACAATAACAAAGCATTTTACGATTATATTATTTTCCCGGCATAGGGAAAATATTGCGAACGCGCTAAAATTTGTTTTCGAGATGAAGACGGAAATATCCATTTATACCCCCCCCCCCCTTCAGAGACAATTATCAGCATTTCCAGACTGAGGTATATCTATGAGTCTGTGTATGTATATTCCTACACGATAGCGCCTAAACGCTTCATCCGATTGAGCTGAAATTTGATCATTTGGTCATGGCAGGATGTGAAAATATTGTGGTTGAAATCGGTCTAACCAGGGGGGCGCTAGACATACTTCAATATCGAAATATTGGACTTAGAGACTTGATGGGCCCAAATCAAATTTTGGTTGGAATATCTCATATACCAAGCCACACAAAAAAAATAAACTTCGTCAAGTTGCCCCTATTAGAAATAAGCAGGTACTTAACAACAAATAAGTAGGTAACGCCGTACGCCACCGCGTCGGCCCACGATAATGGTAGGTATTTTCCGGGTTATTTAGTCTAAGGTAATTGTGAAGGGCGCAGCGGTTAGGTAGTATTGGCGCGGCGTCAGGGGCTGTGGGAGCTGGCGCGCGGGGGAGGTGGCCCGGGAGCAGCTTGAGGGATAGGGGGCAGGGAGGAGGGGGGTCATTTCTACTTGCCGGAAAAGTCTCGTGTAACACAACCGCTTTTTATTCGGTTAGGGGCTAAACCAGCCGTAAAATAATAAAATTTCAATTTAATTTTCCAAGAAAAATAATAACAAACGTCCTTATAAAAAAAACATGTAATATATGTGCTTACGTGCGATTACATGCGTCATTGACTATGGCCATTATTATGACATGAACTTGGATTACTAATCTTTAGACAATTTGGATCAACACGATTGCGCCATCCCGACCGTGTTTATGATGTTTTCCTTCCTGTCGTACTGTGCAGCCTCGAAGGCATCACTGTAACAGATCACAGGAAATTTTGTAAAGTTTTTGTATTTTAGGATTGACGTCAATAAAATATATTTTCCTATTTCGCGAGCTGAGATGGAGCCGCTCCTCGACTATAGTGATTTTGCAATAAACAATCTCGGGTTCAGCATCCTAATTTAAAATGAGTAATTATTGTAGTCGTATTAGTAATTACAATAATTACGTAGCGTATTTTACGTGGGGCACGCCGAATTGATCGGGAATAGGAAAACGACAAATGGAAAATAACTGGTTAATATTTCTTTTATATTTAAAATACTATCAATAGAATCAATGTTTTTTAGTATTCGCCCGAACCAATCGTGAGCTAGTAAATCTATATATATATATATATATATATATATATATATATATATATATATATATATATATATATATATATATATATATATATATATATATATATATATATATATATATATATATATATATATATATATATATATATATATATATATATAAAACAAAGTCGGGTTTGTTCGAACACTTATAACTCGAGAACGGGTGGTTCGATTTTAATGGTTTTTGGTTTGCTGTATTTGTCTCCGTCCCGAATAGCAGAATAAATATTAAAACATTGGAAAATT
This sequence comes from Micropterix aruncella, assembly GCA_944548615.1. Taxonomy (NCBI): domain Eukaryota; kingdom Metazoa; phylum Arthropoda; class Insecta; order Lepidoptera; family Micropterigidae; genus Micropterix; species Micropterix aruncella. Next base: position 4,789,559 of record OX155960.1, read on the forward strand.
AACGAAAAAATAAAATTAAAGAAAAAACATTTTCCCATACAATATGTTCATGGGTTTCGTAGCTGACGAACATTTAATGTTGATCCCGTCAGAATGGTAAACTCTCCCCTCAAATTAAAGAAAGTATTTAAATAAAGGTTTCGAATCGACAAGATATATCCACAATATTCGGACCACAATTATTACATAGTTTAATTCAATCATGTCAAGCTGACACGCGATTGATATGTTTATTTTTTGTACTTTTATATTTCTTTTTGTGTTATTATCTTAATAAAGTAGTGAACCTAATATTTATTTTGTGTTCATTGTATTACTTTCATAAAATCATAAATTAAGTTCAGCTAATCTGTAACACGACATTCATTAACTGTTAGGCGGTACGAAGTTCGCCGGGTCAGCTAGAATTATATATTAAAAGGAATAAAAAACACGACTGCTGTCACGAAAACTGAAGTAGGTACTGTATTTATAAATATTTTTATTACGGTATTTCCTCGAAATATTTGTGGTTTATGTAAGTATCCATATAGATACATACACATTTACAGAATGTACTCAATGAGACCTTTTATTTGACATAAACCACGATATATTTATGTTAATTTATTGACATTTGAAAGAACAAACCAAACAAAAAATATATTATTACAGTCAGTCATTTATGGCTTACGGGCTGATCGGTTAGGGCGGCACTGCTAAGCAACATTTGATCAATAGGTGAAGGCTCAAAAACCCATACTAAGTGTAATCAACAAGAACCCTTATTATCTTGTAGAAGAAGCCTGCTTAAAGAAGTATTGCTTCCTTTAGTAGGCTTTCCTTAAGTAACCTTATCAGTAAAAAAACTGAAGTGATGCTTTTCAGAAGAATCAGAAGTGATATTTTCTCCTTAAGTGAGCACCTCCTTACCTTAAAGATCTCTTTCACGCGTTAGGAAGTAATGGTGTTCCACTCAGGTCAATTCAGAACAACCCCATAAAAAATCCATTACATCACTCATTTACCGTCCACCCTGCTCAACTTTGGAACCAGCTTCCGCATGTTATCCGTCATGCAACTGTGTTGCCCTGCTTCAATGCGTTACTCAAAGAACAATTTCTCTCTCAAAATATTAACTAAGCAACCCCCCCCCCCTCTTCCTTTCCTTTTTGTTGTTGTTTGGATAGTCCAGTAAGCACATACTTTGCTGTGTAATATTTATCACTTTATATAAGTAGGTATTATTATTTATCTGTAGTTCTTATGTATCTATTATTATGTATGTATGTATGTATGTATGTACACATATGTAAGTATATATGGATGTATATGTATATGTATGTACGTGTTTATTTATACGTATGTATGTATATAGGGATGTATATATATATATATATATATATATATATATATATATATATATATATATATATATATATATATATATATATATATATATATATATATATATATATATATATATATATATATATATATATATATATATATATATATATATATATATATATATATATATATACCTATATATATATATATATATATATATATATATATATATATATATATATATATATATATATATATATATATATATATATATATATATATATATATATATATATATATATATATATATATATATATATATATATATATATATATATATATATATATATATATATGTATATATATATATATATATATATATATATATATATATATATATATATATATATATATATATATATATATATATACATATATATATATATGTATATATATATATATATATATATATATATATATATATATATATATATATATATATATATATATATATATATATATATATATATATATATATATATATATATATATATATATATATATATATATATTATATATATATATATATATATATATATATATATATATATATATATATATATATATATATATATATATATATATATATATATATATATATATATATATATATATATATATATATATATATATATATATATATATATATATATATATATATATATATATGTATATATATATATATATATATATATATATATATATATATATATATATATATATATATATATATATATATATATATATATATATATATATATATATATATATA